>ML675616.1:27401530-27521447 GCA_007922155.1 Mesoclemmys tuberculata
GGTCCTTCTCCTCCTCCGTCGTTTCCAACTGATGCATCCCCAACGTAGGAAAAGAGCAAAATCATGGTCACCACTGTCTAAGACACTGCATAAACCTCAGCTACAACAAATGAAGCATCTTGATAATGATTATTAATTAAGTTCACTGCACATCCTTCTTTTGATTTTTACTAGATGTGTGTATGCCTTAATCTCAACTCTATGTGCATGCTAGTACATATTTTCTTGGACCACTTTTTCACTTGTTTATTATTTTCTATACAGTTCTTTTTTGTGATGCAGCATGCCATATTTTACTTCAGCCCAATGAAGAATTTCTTTATTATTTTTTTTAATTTGACCAAAATCAATTCAGCCATATTTGAATAGAGAGAGCTCTGACCGTGGTAGCTTTGCATAATTTATATTTATGAGAGAATTCCTATGACTCTTATGCAGTTCTAAAGGTTGCTGTTGCACTGGGTATATTTTTTTTTAAATTGCTGCCTATCTTTCAGGCTTTTCACTTTGTAGCTGCACAGCAATTATTACTATCTTGATGTACCGTTTTCACGAGGCACTTATTTATGTGTATAACAATAATTATAGGCTTTCAAAGTTGAGTTTATGGAATCTTCCTTTTAAAAGGAAATCTTTGAAATCATTTGAAATGTTTGCTTTTAAAAAGGATTTAAATTTAGTAGCTGAGTTTCAACCCACAAAGGGCCAGATTCTGTTCGCAATACCAAATATTCCTTTGATGTCAGTGGAAACAGGATCGGGTACAATGTTTTTCAGAGTGATTTTAAAATTGTCTGAGATTAGTGATGAGCAAGATTGAAAAGATTGGTCTAATGTTTTTGGAACAGGCAATCTTCGTCAATGGTGTTTGTATGTACTCTCTTTGTTCTGGAATCTAGGCTGAAAATTTCATCAAGACAGTGTCTCTGATGAGATTTCCACTTCTGGCCAGGATGAATATACCCTGAAAGTAATTTTATTATGGTTGTCCAGTGCTGCCAGAGCTCAAAAAGCAGTGATATCCTTGAAAATGAAAAACAGCAACAAAAAAGTTGAACAAACACCTTCCTGTTCCTAGAGATGGACAAACCTCCAAAGGTTCAGGTTCAGTGAGAATGCATGCTGAACTCTGCCTAAGCTCAGATAAGCCTTTGAAGAACCATCATAAGTCCCTGTCATAGTCACATCCTTCCCTCACAACCAGTGTCCCAGATGCCTTGTACCTGCAATTTTGTCTTGTTGGCAAGGCTGTGTGGCTCCATCTCTAAAATTAGGTGGCTCCTCCATTGAGATCCAACAATACCCAGTGCTCCCCTCTCTACATCCTGCTGCTCTGCCTCTTAAAAAATTCAAAGGCACTCTGGTCATTCCATCCCTGACTGCCCTGCAGTATACAGTAAAATCCTTCCCTCCATGCCCCTAAAAACACAGACTAAAACAAAATTCCTGGGGCCAAGCAGTTGGCCTTAACTGAATTTTCCAGAAGCTCACAAAGGTTTGGGTTCAGTTGGGTTTGGGGTGTGGGTGAAGGTCTGGGTATGCATATGTATTGGATAGGCATGAAGTGGGGAGGTCTTCTTTTAAGTGAACCAGTTAACTTATTCCTAATAAGAGCAGTCTCCAACTGTAACACTTAGGGCTCATATTCATTTATCCTTATAGAATAATTTTTTTTATTTCTCTTTTTTCTCTTTAAATGGATTCCAAAAAAAGAGTAATTTCTCCACAGTTAAATATTTAACAGACTTATCTGTCTTTTCACTGTCTGCCTTGACACTCCAGTGTAACTAGAGGTGGTCCAAGTGGAAGCAAGGAACAGGAAAAACCCATTTTGGAAGTTATAAATATGTTTACTCCTTGTCACCTTTCTTTACTCTGTTTCGGAAGTTCAGTTTCCTTTTAAATGCATATTCAAAGCTTCCCTGAATTTTCACTATTAGACATGCACAACACTCCTTTGCAGACTCTGTGTGGCCTTTCCCCATAACCAACAGATCCTCCTCTCCCCTGCCTGCTTAGGAAAGGTAGGGAAAAGTTCACTGGCAGTCAAACATACTACAGGTTATTTTTCATAACTGGGATTTTCAAAGGAAACAAAGGGTGTTATCCACAAATCCCATAGAATTCCAATGAATTATGGATGCTTAATTTCTTTAAGTTCCCAGCACATATACATATGGTGATCTTAGGCAAAAATGAAGCAGGTTGAAACAGGCTCGGAAAAATGCTGTAAAAGGTACCTGGACTCTTTGCATACAAGCAAAGAGAAGTAGTTTAATGGGACTAACTCATGTGTACAAATGTTTGCAAGACTGGGACCTACTGAGAAATTTGGAGCTTCAGACCCAGCCACAATTATAATTAGAAACTGCATGAAATATTTGCAGCAACAAAACCCTAAATCATATGTAACTTGTCTGGTTTGGGGTTTCAATAAGACTTTGTAATTCAGGCCAAGATTTGAAATATTTGCTAAATATCACAAATCTATTGGGTGAGTCTGGGCTAAATCTTGGATGAGTGTGAATTCAGTTTCATTAAACATGGCCCTGTGTATGGTTTCATGTAGAGCTCACTTGAGAATGACAATTCTATTTCATGGCAACCTTCACAACTTTAAAATTGGGTTTTGTTTTGCATGGGATCAAAGAAAAACATAAACAAAATCCCCCCCCAATCCTTTTGAATGGTTTTGTGGAAATGTATGATTGTGAGCTATAGACAGGCTACTATCCAGTGGGTAGAGCACTGGTCTGGTCTGATATCTACAAGACTTAGCCCCAGGACCTTGCTTTGCTTAACTTAGTGTGATATGGAATGAAAATCTCTTCTGTGAATCAGGTGGAATGGAGACTTACTATCTCACATCCCAGGCCAGTGCCCTGGACACTAAGGTCAGAGTCTCTATCTCCCACAGAATCTTTTTGGCAAAGCATATTCTGATCATCTCTAGTTTTGTGACTTTGCATTGTATTGGGAAGAAACCAGGAGAAACTCAGCAGTTTTGACTGAGTCAGGCTTTGAAATTCAGTCTGGTGGGCAGTGAAACCCTGGTCGGTGCAGACCTTATGAAATTGAATCAAATATTCTCCCATGAGCCCATGGAAAGTGAAAGCACAAAATCTTTTGCCATTCTACTGACAAATAATTTGCAAATTCAAAGAAGATCCCAAGTCCCGCTCTTTTCTATAAACTCTACATAAAGCAAAAAACATCAAATGAGCAGAGAGAAGGTTCTGAAATCTTTCACCTGGTAACTGTTGCTTAGGAAACCAGAAGCTCAGTATCAATACATTTAAAATTCACATCTCAGTTTAACTAATAAGGGAGCGAGTATTTTATACAACATTTTCAACAAAACAAATATTCTAATGATCAGTTAAGGTGGTTGGTATGTTATTCTCATTCAGTTGAAATCACAAGAATAATTCAGTACTAGATAGCTATTACACTACCTTTTTGATACTGTCCTAGATGGCAAACAAAAGTATCCACTGTTGTGAATGGAAGTGGAGACACTGGCATTTGAGGTGCAATTGACTAACAGAGAAAATAAAAGAATTTCCAACGCAATATTTGACGTAACACATCCTGTTTAAAGTTTAAAACAGAAGATATAAACAGCACACCTTGCCACAGTAGGTAGGTCATATTACCAGGTAGCAAAACACTAAATAAACTATCACAAATAAAAGACTCTGATCATTCCCTGAACTCATGATCCTTTTCCATTAGGCAAGAGTCTCATGAGTTTAATAAAGTTTTGTTAAAGGTTTTATCTTTTGAAGTCCCTTGAATTATTTAGAGTCATAGCTGGATAGAAGAAACTAAGGCCTAGCACATAAACATGCTTATTTACAAATAAAGAAGATTCACCAGGAGTAAGCACTTAATTAAGTCAATAGAGAAGGAATAACTTGAGCTTGGTAAGGGTAGAGAAGCCAAAGTGTGTTTTGCTGCTATTTATGTCAAGAGCATTTTATTGCCAATCTCCCAAACTCTTCTCTGTACTTCCTTTTTATCTCTTTACAAAGAGGAATATCTAGGTTTGAGTGCTGAAACCCTACATGCTTTTACTTTATAAGTATTCTCATATATAATCTGTGCTAATGAGTATTCACTGCAAATGCAGTCAAGAGGTTTTTCATTTTCTCCAATGGCAGAGGGATTAGGTCCATGATATTTTATCATAAATATGTAGTGAAGCAAAAAGACAAACACAAACACTTAAAATCTGTACATACACATACAAAATCCATGACCTCCTACATCATCCATGACACTTTGCTGCCCATTGTGGTCACTCAGAAAATCAGTGGTGGCAGATACCGAACTCTTATCCTCCCGCTCCAAAATAGGCCCTGACAAGGTCAGCTGACAGAGAATCTATATTAGCTATTAGAAGTATAGGACATGTGAAACATATATAACTCTTCAGCTAAGTATTGGTAATGAATAGGGCCAGGTTCAAATGTCTAGGGGTTCCTTCTAAAAACAACAAACAACATTGACTTGAGCACTGATGTCCATGTGGGTGCCCTTGGTAGTCAATAATTCCCCACTGTCAAGCAGACAGTCCATTGTACAAAAAAAGATAAGTTTAGTGGGGGCAAAGGGGACACAGAATAACCTTGAGAAAACCAGCAATAATAAATCAGTATCTGTTATGTAAGACTACAAGCTCCCCACCTCCACCCCTCATGCCACAGGGTGTGTTGGCAATAGTCTTAAATTCAGTCATCAAGTGTTGAGAGCATCTAACAAGGTAATGTGATCCTGCAATAGCAACTTTCCTCCTCCCCATCACCCCCCACTTACTGTTTGCTGTCCAGGGCTGGCAGAGTCCAGAGAGATCCATTTCAAACCCCTACAGGGGAGTGTTGCAGGTCTCTTCCAGGGGCTGTAACACTTAACCCAGCTGTAGTGATTACACTTTTTATTTACTAGAAACCCTTACCAGAGTTCTGTAGCTAGATTGCTGTCCTCTCCAGCTTCAGCCCGACCCCCCCCTTCGGGGCACTATCTCTTCACAAACTCTTCAGACAGTGGTCAGTAGCATATGGGACCCTTTCTCTCTCTTTCTAGCTGGTCCAGGCTTTGCTATCAAACCATGTTAGGCTGACCCCTCAGCCATGGGCACATTTGGTGCAGTTCTCTTTCTCTTACGTTACCAGTCAGGGATACTAGTGTTTTAGTACTACTAAACTTAAAACCTAATCTAATTTTGAGCAAAAGACTCAAACTATCACAAAACAGAAGGCAAATGAAGCCTGGCCAATTCAGTCAGTTCCCTTTGCTCACCAACAGATGCCAGCAGAGAGCTCACTGCCTTATGCAGACTGGCCCAGATCCACGAAGATGCCAAAGCTCCAGATTTAGATGCCTAAATCCAATTTTAAATGTCACCACAATCCATAAAACCCCCACTCAGCTTCTGCATAAACCTGTAGGCATCTAAAGTCTCTGGACACTTATGTTTTTCAGTAAAATTCTTCAGGTGCCTATGTTTCCGCCTCTGGGCACCTCTCTCCCACCTGAGCCCCAGAGCAATCCATAAACCAGGGGAAGATATGTGGAGCAGTGTCTAATATATCACCCATTGTGCCAGTTTTTGTAGGTGTGCTCACCTGCCTAACTCTACACATAATGGCACACATTATGGTGTACACATAATTCCTTTCAACCTTTAGTCCAATGGCTAAGGGACTAGCCAGGGTTGTAGAAGATCACCAGTTCAAGAATGTCTGATGAGAAGAAGGGATTTGAATAGGGATCTGCTGCTTCTCAGGTGAATGCCCTGATTTGCACTCTGGGATATTCTGAATAATTAAATACTAATTGGGCCAGAGGAAGAGTAAGAATTACTCCCCCGCCAAGGACTTTTTATGTGAAGTTAATCAGTCAGTCTCTGAGCACAGAGGCAAAATAGGCTGGCAATGTCTATCTTCCACTAGTTAGTGCTCTCAAACAGAGATGGGCTTCTTCCTCAGCCTGGACTTAGATGCCTATCTCCATGAGAGGAGCAGGATTTAGGACACCACCTTCTCATTGGCATTTTCCATTGGCTAGCTTACTGTCTAGCTTTCTAGATCACGTTCTAAGGCACTTATCTCTCCCCATGTATTTTATAGGGAGCCTGTGTGCCTAACTCAGGCTTTGTGGATCACATTGTTCCAGTGATTTTCTAAGCACCTAGAAATTAAGCACTGTGATGTTTAATGTTACAACTCTTAAGTCCCTTTGTGAAGTCCCTCTGGCCACTTAAAATTCTGAGGTAGCTATGGGCCACTTGTCTTCCTGTTCAACAACAAGCTCCCTATTCATTTGGGCTACAGGTCCTAGGGTTTATGCATAGTTAAACAGATCTAATTCCATTTAGCAAGAGCAGCGGTAGACATGTAAACTAATCAGTTCATCCCTGAAAAGATCTATCTATCTTTTGCACATCTAGGTAGACGAATGCTAGATACACAGATATACTTAATAATTACAAACAGAACCGCAGTGTTAAAAGAATATTATTTATATTGAAAAGTCAATCACCCAAAAGTTCAGAAATGACAGATTTACAGTTCCTTATAAAAATCTTAATTCTACCCCCTTATGCATCCATCTCATGCAGTAACGGAACCAGAAATCCTGTGGGAAAAATAGTATGTGATTATGTAATTAAAGACTATATCATAATGCATACACACAAAGTGATCAAATTAAGTTCCCTGGAGAACTTAATTCTGGCATTTCCTAACTTTTGAGGGGTTAACTTTGAAACATTTACATTTTTTTAACATAGTTTTTTGGATGCAAGTTTTTAAAACAAATTAAAAATTGAAAAAGCAAAATGTCATCTTATGAAACCATATTGTTCCTTCACCCCTTTGGGCCATCAGCAGGGTTGGGACTTGCACCACAACCCTCTATCACTTGAGCTAAAAGCATAAGTGGTGGCAGTTCTGCCACTTAAGGGGGCTGGAGATTCACACTTTGCCAGTGGGTTTCACAGCTATTTGCTAGACCGCAAAGGAAAGTTGAGACTCAGGATTCCTGGGTTCAATTCCAGATTCTGGAGGGGATGTGTAGGGGATGTGTAGGGTAGCTACAGACTCTTCAGAACCTGTGTCTTACAGATTCTCCCTGTCTGCTCCTTTCTTCCCTGCTCTTGCCCCTCTCTCTTCTTTTGCCCTGGCCCAAGCTCCTACTCACACTCCTGTTCTCCCTCATGCCACAGCTTCTACCGATTCATACATTCTAAGGCCAGAAGTGACCACTTTGATCACCAAGTCTGACCTCCTGTATAATACAGGCCACAGAACTTCCTCAAAATAATTCCTAGAGCATAGCTTTTGGAGAAACATTCAATCTTGATTTAAAAATTTAATCATGGTGGAGAATCCAACATAATCCAATGGTAAATTGTTCCGTTGGTTCCATCTTCTTTCCTCCTTATGTTTCTGCTCCTCTTCCCTCATCTTCTTTCCATTTCACTTGCCAGTCAATTGACCGCTCTGCTCCTGGCCCTATCTTCCAATCCCTCTGAAAGATTCTGATTCTGTCTCTCCCTCCTGACCCCTTACTCTGTATTTTTTCCCATCCAAACCATGCCCTGTTTTTCATCCCTTTGCATATGAATCAGGTAGCTTCCTCCTTCCTTTCCATAATGACTGGCTGCTAGTGAGGTGACGGGGGAAATTAGGACCACAGAAAAAACAGATATCATTCTCTCAGATTGTTCCTGGGTGACACCTGGGTTCCTGGGTGACACCACAGTCCCCTACAGTAGCAAGGATCACCCGGAGCTGGGAAAGTCCTAGTTAGCCCCTGCAGGCCTCGGCTGGTCTGTGGGCATGACACATGAAGAGTCCATATAGGCATATAGGAGCTGTAAGGGACTAGGACATGCTCAGTACAGGCAGCATCTTCAGAGTATTTAACTGCCCAACGCCAACAAACCTGAATGTGTGTGAACTGAGATATTTTTATAAAATGACCAAATTTGGGTGATTTTTCACAGAGATGGCAAAAGGCTCATCCGTGAATCTATGGCAACACCCTTCCTCCTCCCACCCTGACATATTTCTCTTCTATAAAGCATGAAAGCACTCAAGTTTCTTAACAAAGTGGTAAGAATTTTTTTAAACTTTATTTTCACAAATAGGTAGACTATTTTAGCTGAAAGTTTCCCAAATAAATTAACCTGAGGCAGACACTCAACAAATGGAAAATTTCAGCCCAAACAGTTAAAGTTTGGCAAAAGTAAAAGCAACTGAAGACAGGGTCTTGTAATGGAAAGTGTCAAGCGACCTCAACTATAGGTATCACTACCATCTCCCCCTATAATAGACATGTAAATTTATATAATTTAAATAATTAAACATTGTTGCATTAAAGGATTATATGTTTGCTGAAGGGGAAAAAAGAGAATGAGTGTATTCATTAGTGTATTTGTCACATGAGGAATTTGTTCCACTTGACAAGGCATAATTATTGAGCAGCACAGACTAAAACTTCTAAATAGAAGACAAGTCTCAGGTTTGTGAAGCATTATACATCATGTTTGAAAATTAGGAGGATGTTTTTGTTATTGACAATGGGTAAGCAACAACTTCTATTAATTAGAGCTTCTTATTTAATGCCCTTTTTCTCCCATTACTGTGTTCACGAGGATGGAGGGTGAAATGAAGGTTCTGTGGAATAGGAGGTGAAACAACATTTCTGCACCAGAACTCAGTATGTGTTGAAGAGCAAGTCTGTATGAAGCAGACCTATGGACAGCAGATGTTCTTTAGAGTCTAAATGGTATTGATCATTAATCCACCTTTACTAATGAGCAAGTAGCTTATTCTATAATTTCATAATGGTATCTACCAGTGAGTACCAAGATAATGCAAATCCCACAGTCTCAAAGGCACAGGGGCTTTGGCTGTTCAAGCGGGAAGAAAAGGGTATCAGCTCCTCTAAGAGTTCTCTCCTTCCTTTGGGTTTGAGAGGGAGGGCATCACCTTTGCTGGGGATATGCTCTATTCCACCCATTGGAACCTTTTCTCCCTGAAAGGTTATGCTACAGGGAGCAAAGGCATGGGCCCTGAGAACCAGTGCTTGGGTCTGTGAGCATTGAGCCCGCAGGCAGCCAGCCAGTTCCTCTCGAGGTCCGCAGCTGGGCATTGGTGGCAAGATGAATCTGAGATGGTATAGCAAAAAGGGCAGTCAGAAAGCCATGTGATATGATGATTATACACCTTGGTGAAAATTATTTAGGATTTTGTAAAAGGGTTGATGATTATCAAGGCACAAAGAGATTTTGGCCAGATGGAGGGCCTGTTTCAGGGCATGACTGCTAACTGGTCTGAAGTGCTGCAGCAGAGGATATAGGGGGTAGTTGCCTGGCCTCCATGTGCTGAAGGCCAAAAGATATGTGAATCATTGCGAATGAGAAGGATCAATAATTACCCATCAGAAATATCATATTGGGTATCCAAGTTATTCAGGGAAGAGTGGGTATTCCTCTCCAACAAGGAGCCAATACATTTTTGGCCAGTATTGGATAGTTGTAACTATCTGGGAACCTGGATGATGGGGGTGTGAGGGAAAGGTCAGCCAAGCTACATTTCTGATGCCTCATGGTGGCAAGTGTCCAGTGTAGATACTTACTCTATAAGGGGTCCAGCTCCCTGGTAAACCATAGGTGCAAATGGATTTAGTGAAAGGTATCCCTTAGAGAAGATGAGTAATTAAATTGGGGATCCTAATGTCTGGTACTACAAAGAGGTAACCCTCTTTCCTCAGTCCCTCAACTCTCATACAAGGAGAGGGTTGTGATGTCCCAGCAACAGGCTGAAACCACATATTGACAGGTTAACAAATAAAGTACTAAAACACTTGACCTAGCAGCAAGTCATCAAAATATCCTAGCTTAAAAGAACAGTATGTACTAAGATAAGTCTACGGTGCGATAAAAAGCTCATGACACCACGTTTCAGAGCCCAGGTTTTATAGCCCCAAAACCTGCAAGCGTGCATCAGTTGACCCGGACCCAACACAGCCATGCTGTGGTGCTTTTATTGCCATGTAGACATACATCTACAGGATTTTTAGAGGTAATACTTTATCTGCATCCAGAGGTAATCTGTATAGCTACTTTTCCCTGGGCATACTTGAGAGTGTAGCCCCATGACATTCAAGAAACAAGGTGTTGTGACATTCAAGAAACAAACTAGTGAATGGGAGACTATACTACCTGCTAAGAGCACTTAATAAAGAGCTTTATCTTCAAGGTTAAAATGCTAGAAACCTCTGGCCTCACCTTAAACTTCCTGCCTGCATGTTGCTCCACACTTCTTTGAAGACAGAGAGATGCAGTGGTAAACTTTCCTTCTCTGTTTGATTCTTCCCTTTGTGTGGATATTTATGAGGGCCTAAAAAGAGTATCTTTAAAGATACCAGGTTGTAATATTTCACCAAGGACACTCTAGGTTACCTGTGCTGCTGCTTCTTATGTCAGGCACAACATAAATATAGGATATTAGGTATCTAGGTATTATATTATAGCAGACTGATGGTTCTTTCTACATGGACCTTTCATATGAGCAATACCACATCTCCACTCAAGTGGTATGTTGTAGCCATGTACAATTTCATGTCTCGTTTCCATTCACAATATGAAACTGGTGAGTATAAGATGGGGCTCTCAGCATTATGGTACACTGTCAAGTTCAGACTTACACTGTGAAATTGGTAAAAACTTACACTTTAAGAGAAGACTACCCAGTTATGTCCCTTACATGGGTTTGTCACAAATAGGAAATAGGAAACTCCAATGTTTCAACCAGATTGTTCTGGGAGAGGGAGGAAGCAGAAGGAAGCGATGGACTCTAGGGAATCCACACAGGCACACAGGCATGACTAGTATATGAATGTTCAGTGCCTTCATTCTTTCTCCCAACTCAAAGCCACTTTCTCCTCTGAGTGACATGTCCTCTGGATGACTCATTCTACAAGGGACTGTCTGTTTCTCCAAACAACTTTGCCCCCATTGCGAAGAGAAGGAAAGCAGGGAAGAAAATGGTTACCAGTTTACCGTCAATTTACCTAGTGAAGTCTCTGAATTGGAGGAGGAGACAATGCCATATAGGGGCCATCTCTCATCCAGCCTTCCTACTTCCTGATCCCAATCAGTTCCCACCTCCTTTCCCTTCCAAACCATGCATCCAATACTGTAAGCTTGGGATAATCAGGAGGCAGAACTTCCCAGGTCTGCTGGTATTTTATCCCGTCTTCCTCCAGAGGTGGAGAGGATGATATGGCTCTCAATATCCAAGTCAGAACTAATAAAAGTTAATACCTCATTCCTTAAAGTAAATTGTTTTTTATTCTTTTTTGACAATGACTAGAAGAACTGTTTGTGTGTGACATGCATGTAATTTCTATGCCTCCTCAAAGAGGGTCAGTATGATTTGATAAAGAGAAAGGATACTTTATAGAGCTTATAAATGCTTGCATAAGATTTATTTAAATACACTCTAGCATTGAAAAAAGTTATGGTAATCAGGACACTTATATTTTATTGAAGTTCACCTGAAAAGGTTTCTTTACTTAAAAATGTTTCTGTCTCAAGGTTAATTAAGAGATAAACACTCTAATATACCTTACCTGGGTTTTGTCAATTAATTCACATAAATTTGGGGTCTGATTTACATTTTTGTGTAATAATAATATATTAGCACTAAAGTGAGGGCATATGTTTTTTCTTTCACATGCAGCAAAGACTTCATAATTGTTGATAAAAAGTTTTGACAAGGAAAGAGATCATAAAATTTGTATGTTTCTAATTCAGAGTAAATTAATGTGTCATAATGCAAGTGCTCTTTAAATATTAAAATCATGAAAGTGTATTCAAAGAGCATGGGAAAGAAAAAAATAATTTTATCATCTAAAGTTAGTGAGGGGTTGTGTAGTTCTGTGACACTCTAAGTACATACAATATGTCCTGTACTTTCCATTCCAACAAAAGACTTAGGCCTGGATGTACCAAAGGAGTTAGGCACCTAGGTCCCATTTTTAGTCACCTAAGACCCCATTTTTGTTCCTATTGGAATGCAGAACCCCTCACCTCACATAACCCTGTCGCCTTGTAAACTCAGTGAGCACCTACATTTTCACTGTTAAAGTTCCTTAGATGCCTATGTTTCTAAGTCCCAGAATAATATACAAAGCACATGGGGATAGGTGGTCACATACCTTTCTTGACTTCGGGTCCCCATTCAGTAGTCAAGTTCAGACCATGAGACCCCTCACTCTCTCCCCCTGCCCCCACCTCTGCTGTGCAGGGAGTGCAATTCAGGGCCACTGATAGGTGTCAGGGCCCACAGTCCACACATAAAAACCAAGAGACCACAGGGAAATGTAGGGCAAGCATGAATGATGTATAAAATACGTGAAAAAGAGAGATAGAGCAATATGGGGAGACAGCAGACTAAATGGCATGTACGTTGTAGGGTGTTGACATCAAGAATGTCATTATTGGAGCAGAGGGTTAGCTAGTGGGGCATCTAGAGGGAAAAAGATTAGAGGTTACGGGCAACCGGGGTAATCAGATATGATGGGGAAGGGGAACCACAGATAGTCAGGGCAGGAAGGGTTCAATAGAAAGAGAGAAGGAAAGCCAGGACAGGGCTAGAAAGCCACAAGGACACCTGTAGTTGGAAGATGATGGGAAAGCAGGATTGGTTACTAACGAGTAGGAGGGAAGCCAAAGAGCAGGAATGTACACTTATGATAAACAACACCATATTCATGCTGTGGCATCTCATCTGGCAGCAGCAGCAGGATGCACAGAGGCAGTGGGCAGACACACCTGAGACCCGGCCCCAGCATGCAGCTTGCTCTGCGTTTACCAATCCCACTGCAACTTCATAGGTTCTTTGGGCTGGTATGTATGCAGGGCTACTGCTTGGACTCAGATATACTGCTGGACCTATGCAACATACTCCAGGACAATCTCTCCATTCCCACCTACAGGAGCCACACACTCTACACCTCTGCATAGGTCAACATAGACCTGGTCATCGTGTCCTTCGGCTCTTGCTAATGAATCACCATGCAGCCCACCATCATCACCAGCCCAGGATCTCCAGGTAACTTCATTAAGTCCTGGGAGCCCTCATCAAGCACACAGTTCCTTTCTGTCCCAGACATGATAGATGATACATTTCTACCAGATGTTGGCCTTCTAGGCATGCTAGGGGTCGTGAATAGAACTTATGTAAACATTTAAAAAACCCGACCACAAGAGACACAACTGTGTTTACAGATATCAGATCTATGCCATGAACATGATGGCCATCTGTAATGCAAAGATAGACTCAAACTCTAAGGTCAGAAGGGACCAATACAGTTGTGTAGTCTGACCTCCTGCACAATGCAGGCCACAGAACCTCACCCAGCCTCTCCTGTAATAAGCCTCTAGCCTATGATTGAGTTATTAAAGTTCTCAAATCATGGTTTAAAGATTTTAAAGAGAGAATCCACCAGTAAGTGAGACATGCCCCATGCTACAGAGGAAGGTGAAAAAACCCCAGAGCCTTTGCCAATCTGCCCTGGGGGAAATTCCTTCCTGACCCCAAATATGGCAATCAGTTAAACCCTGAGCATATGGGCAAGACTTACCAGACAGACACCCAAGAAAGAATTCACTGTAATTACTCAGAAACCACCCTATATAACATCCCTTTACAGGCCATTAGCATGTCTACCACCAGTATTCAAAGATCAGTCAATTGCCAGGCTAGGCTGTTCCATCATACCATCCCCTCCATACATTTATCAAGCTCAATTTTGAAGCCAGCTAGGGTTTTTGCCCCATAGACATCATGGTTAATTACCAAGAGTCATGCCATGAAGCATATGTCTGGTTGCAATCTGGGCTGAATAAACTGTTCACTGGGGGAAAGAATTGTAGCCCATAGAGCTAGCTTAGCTGTTTATTTTATTCAGCAGTAATGCTTGTATCCTGTAAGACGATGGGTTAAATAAGTTAACATAAGTAAAGTAGCCCTATCACCCTTAGAATAGATAAAATGGCCCAACAGTTACCCTGGAGTTTGGGGAATTGGGAATAGCTTGCTCAAGAGAAGGGGTTGGTACATAATGATATCAGTCAACCACAGGAACACCGAACTAATACTGGACTTGGATATTTTAGGACACAATCATTGGCAGATGCTTAACCACAAGCTTGCTTTAACAATAGGTGATGTATATGATAATGAGCTAAAAGGCATTAATATGTTAACCTATAGGATACGTGCACCCTAGTGTTATGTGGGCGAGGAAATTAGATTTGGACATGGAAGGCTGGGCTTCTGAATGAAAACTCATGATAGCATGTAGGCTGTATAATAGGGCAAGCCACTATGTAGTGAGGGATAGCTTTCCATCACTAACCTGTCAGTTCTTCATTGTTATCTACCACCAGAGTTTGGGCATTGGAGTTATGGACCATGCCAGAAACAGGGCTGGTCCTTTTTCTCTGTCAACACCAGTCACTAAGGAAGGGTGTGAGTATATAAAAGTATATGAACATATGCAGGAAATGACACCAAAGATATCCCTAATACTGTATAACTGCTATTTGCTTATGTTGTTTGGAGCTTTCTTGTCTTTACTGATTGTCTTAATACAAGTGGCTAAGGCTTTGCTTTGCCTCAATGTGAGTGTCTTTGCCATACCAGGGTATCCTACCAGAGACTGAATTTGTCAGTTTTAATTTTGAGGAACCTGATTCTGGGATGAGAATGCTATTACCCCCAGCTCAGTAAATTAGTATCAAATGGCAATCAATACTATTACTACTTACCATTAAAAAGTATCAGGGAACAATCCCTCCCCTGGGTGGCTGCTAGGTAAGATTCAGACTACTTCTTCTCCCTTACTCCCAGCCAGACTCAACGTGCTCCTCCTTCTATGTCCAAGCCATACACAGCTATTGCCACCACTGCCCCTCCACCACAGCCTACATCACCATGGGAACAGGTGTTCTATCCTTCAAGTATCTATGCCCACATAGGTGACACAGGATACTTGCTCTGGCCATGTCTTCCCACTCTCCTCTTGAACCATATTGCTGATGCAGAGGAGCAGTAAGATCAGGCTGATGCAGCCCTCTGGTCAGTAATGGAAGGAGCTTTGGCATTCTTCAAAGGCTGTGGTGGTGTCTCCAGGCCTCTGTTGGTACTGTACAGTGCAGCCCCAAAACTGTGTGTAAAATATCTCTGGCCTGCTGCCTCTTACATAACATTGTGATGCAGCAAAGAATACATTTTCCTGGTGACCTACAGACAGACGAAGGAGGGGGTGGAGGAAGGAGGTCAATGACAACAAACACCTGGAAGGAGAAAAGTCAAATGAGGAGGAGAAGGAGGGATAAGAACTGCAGGTGGCTTCTGAGGAGGGTTGACAGCAACTTAACCCCAGGGCACCTACACAGAAGCAACCACTCTCATGAAGAAAGGCCAGTATATCTGTGACCAACTTCTGCAGGAGACGTTCTAGATCATAGAAGGTACCTATTTCCTTTAATAGATATTAGTGAGAAAGGAAGACAGACTCCAGAGTGTGTACAACAAAGTTTAATTGCCGCTGTAAGGAGGGGACACTTACAGAAAAAAGAAGCAAACAAAACCTGGTGCTCAAAAGTAAGATTGAAACAGAAAGGTGTGAATTCAGAAAAATTATGGAGAACTGAAGAGAAAATTGGTTAAATTAGTGCTTGTTCTAAAATGGGTTGTACATGACAGTGGGTGTGGCTTTCTAGGTGTAGTGCTGTGTGGAGTGGGCTTTCATTGTGATTTGTGCCAGTTCCATGAAATCAAAGTGAATGTTAGAGAGCGTGAATGTTCACTTTGAAAAGCTCTTGGCCTCTTTTTGGAGTGGCAAACCCAAGCATTCTCCTTACTCCCAGTTTAAGAAGTGAAAAAAAAGACCCCAAGAGGATCATGGGGGAACAGCTTAGTGACTGGTCACATGGGGAACTGCTGTCTCTTTGCTGAACACACTCTAAAAAGCTATTATTTATAGAAGATGTACAATATTTCCAAAGGTGCAACAGAATGGCATAGAAGGCAACATGACACGTCTGTTATTCTCCACCATCATCATTCCTTGTTACTTATATCACACTCAAAAGTGTGCTATGCACTTCCCCAATGAATTTAAAAGGAGTGGTCTTGCCCTGAAGAGCATACAACCTATATAGAGAATATAGAGACAAAGGAGTGCATGGAAGTATGTGACACACAAATTTTGCTTTGGTTACATTTATGAATTAGAGAACTGTTGTGAGAGATACTAGGAGGAAAGGATCAGACTGGCAGTTGGGAGAAGAAAAGACGTTCCAGAGATAAATAGGAAGCATAGGAAATGGCGTGGTACAGCTTCTGAGAAAAGTGAATCAAGGCGGAAATGGCAGGAGGAAATCTTGAGAGGGCATAGGGTCCAAACAAGAGAGTGGTGAATGGAAGTAATGAGCTATTTTATAAACATTAAGATGGAGACTGCTGAACATCCAAAATTTAGTTTTCATATTAAAAATGAGTGGAAAATGGCTGTTAGGCCATAACCTGCTAATTAAAGTGCTGGGGATGGGAGAAAGGCATTAAAACATTAAAAAGAAAGTTAATCAATAACTGGTAAGGAAATCCTGTTTCCAACTAATTCCCTAATATTCCTTCTGTTGGGAATTATTTTCAATGGTAGAAGGATATGGTGCACTCTTCACTCCTCAAAATATTGTTTAATTTAAAAAATGGTGGCATTAATAGTTTTTTGGGGTAAGATGCAATAATGCATAGGATTGTGTTTAAGTCTATCCCTGTTCCACAAAAGATTTAAGTACATGTTTAACATATAGTAGGTGGTTGAACGGTCTGCTGAATTGGGATAGTAATGCACATATTGGATGGCTGAAGATATTCAGCTTTCAGCCTCATTTTCACACACCTGGGGTATGCATGCATTTACTTCTCCTATGCATCCAGCACTGTGCATTACTATTATAGTAAAAAATTCTAACACACATTATCACCTCGCTGAAAAATTCTCAATTAAACTGCAGTCCAGTCGTCCAATTTTCTGTCTCTGAAATATACGTATATATACAAACAATAATGTTATGAACATAGGATTTCAACCACAGAAGAGATATTCAATCTTGCAGAACAGTGATTTATTCATATGGAGAAGCCAAATACATTTTCCCCTTTCTCTCTTTCATGGCTTTATGCATTCAATAACTTCCCTGCCAGGAAATGTATTATTCCCTTCCTATTTATATTATTTTCCTGGTTTGCATTATCGTTTTCTAAATATTTTAGGACACACTATTTATCTTGCTACACAGTGTCTGGACCTTTGCATAGCTTCCCCACTCTAGGAGTCCCACAAATTACTCATTGTTTTAGAGCGTGTGCTGTAACAACGGGGTTAACTGAAATACAACACATTTTTCAATTAAACAATGTCGCAATAACATTGTTATGCAGAGCAAAGGAGAGTAATTTGATTTCTGGAATTAAAGAAGTAGATTATTGCTGCTCCACAGATGGCCTTCCATAAATCTGGAGGGGAAAAACTATTAGAACAATGAAGATTTGAATATACAATGAAAAGTGATCTAAAAATATTGCATCTTTTACATATTTAAGGGCACTTCAGTTTGTAAGTTACAGCTTTCCCCAAAGAAACTCCAAAGAAAGCTAATAATACCAAAACCTCTGGGTTATAGCAAGGGCCTGGTGCACACATTCTTTTGAAGCCCAAAGTCATGTCAAACTATTCCAAGTTATAAATGTATCACAAATCCAAATCTACATAAATATTCCTCATACATTTTACAGTAACAAAACTCAATTATAAAAATGTGGGGAACAAGGAAAATATGAATAATATCAAGAGCAGTAAGGAATCTGGAATTTACTTATACAGAAGGAAGAGTTACTAGGTGTATGGTAAAAATTCAGAGGCTGTAGATCTCTTGGAGATCATTCCATGCCTCCCTGTGTACCAGAGAATGACACTTCAGAGGTTTACAGCATATGGGAAGGACCAGCCTAGGGTTGGGAGGAAGAGGAGATGTGGGGAAATTCATGCTGTTTATACATCCTCCCCCTGCCCAAGCTAAACAGACAATGGCTGAGTTAGCATTAGCATAGGTGCCTCTGTCCCTCAGCATTCTAGAACCTTCTCATAAAGAGGGACCTTGATTCTAGAAGAAGTAGTAGGCAGGGGAATTCCTGCCAACTGCACTGGGGATTCCTCCCATGAAGTAAGATCACTGTAGTGGTTTCTGTGCTACTCCTTACTGTCCCCAGCATGGGGTGAGCCGATCTGGGACCGAATTCTCTTTCTTATCTAAATCAGGTATTCCCTAAAATTCAACATCCCTAGGTTTGTGCCATCAGTAACAATGATAATTCAACCTGCTTGTGCTTTTCCAGAATATTTATTTCTGGGATAAAGTTACTATGAGCTCACCATCCTAAATCAAGCATAAAGTGACTCATTCCCTGCTTGCACTATCTCCTTACTGAAAGGGTAAAGCAAACTACTAACTCCATCACAAAGGCAGTCCAAATAATACCAATACCAAATTGTACCAATAATGAAACCCTTTGCCTAAATTTCTCAGGCCATTAAACCCATAAATTAATAAGACTCCATTCATAACTCACGCTTGTCACCCCTTCCCACACAACACTCTTCTCCTTCTCATTCTCACCACTTATTGCTCCTACCTCACTATTTGTTTCCTGATTATCATAAAAATCGTGTTTCTACTTTACCAAAATGCTTTATAAGTGATTCATTTTTCTGCTTATGAAAAAATAGGACACAAAGATAGTAAAGGCAATTGATGGATGAATTCACCCCCCCACACACACACTAGTTAATGTCTTTACCTGTTATGCTTGTGTTACTTTAGTATTGTTGTAATGAAAAAACAGAAGAAAAAGGTGTCATTGCTGTGGAGCATGTTCTTTTATTATTCTGTTGCTTTATACCTGTGTAAGTAAAACAGTGGGCCAGATCAATGCCCTTCTAACACTGGCAATGGACAAGGCTCCTTCTACAGGAGGAACCGTTGTAGGCATTTTGTCTAAACTTGAGTTTCAGAACAAGAGCACTAGTGCCTTAAAGTTACTTATTTGTACTGAGATATTCTTAATATGCCACTGAGTTTAAAGTAATTCTAAATTACACAAGCACTGTAATTTCAGTATGATTCACATTTGGACTATATGTACTTTTTTGTCTTTCTCTGCAATTTTATTCACTAGAGATAGATGGCAAATGGAGCATTTACTTCCATAACTTGAAATGATGCAATGAAATAAATGAGGTGTTGGCTAATCTATGATATTTTGTCATCAATTAATCATTACCAATAGAAGATAAGCATCTCATTATTTATGTTTGTCCTCAACATGAAAACCAAGAGAAATATAATAAATGGAATAGAAAACATCACTTACTTCTGCAGCAATTGCTGTGTAAAATAAAACATTATTAGCAAGCTAAAGCACTTATGATTAAGTATTAATTTAAATGAGAATGATTTATTAGAGCTGCCCTTGCTGAAACCCCATCTCTATACTTAAAGCTCTGTTAGAGCTTTTTTTTAACTCTCTTTGTCCAGTAGACTGGCTAGAGAGAAATATTCATTGGGTTGGAGTAAGGGTTTTAAATCTCTCGGTTTGGAGGCACATCTGTGGAAAAAGGAGGATAAATTTTCACTAAGGGCCGGATATTGTTCACAAAGAGGTCAACAGCAAAACCCCCATTAGTATAAGTGGTACAGGGTTGGGCTTTCAAAAAGATTAGGGGCCAATGGTGGCTGGTGAACTTTGGGGCAAGTGGGGCATAGCAGAAAAAAAAAAAGGTCTGGTGTCTGAGTACCCTGGGCTGCTGGGAAGCAGCCCAACACTTCATGTCAAACTGCCAGCCCTCTAAACAGGAACCTTTACATTCAGCTTCATTCCAGAGAGAAAATTTTCCTAGACTTCTGTATCAACTGCTGCTATTTGCTCCAGAGCACACAGCTGCCTTTAGCCTTTGTCCTGCTTTGGAGGATATGAAATGTATCCAAGTTTTTCTCTAGCTCCCAGTCATGGGTAATTAGCTTATTCCCATAACTCTAGCTTCCTGAACTTGTCTGCCTGTGTCCCTGTGTATGTGTCCACCACCAGAATGCCCTCCAAGCTGCAGACCCTACTTTATCTGCAATGCCTACCAGAGAAACCCTTTGGACAATCAGCAGGGTTGGGTGCAGATAGTCAGCAATGTGTCAGCCTTCAACCCAAGCAGCCCTTATCTATCTTCAGGCTTCTCCTACTCTCACATTCCTCCCATCAGCAACAATGCAGGATATGAGGGATTCTACCAGAGTCCACTGATGCTGAGCAACAATGGCAGGGATCATTACAGCAATTCCTTGGTGCAAATGGTAAATGGAGCCTTCCTTAGCCCGGAGGTGCCTCCCTTCTGGACTGTGGGACACTCTGAAAGCAGCATTTTGCATAACTGGGCAGGCTGCCTTGCCTGGCAGGAGATCCTCTTTCAATAAATGCCTTTACCTAGACTGTGGGAGCTGCCCACCTGCGCAACAGAACACACTGCCCAAGCCACAGGGCTGCAGTGATTTTAGACCACTGTAAAGTGTTTCACTTTGGCTGCCCTGCATAGACCCTCCTAGCACACTCAATAAGGTACCTAGAGCTTGTTAACGTGGTCCTGTTTGAAAGAGTGTTACATCAACATGAAATAGGTACCTTTTAGAACCTACCAGCATGGTCTGCGTAGCGCAGTTAGAATACAACACATCACAGTGCTCTACAATCACTGCAGCATGTGGCTTGGATGATGAATCCAGGGCCCCAAACCACAATGAAAATCATCATAGCTTCACCTCCTGTGTCCTTGGAAATCACAGCTGTTCATGTGTGAGAGGTACAGTGGCTGAGAAAACCCAGCCACAGCTGCTATAGATTTACTGTGTTCACAGTCTGCATTTAGTCATGTGCTCATGCACACACAAACAAAATATGTGTGGTTACATATTTTGGTGGGGCAGTGCTCCAGTGCCCTCTAAGCCGCCACTGTTAGGAGTGTGATTTTCAAAGGTGGTCAGTGTTGACCTAGCTCTGTTCCCGCTGAAGTCAGATGGGAGTTTTACATTGATTCTAATGGAAACAGAATTAGGCCAACATAGAACATTTTTGAAAATCATACCCCATGCTATTCACTCTTATTTGTCTTCACAGATCATGGCAAGGGGTGCTTAAATGTGGAATGAACTACAACAGGGAAAGAAAAGTTTGAGCAAAAGCCTGTCCAGCTTGCAATCAGGCTGCAATAACTTTCCATTTGCCTTCCCACCATACATAAAGAAAAACTGTTATTCACACATTAGCTATTCTTCTTCTTCTTCTTCTTCTTAATAGAAAGCAAAGATGTCAAGAACATTGGGCCAATTAAGAGGAGACTTCAGTATCATGTGACAATTCAATGGTATTTAAGTGCATAATAGAATAGTGTCTGGCTTTGAAAATTTACTTCTATTGAAAAAGATTGAAAAAATATATGAAGCCAGATTCACTGGTATGCTCCAGCTTCTTTCAATTGATCTAGTCATACAAAGCAATCATAAACTCAATTTATGGCTGACCTACATCACTGGATTGGCACAGAGAAGCTGGATTACACTGGTGAATCGGTCCATTATTTATGCAATAAATAAAGATATATAGTTCTATCTTTACACACACACCCCACAAGTGGTTCAGAAAGGATTTGATTGTGGTTATAAATATGACATAATAATGCCTTAACTCTACCTTTTAAAAACTATATTAAGTTATGCACACAATTATAGAAATTTACTTATTATGGATATGTCTACATTTGGAGTGGGGGATGTCATTCCCATCTTATGTAGATATGCTCATGCTAGTTCTCATTGATCTAGTGTGCTATAAATAGTCATGTAGCTGAGGTAGCATAGGCAGCAGTGTCACGGGCTAGCTGTGCCAAGTAAAAATCTGTCTGAACCCCATAGGTACACACATGGGATGGCTAGCTGATGCTGCTACTTGCCATTGCTCATGCTACCCTGGCTACACTACTATATTTAGTGTGTTAGCTCAGTGAATGAATCACATCCTCAGCTCCAAGTGTAGATGAGGCCTAAGATTTGCTATTGCTTTCCCCCTTGTGAGTCATTTATAGCTGTGTAAAGTGAGTACAAAAAGCTACCATTTCGATTTGACAGATGAAAACAACTACACAATATTCCAGGCAATGGAGAATCAGCTCCTATGTTTACAAATTTGATTCAAAGCCTGGACAATCTGAAAGGTGATGCAGCCATGCTGTTAACCCTGAAAAACTGCTGATTTTCTTGATCCTGAACATTTGTGCGTTGGCTGACACTGACCTTTCGTCAGATTAACAAACAAGACAGGTGGCAATCACAACGAAGCTTAGACCATCAACTAGATTTTGCTTTGCAATCCTACAGAGAGCAATACATTCTTACCTTCATTTTAGTTTTGAGAGGCTTTTATTTGCCCTTCAGAGGTGCTCCATTTACTATAAGGAACACAGTAAAATGCTTTCTCTATTGGAGGTCCAAATCTGTAGTGTTCTCACCAATGGCACTTAGCATTTCATAACATCAGGCCTTCACAGTTTGTTCTAAGTCAAAACATTGGCTTTGAATTCCTAAATCAGTGGCAATATACAGATATGGCTTGCATTGTTGACTGTCCAATGTTTACTCAACAGGAGGCAAACTAAGAGTACAATCCTGCTCCCATTGAAGTCAACAGCAAAAGTCTGATTCCAAAAGACCCTAAATTTAATTGCTGTCTCCTTACTTGAGTGCATGTTTCATAAATATGCATTTCAGAGCCAAATAAAAGGAAAGAAACTATTTATATTTGAAAATTTTCTTTTTTCATTTATGAGTAAACATACACTTTTTCATAGTTGCATGTTAATATATTTTTTCCTCAGGATCCACAAGAAATATTTTAACTGAAAATGAAACACAAGCCACTTTAAGGTATTACCTGCACTGCTCAGGAGAAGAAGTGACGACAACAATAAAATCCATCTGACATTAAAAGAAACCAGAAGTGACTTAAATTATATTATGTCACCATCACTTTTTATATCAATCCCCTTCCTCTGCCTGGCATGCATAATGAATGGTTTTGAAAGAAGATGAGAACATTAGTTTAAAGAAGGATCTATCTTCCAGAGGCTTGGTATCTAATAGCTTGTGATACTCTTTCCTATCAGACTCTGTCCTTTATTTTGATAGTAAGAACATATGACTAAGGCCTGGTCTACACTAGAAAATTAGCTTGGTTTAACTATGTCAGTCAGGGGTGTGAAAAATCCACACTTCCAAGTGGCTTTGTTAAAGCCAACCTAAGTCCCCATGTTGACAGTGCTAGATCAATAGAAGAATTCTTCTGATGACCTAGCTACTGCTTCTCATAGAGGTTGTGCCTATAATGAAATGTTACTAGGGTGCATGTTTTAAGTGTAGACAAGCCCTAAGAAAGTGAACACATCTTTCTAATCTCTCTCCAATCCTTTGTGGCCAATATTTTAACAAGTTGCTCCCTCAAATGAGTTTTCATTCAATCAACAATACAGGTGACATTCCCTGGGAAAAGTATTCTACATCCCCCACAATATCCGTCAGTGCCAAATTCTTATTTGCTCCTCTTCCTCGCCTGAAGGCTAACTACATTTAAAGAAGATCTCACACAAGTCCCTTGCAGTTCACCAGTGCCTCCCTCCTTCTTTTGCACATATGCAATCAGTTTTCATACAAAGACAAAATTCTTTTCTCAGACTTTCACTGAAATTCTTCTTTTTATAGAAATTTTGCCTTGTCATTTTAACAAGACTTAAAGAGTTAACAAATCAAGATTTCTTTAAACAAATATGTTTGGATTTAATGTTAGAAGAAACCGTATAAAACTTTTATTTCATTTTCAAGCTAGTTATTCAAGGGTTCCAACACTGGTTGCTCTTGTTTTCATGCATCAGCACTTAGAAAGTATTTCAGGTCATACTCCCTCATTAAGTTTTATAAATCTTTTATATTGGAATGAAAACATTAAGTCTATTATTTCCTTGAAGCTATTTCATTGTGAACAATGAAAATGTACATGCCACAAATATGGAACCAAATATTGCATATGTTGAAATTGATGAATGTCCCTTTATTTAATGTTTGAGGTTTTGGTCAAAGATAGATAGACATAATTCCACTGGAGAACTAATGAACTAAGTTGTTTTATTCTACAACTTTATTCACAACATTTTGAAAACTACATGAAGAATCTAGAAAAAATTATTTTGTAGAAGAAACAAAACTTTCAACGGATATTTTAGGATATACTTTGAGAATTATATGCAAAACAGCAAAGATACTGATTATTTGAAATGTTCTCCGTACTGTGTATAGGGAAGTACAGTCAGGGAACATCACACACATTGCCTCTGTTCAGCACCTTTGTAATCAGACTCAAAATGCTCCTTTCTTTCCATATTATTTATTGACTTCTTTTGCTGTGACTGCTCTGTACATTGACCTGATGTGTGTAAAAAGGGCTTTATAAACCAATACACAATTATAAAAATAGACTACTTCATAAATAAAAAAATCATGGTCAGAATAAGTTTCAGGAAGCTCCTGTGTTAAGAACACTGGATTTCCTGTTGATTCAGCATAGCTAGTTTTGATGGATTGTTTTCTTTTAGGTTCTTCTCTCAAGAGCAAGGAGGCTTCAGGCTTGCAGCAGGGAAGAAGGCTAATGGGCAAACAACAATGAGCTCACAAGGGATTTATATGTCGGAGTTCAAAGCTCTGCTGAACAGATTGCTGCAGTCTTGTCTAACTTGTCAGATGTCTCTCCATATTGTATACATAAAGTCACTTACAAACACTAAAGAGACAGACAAGAAGCTTCATGTAATAAACAGTTTGAGACCTAAAAAATTACAGTGACAATAAATAAATAAATAAAATAAAAAGCCAGCCTGATCTCATAGATAAAACACACTGTGCTGCAAATTGAGAGGTGTTTGTGATCCATAGGTCTTTGACTCCAAGGAAGGAGGCTGGACCAATCACTAGCAACTAAAAGTGCAGCATCAGCACTGACTGGTAAGGCATCTATATGCAACCCACCTGACTCAATGGGTGGGAGAACTTGATGGAGCCCATGTTGAAAGAGGGTAGTCCCAGCAGCAAGGGAGGAAACCACTCATTGAGGGACACCAGGTAGTTCCTCCTCTCACTCCACAACCATCCCCCTCCAGGAATCTCTAACACCCACTGGCCAGCTGGGGGAAGGTATTTATTGGCTAGCATTCACCAGCTCCCAGAATTTAACCTGGAGCGGGAATCAGGTGAAGCCTCTTTTGGTCTGTTCCAGCAATCCCATCCTACCCACCTTGGACTAGGAATGGGAACCCAGCTGGACAGATGCTACAGGGCTAGTCAATCACCCATCAAGACTCTTTATCCAGGCTTATATGCCAAAACTCATTCATCACATCACAGACTGTAAAGATTCTGGCATTGGAAAGTTCTAGTAAGAAGTCATCAATTGTGGGCAATGGTTATTGGCAGCTTTTCAAACTGTAGTTCAGTGGCTTTGAGTCTATGCAGCTGTGTAGTTTGAATGATGGCTTCCTTACCACCACTATGCTGCTTACACTGGCTGTATCGGCCACTACAAGTATTATGTTACCTCTGCTCTTAAGATGTTCGAGCTCCTTGCTTACTGGCATGCATAGTGCCACTGGAATTTTCCTTCATGGTTAGCACCCACTCCAGGGTCTACTTCATAAGAACATAAGAACGGTCATACTGAGTTAGAACAATGGTCCATCTAGCCCACTATCTTGTCTTCCAACAGTTGCCAATGCCAAGTGATTCATAGGGAATGAACAGAACAGATAATCATCAAGTGATTCCCCACTGTTGTTCATTCCTAGCTTCCAGCCTGTTCCAGTTGCAGCTTTCCTTTAAGGTAGCTGTCACTTTTGAAAACATCCCCATAAGCTTTTAAATTTCTCCCCATTGCCCACAGGATTCCCCCTTTTGCTTCTTGCACTGCAGCTATAAAATTATGACACTGAACCCTAATCAGATACCTGGCTTGTCTGGCTGTATTCCCTAAGTGGAGTTTGTGGAGCTTACTGTCCACCACCACAAACTTCAGCTGGTACCATTTGTTATTTTCAGATTAGTTACTATGAGGTCACATTTTTCTATGGATTTAATTATACATTGACTGTACATTATGTAGATTGCATCCACTCTTTGTAATGGGTGTCCCATTGAGTCACATGCAGAAGGCTCTGCTGTCCAACTGAAATTGCAGAGAGCATTTCCCCATTAACATTCCCGTATGCACATGGATTGATATGGTCCTTTGTTGCTTTCCTGTCCCAAAAGCCTGAATCTGATATGTTCTCGGACTGAAGGAGAGAGTCATGATATCATTATGCTATCTGATGTGTACAGACCCTTGTACCAGTCTGACTGAAACTTTCCAGGACCTTCACCTGCTCTTGCACACACTGCAAAAATGGTTTAAGTTGACACATTCCTTGCAATTTTGTCCTGGACTGAGGCACTTCTCTTTACCCAGTCATACTGTCTCCCATAACAAATGCATCTCTCTATGGGTCTGAAACCCTAGCCACCTGTTCACCTTTGCTCTAGTCTCACTGAATGTACTTCTTGGGGTGTTGTGCCCCCCCCCTAGAGCTTTCATCCTTTTTCTTGGGTTCCACTGCACACCCCATGTCTAAACATCTGTCTAATGTGAGATTGCCTTCTCAGAGCAGTCTCTCTCACAGGTAGTGTCCCAAGTGCCACACACTGTCTTGCATCAAATCAGGGAGTCTGTCAAGTCCCCCAAATTGCACGTAACAGCCAATGCGCATAAGGCCATAACACAGGGGGTCTATCCCTTCCTCTTTGGATTGGTGTCTAGTGAAAAACCTGTTGCTCTATAGTTTTGTTCTGCTTTGGGGAGAAATAGGTACTCTGGGCTTCTAGGACTGCTGGAGGCAGTGGTGAGTTTCAAGAGTCATGCAGATCTCTCTGCCTCATTCTCCAATGAGAGAAAATAACAATTTTACTTTCCTGCTGTTGTCATCCTCCTATATGGTCCGGACTGTATAGAGCTCAAACTCTTCCATGCATTGGGGCCATTGCTGGGCTTAGTTTGTGCATGCAAAATCCAGGGCCTGGTGGTGTGGGAGGGGAGCGTCATCTGATTTCCATGACTCATGTTGCCAGAACTGCAGAGAACTAACAGCTCGAGCACGGACACCATACTTCGCTGAAGCTGAACATAGGTTAAGTTGAACAAGCAGAACTTAATAAAGGCTGTGCACTGTTCTGTCCAAGTGGCTGCATTGCTTCCAACTTAACTCCCTACATTCCCTGTTTCCAGGGGAAATGGGCCCTCTGTCTCCTGTTTCACTGATCATGATGCACCCATCTTTTAACTTTTAGCACAATGGTTGGAACACTACCTGGTATGTGAAAGACCTGGTTTTAATTACCACCATTCCCACGGGGGAGGCGGGTGAGGGAGAGAAAGGACTCAATCAAGGGTGTCCCACCTCCCAGGAGAGTGCACCAACTATGGAGCTATGGGATAGTCTAATTCAGGTCTCTCTCAGTCTTGATCCAAACCCAAGTACTCTTAGGATATATCTACACATTACCTGGAGGTATACATTCGAGCGCAAGAAGTCATACCCCTGCAAGCTTTGATAGAGCTAGAGTGCACAAAAAAAGTGTATCCACATTGGCACCAGCAGTGGGACAGGTTAGCCACCCCAAGTACTTACCCATCCATGTACCTGTCCATGATGCTACTCACATGCTCAGGGCAACTAGATCCTCCCACTGCTGTATCTACATTGTATTTTTAGTATTCTATTTTGTTCAGAGCTAGTTGCAGGTATGTATCCTCAAGCTGGATTTTACAGCTTTGTGGGAGGGGAAACATGAGCAATATTCCAACTCTACAGTAGGAATAAAGAAATGCGGTGAGAGTCTGCCTTCAGTTATACTAAATATGGATGAACCTGAGGAAAACATTGTTAAGGCTTGATTTTCATCTTGTTTACAATTATGTGACTCTAGAATAAGTCCACTGACTTCAATGAACTCCATTCCAACACTCTCATTCAAATAAGATCAGAATCTCAGTCATGGACATGGCATGGGATAAAGGGAGGTACTGGCATTTTCCCAAGGTAGAGATAAGAATGGAGGGGAGTCTATTGCTGGGAAGGTCATCTGTTTGTATTGTGAACTCTCGATCAAAAGAAGGCAATGGGAGTTTGCCGGT
Organism: Mesoclemmys tuberculata; assembly: GCA_007922155.1. NCBI lineage: Eukaryota > Metazoa > Chordata > Testudines > Chelidae > Mesoclemmys > Mesoclemmys tuberculata. The sequence continues at coordinate 27,429,985 of ML675616.1, forward strand.
GTACAAACTAGGTATGAAAGTGAGTTAGGGCTTTAGAATTTGGCCCTCTGCGAAGGTTAGGGGTAAAACACACTTTGTTTCAAAAGAGTCCCACCAGGCTTGATTATTAGCTATATTGCAGTTATGTTAAATAGGTTATTTGCTCATAATGACACACAAAGTAAAATCTAAAAGTCCCCAGGCTGTAGAAATGGGAACATAATTTGGGTGAGATAGGCATATTACTCATTTTCTTTCTTCTAACATCAGATGCTTAGGTATTGATATTATTAAAAGAAATAAGCACACACACCTATGTAACACACCTATGTAACTTCGACTCTGTTATATTGGCATACAATTAACTTATTGATATGAAAAGTTCTGCAGTAAATTAGAGCATACAGCTTTTTTTACATATGTTGCAAATATTTCTGCTGCAATAGGATATATGTGGCCAAGAATGTATAAATAAGTTTGAAGTGTGAAGTCAAATCTATAAAAAACACATACATTTTCAATAGATACTGGGCAACCTCTTTTAATCTCAATAAATGTATACCACTTTTTCTATGTGCCAAATTCTGCCCTGTGTTGTACTACTACACTGGATGGTGTGATTGAAAGGATAAGAGGGCACATGGAACCTCTTTCTCCTTCCCTAATGCACTTATGCAGCAGTAGTAAAAGACAACAATGTGTGGAAAAGAATGATAGGTGGGGGCATAGTCAAGCCTTAGGTGATGTCATCTGACCAGTAGTGTGCACGATCACCCCCTCAGGCTGTATGTTGCCCTCAGCAGTATATGCTGGCCATGTATCACTTTGGAGCAGCTGTAAGATATGCTCCATCATGCTACTCATCAGCCATTCCATCCTGCTCTGAGCCACCATACCCAGTACTGTCTGGATGACCTTGGCATTTTAAACACTGTTAGTTCCACTTTGCTGTCTCCTCATAGACAACACTGAAAACTGATTTGCTCTATGTACCTCCAGCTATTAGAATGGTGACCCACAGGGGGAGCAGGCAGTGTGTGTTACGTGATGAAAACATTGCTGACTGTGATAGATTTCAGTCTGCCTTAGATGATCCTTTTCAGGAACTCACCTGAAGTCCTTTGATGACCATCATGAAAAATGGTAGCTACAGCTGAGTGATTTTTCAGTTCACTGACAGTTCAGAAACATTGAAAGAACACTTGATTCAGGTCGAACCAAAACCAAAGTTTTTGGAATTTTTGGCAAATAAAAAAGTTGGAAAAAATGTTAAAACCTTTTTAAAAATAAAAGCAAAAGAAATTAAGGGCTATATTCACAAAACCAAGTAGATGATAGTAGTGGCCCCATTCTAACCAATACCCTAGTGATTAGAGTACCCACCCAGAATGTTAGGGAGCCAGGATCAACACCCTACTCAAAAGCAGGAATTTAAACCCAGTTCTCATATCTTCCAGTGAGTACCTTAGCTATTGGGTATACAGCAGGGAGGTGGGAGGACAGGATGACACCTCCACCACCTCCTTGGCTTCACAAATGGTATGCAAATCCCTTTGTGAATCAAGCTAAAAATCAAAATATTTAATTTCAATAAACATTTTAACATTTGTAAAAAAATTTTTTTTCATTTTGATGGAAAAAATTTGCTGAATTTGACATGAATAGGCAAAACATTTTGGTCGATCTGTATTTGCAGCAACAAAAATAAAGGTTTCAAGCAAAAAATTTCACCCAGTTCTAATGGTGGCAAAGGAAACTGAACAACACTGTCATGTGCTGGAAATAGAGAGGACTCAAATGGGGTTACTGGTTGTGACAAGGGCTGGTGTCGCTCAGTTTCTGTTGTGGTGAGGAGAGCAGACAAAGCAAGAAGAAAATATTACTCATTGTGAAATTACAATAAACCAAGTTGTTCAATGTTGGTTGATTTGGTTTCACTTTGTAACAATTGTCATTAATGCAGTTTGTCGATGAGAGTTAAATGATTTTCTTTTAGAAAATATAGTTTCCAGATTTTTTTTTCTGACCAGGAAAACCAAAGAAAACCATGATCCATGATTTTGTGAAGAATGGAGCATCTGGCTTTGTTTACGTATCGGAAACCTGGTCAAATAGTGCTGCAGGATCATACTCCAGCCAAGTATATGATTCAGAATAGGAAAAAAGGTGGTCGTTTAATGAGTTTTGCCTCTGAACTTCAAGGTCATCTACCTGAAAACTCTCTCTGATTAGACAACAGTGTTCACTTCTGGTTTAAAAAAAAATGGAGAAGAAATAAATTAGATTCTAAGAATAAAAGATGAGCCATGAGAACAGACTATAAAACTTAATCTATACTGTTTACAGACTAAGGTGTTAAGAGAAGATTTAATTCAAGTGCATAAAATCTTAAACTGTGTCAATGAAGTCAGCTCAAGTTACTATTTTCAGCTCAGCACAGATGGTGCGGACTAAAGAGATATACATGGAAATTAGGGAAGAGAGAATATTGAGTAGAAAAACAAACACTAGATTCATTCAAGAAAATATTAGATGGTATCTCTAGGAAACGGAATATTAAAGTAGAAATAAGACCTGATGAGCTGAGTGGCCTATGCTTCTGCTTCCCAAAATTCACATGATGATATGTCCTCATATATAAAGCTAATTTCCAGCTCTGAATGGGCAAAATATGTGGTACTTACTGAATGCAAAGGCTATTTGTGGTGTGCATTATTCACAAATAATTCAGCACTCTGAATACAGAGCCTAAACACTATATAGGCCTAAGCTGAGCAGTTAATTCATAGCTAATTATTTATTTGATGGATTTACCCTTTTCTGTCTAAGAGTTTTCTCTGAGCGCACTGTGATTTTCTCTAATTTATTCACTTTGAAATTATTATCCAAATAAATTCTTTGAGCAACTCTTGGTCTGTAAATTGTATGAGAGCAGTTCATTTTGGGTGATTTATGTTTGAGATTTGAGTTGGTTTATTTTAACTGAACATATTTGGTATCATTTCAGTTTCCCTACCTACCAAGAGGAGTCCCTCTTTGAACAAGGCATCTTTTGTGAATATATGCATTTAATTGTTGTATCATTCACTTTCATAGAATCATATAATATTAGAGTTGGAAGGGACTTCAGGAGGTCATCTAGTCCAATTCCCTGCTCAAAGCAGGACTAATCTCAGCTAAATCACCCTAGCCAGGGTTTTGTCAAGCCACAGCTTAAAAACCTCTAAAGATGGAGATTCCACCACCTCCCTAGTTAACCCATTCCAGTGCTTTACCACCCTACTAGTGAAAAACTTTTTTCTAATGTCCAGCCTAGACCTCTCCAACTGTAACTTGAGACTGTTGCTCCTTGTCCTGCCATTTGCCACCACTGAAAACAGCCTAGCTCCATCCTCCCTGGAACCCACTTTCAGATAGTTAAAGGATGCTATCAAATCCCCCTTCATTCTTCTCTTCTGCAGACTAAACAAGCCTAGTTCCCTCAAACTCTCCTCATATGTCTTGTGCTCCATCCCCCTAATCATTTTTGTTGCCCTCCGCTGGACACTCTCCAACTTGTCCACATCCTTTTTGTAGTGAGGGGCCCCAAACTGGACACAATACTCTATATGCAGCCTCACCAATATCGAATAGAGAGGAATAATCACTTCCCGCAATCTGCTGGCAATGCTCCTACTAATGCAGCCCAATATGCCATTAGCCTTCTTGGCAACCAGGCCACACGGCTGACTCATATCTAGCTTCTTATCCACTGTAGCCCCCAGGTCCTTTTCTGCAGAACTGCTGCCTAGCCCGTCGGTCCCAAGTCTGTAGCTGTGCATGGAATTCTTCCATCCTAAATGCAGGACTCTGCACATGTCCTTGCTGAACATCATCACATTTCTTTTGCCCAATCCTCCAATTTGTTTAGGTCCTCTTGTATCCTAACTCTACCTTCCAGGGTATCTACCACTCACCGTAGATTAGTGTCATCTGCAAATTTGCTGAGGGTGCAATCTGCCCCATCCTCTAGATCATTAATGAAGATGTTGAACAAAACCGGCCCCAGGGCTGACCCCTGGGGCGCTCCACTTGTGACCGGCTGCCAGCTAGACATGGAGCCATTGATCACTACTCATCGATCAATTGCCCTTTGCTCTAGCCAATTCTCTATCCATTTTATAGTCCATTCATCCAACCCATACTTTTTTAACTTGCTGATAAGAATACTGTGGGAAACTGTATCAAAAGCTTTGCTAAAGTCATTTCCATAAATAGTCTTCACATTTTTGTTAGAATCCGCACTTTCTGCAAGCATTCCAGGCAGCAAAACTTTTTTCTGTGCTAACGGAAAGAGTAGCCAATGGGGAAAAACACAATATTTAGTACCTTGTTAAACTCTAACTTTTGGCTCTTTGATCAGCTTCACTGATTGAAGTCTCTGAGTAACTACTCATTCCCTGCTTGTGAGGGATGGAGCTGAACTAAGCAGGGAACATGATATAAAATGTCACTTGCTAGGTGAACTCAAGAGCTGTGAAATGAGGCAGCTAATTAGAGTTTGCCCTCCTACTCTTCTCTTCCACCTCCCAGCAGTAGGGGAATGGTGCCATACAGCTGGTTAAGCCCTGCATCAATGTATAATAGCCCATTTCTTGACTGACTGCAGGAGGGGCACAAACTGACCCCTTATTTGGAATCTGCAGGTTAACCAGAACAAAGTTCAGTTCTACATCTTCACCAATAGCTGGTGCTAGCAATTTCTAGTCTCTGCCCTAGAAACTTCAATACTTTTTCTGACTTGGCTGTAAGTTATTGCCATGTCCCTCATACATACTGAATTTGAATAAAAAACACTTTTAAACAAAAGGTTGGGGAAAAAGGTTTAAAAATGTTGCCCTTTTATGTTAATTTGAAACATATTCCTATCCAACCTCTGAAAAGGACTGCTATAAAATTCCATTATTTATTCCAATGCAGTAGTACAGAAAGTCATAATACCATTTGAAGTCTGCAATCAATCCTAGTTTAGTATATAGCCTGGATGAACTGTTTATTGCTGCTTCCAATTCATGCCTTAAGGAGGAGCCTAACGTGTGCAATTCAATGTGGTCCCAATAATGTACTAATTAGCTGCTCTTACAAGAATTTACAGCATCACAAATCAAAGCTTTCAGTAAGAAAATAAAGAAAGTTAGTTTTGGAGGAAGTCCGTGAAAGACCCTGAGGATATATATGCTTAGTATTAATTTTAGTATAGATTAAACACATATTAAATTTTAAAAAACAAACAAACAATAGCCTCTGGATAGGACAATCAGCAGTATCTTCTGATACAAGTCACTGAAATTAAAAATCATATGGACTTAGGTTGTTTATATCTTTAACACTGTAGACTCTATCTCTTAAAAAGGACTTTCTACTTCCCACTCTTTAGGTCGCACTGGGATGGCCTGAGCAATGACAGGAATGACAAAGTTTTCTAGTGTTTAATTTTACTTTTATGTTTTTGTCAGGACTTGAGATATTAACTTCATTATTTAGAATATGTTACATCAAACTTTTAAAATGATATGAGGCTGAAATATGGACTGCAAGCTGTGAAATATAGAATGTAACTCCCTCACCAACCCTTTTCCCTTCCTTTCTCTTTCAGTTTCTCTCCTTTTGCCTGCTTCAGCCAAAGGCTGAGATCTCAGTGGGATAATACATCTCAGTACAGGACCCTTGACTGAGACTAATTGGGGAATGACGTTTCAGAACCTATGTCCCATCAGAATTTTCAGTTTACTACCAGAGAAAAAAGAAAAGTGAATAGTTCTCATCTCAAGAAAGTAATCTCTCTATTACCATGCTTTGGTCAGCCAGTTAGCAATGCTTGCTGTCCAGATACCAACTCCTTGGTATATCAGATATCTCTCATCAATCCCCTATGTCTGGGTCACCTTGTGTATTCAGACATGCCTCCCTTGATCTAGGACTGCCGTCCCCACTTTCCAGAATAGAACTGGTTAAGACCTTTCTGTCACATGGTTTTATGACTGCAAATGTGGTTTCCATAAAATCAAAATTTCTGTGGAAAATAGTTGCTTTTGCCTAAGTTTTGTTTTTCAGGAAAATCAAAATGAAACATTTTTTTCATGTTGTTGACCTGAATTAAAATATTTCATTTTATCAAACTGAATAAAAATATTTAGTTTCAGGTGAGTTTGATATGAAATATCTTTTGAGCTGCTGCAGTGCATCTTGAGAGATATAGCCCTGATCATAGGATAGAGTGGGAGCCTGAGGTACATGAACTACAATTCCAGGGTGGTACATGACAGTCAAGCAGTTTAATGTTGATCCAAATATTTTAACATTTCTGCATCAAAATTTTCAGAACTTTTCATGGCATGTAAAGTTTCAATATTTTGACATTCTATCCTGACTCAGGACAAAAAATAATGCCAAAATATCAGACTTTCCTGCGGGATGGAAATTCCAATTTTGATCAACTCTATTCCACACCAGTTGTCTTCAGTTACCTCTACACACAAAAGGGTTTACTCTCATTGCTTTCTCAACATGTCCCATTGACAATGCAAAGACCTTTATCAACGACTAATCATTACCTTTAACAAGTTTTGTCATCTAACTTAGATGATATCACACTTCTCAGATCAGTCTGCATAGCTCTGCCCCAGACAGTTCTATTGTCCTTTCAGATGGGCAGACTGGCATTTTCCTCAAAATACCAACCCTGCTACCCCTACTTATTTTCCATTGTTATGAAGTATGAATTAAGGATAGGAGCCCAAGCCCTCAGTCAGAGTAACATTATTTGAATTGTTCATCAACATTTTTAGGAAGCAGGAAAATTCTCTCAAAATAAATATATTGCTTCCTTCCTTGCACCTGTGTGGTCAGTGGGACACAGTACTGAAAAACAATCCATAGCTGTATTGAGTGAAGCCATATAGAAAGTACCATAAGTATTATAGTCTTTCACAGATGGGTGAACAGACACAAAGAGGATAAGTGTCACCCTGTCTCCCTACCACTAATTTTACTGGATATTACTATACAAAGTCTCGTAGCAACTATTATAAGTGTAACCCTACTGCCAGCTGGAATCAACAGCAATAAGGGCTGTATTCAATGTCTAGGGGTTTCTCTTAACAATGGAAAATAGAACCAGCTTGAGCCTCTATCCAATAATCTGGGAAAAGTAAACAGGAGGTCGAATGGATGTCATATTTCATGGAGTTGGAGACAACTAATTCTAAATAGGGAAGGACCTGTCTCCTTGCTCATCTCTGTTAACCCTTCCCCATGTCTGCTGCAGCCACACATCTCTCGCAGATGCTTCTTAGGTGAAGAGAAAGGGTGGGTCCTACAAGCAGGGTGATGCATTTCACAGTAGAAGGGATAGCTAAAAGAAAGGTGACAGTTCTTAATATGCAGGATGTGAGCCGGAACTTATTGCAAGCAGCAGCTTTGACTTTGATGCTCCTCACACTGGACAGAGATTCCATCCTCTTTTTCAACACTACACCCAAGATTCTGGATATTAGCCATTCTCTCCTGGATATTAGCCATTCCCTCCTGGATATTAGCCATTCCCTTTTCCATCCCTAGCTCATATCACCTAAGAACCGGCATATGCATCTTTGAATTCAGCTACCAGGCTGTCGTATGGATTTAGGAGGAAGCTAGAATGCAATTTGTTTCATATGATGTCTTCTGAGTCATGATATCCAAAAGTGATAACTGTCTGGCAAATTATTAAAGGGCTGGAATTTGCTCTTCATAGAAATTGACACGATTCTCTGACAGCTGGCAAAACTAAACATGGAGTGAAGGAAATCAGTCTAGTGAGGAATGACAGTTATAAGGTATCCTCTTGTTAACCAGTCCACATATCCATGGGAAGGAGAGCTGCTTTATTTGCTTATGAATTTCACATATATATATATGGTAATACTGCTCAGAACATTCTAAGCACTCTACAAAATAGTTGTCCTTCTACAACAGAAAAATGAAGGTTAAGTGCTATCCTTTCTGTTATACATTGATTTAATGCTACTTCCCTTGGGTGATTTATAGTAAATTTGCTTTTCCTGCTCTTCAGTTCTTGAGGGTAAGTTGCTTTCTGGCTGCTGTTAATGCTAATTCATATGGACCCACACAAGACAAATACTGTCAACAGTGCTCAAAGCAGAGGGTTTACTAGTTGTTATCAGTAGAAAAATGTGTTATTTATTGCTAATTGCAAATCAGAGTCTACTACTTTACATACTAAAGGTATAACTACATTATCATAGACTTTACCCAACACTTCCCCAGAGTCTAGACTCTACAGTTTCTATATCGAATTTTTAGATGCTTAAGTAACCTAATATCTCTCTTTTCCAGGGGATCCAAAATGCCATGGTCAGGCTATTCTTTTATGCTGAGTAAGCAAGGTCAATGCCTCCTTCTTTACCTCTGGGGGAGGAGGAGGGGGCTGCTTCTCCGCAGCTTCGACTTTGTGTAGCAATTTGCACTTATACAAAGTGGGTGTAAAATGCCATAATTTCATCTGGGTAGCAACGTACACCCACTGTCCACAGGTTTAAGTGATCCCACAAGATGCAAGACAGTGGAGAAACGTGGAGTCCATATGTTCTCCCAAGGCTTAAGTATCCAGCAGTGTATGTTGGGTGACTTTAATAATCATCATAGTGTGGGGGGTTATGTGACTGGAGACCCAAAGGGTGAACAGCTTTGGAGTGGGCAACAAATAATGATCTTGCATTGGTCCATGACCCTAAGCAGCATGGCAAATTAGAATAGGGATCACTCCCCACCTGGAATAGGAACTACTTCCCAGACCTATGCTAGGTCATGCCATTTGCAAACCACCACAGCCAGTGGTGTGTACTGTACTTAATGATTTCCCACATGGCCAATGTTGTCCGTCATTCATTCAGATGGGAATGTGTAATCCAATTATAAGAAGCATACCAAAGCCTAGATGGAATTTCTGGGATGTAAATTGGGACTCCTATACAGGGTACTTAAAATGGAGCATTGTAACCATTTAATTAAACATTTAGGATGTGAACCGTCATTTCTGTTGTACCTTTTTTAGAGCTACAAGTGCAACAATTCCATGTTGCTTCCAACCAGTGTACCTTCCATGTTTGATCAAGGATTTGGCAGACTTGCTGAGGCAGTATGAACAGTCAGGTAATCGACAGATTGCAGACCATCTTATAGAATCATTGGATGCCACTCATCAGGTTCAGGAGAAAGCAACAGTGGCGCTTCACTTTGTCAAGCTGGAGCTTAATTTGTTGACTAGATGCAGCTCAACATCCATGTGCACAAAGCAGGCCAACAGTTATTCCAAATGAGATTTCAAGTCATCTGTTCAAGGTCGCCAAAACCCTCATGACGGAGTTGTCAAACAACAGGTACATGATGAATGACAGTGTTTTCTAAGGCGTAATCCAGCCTATAATAAGATGGAACCATTCACTAGCTTGGAATTGGATAAAGCTCTGAAGGATTTAAAAACAGGTACCACTCCCTGATATAACAGAATTGCTTCTGAATGCATGAAACACCTGGGTCCTTGTACCCAGGAATGACCATTCAGTTTTTTAACAGAGTTCTGTGGGAATCTAGTTTGCCTAGAATTTGACACCAACCAAAGGTCGTCAGGCTGAAACCTGATCCACATTTTTCTTTGAGCAGACAAGTTCACTTCTAAGTGTCTGCTTTAAGGTGCTTGAACATCTGATTTCTCAAATAATTTTGCCATCAGTGGAGGGCATGCTGGCAGCAGAGCAAGCTAGTTTTTGCCACAGTTATAATACATGTGATCAACTGTGTTGACACTTACAACTTTCATTGAAAATGTATTCCAACATAAGCTGAAGACTGGTTCAGTTTTCCTTGACCTGACCACGGCACATGATATGGTTTGGCACACAGGCCTTTTTGTAAAATTGTCTAAAACTATGCCAAGTTGGTTAATATGTGCAATGGCTCTGGTTTTGAGAAATCGTCATTTCCATGTGTATATTGGTGATAGAACATGCGCTTGGAGGCACCAGAGGAACTCCTTCCTGCAAGGATCAGTATTATCTCTAATGTTATTCAACTTATATTTGAATGACTTACCATATACCAGGTCTTGCAAGTTTGTTTAGGCAGACGACATGTGTCTGCACTCAGTCAGATTCTTTTGACATACTTGAGAATGTTCTGAACACAGCTATGGCAGCTATGGCTGATAAATGTCTTTGGTGGTGCCTGATACCATGGGGGTAAGACTGTGTCGAGTCTCTTCCACTTACATCATGCATAAGTAGGCAGAGAGCTGAATATAGTTCTCAATGGTCAGAGAATAAAGCATAATTCAGATCCGGTCTATCTAGTTGTCATGCTGGATAGCACTCTCACATCGTGACCATCTTAAAAAGACAGTGACTAAGGTCAAAATGCACAACATCCTGCATGGAAAACTGGCCAGAATGATGTGGGGCACCAATGCCCAAATGATGCACACTTCAGCCTTGGCACAGTTATTCAGCAACAGAGTACTGTGCTCCAGTATGGGCTCACTCGTCTCACACAAAGATGATCAACATACAGCTAAATTCCACCATGCATATTATTTCATGCACACTTAAATCTACTCCCTTACTGTGGTTACTGGTTCTCTGAAATATTGCTCTGCCCAGTGTTCAGAGAAGAAAGTGTAGCAAAGCTTGTGATGAAACTTTGTGATATGCCACATCTACTGTTAATTAAAGGCTTGTTTAATGCACCACATAGTTGTCTGCCCTCACAGTGCGTGTTGTGAATAAGTTTACCAGGTGAGGGATGTATGGTAGAGGACGCTTGGTGAGCTTCATAGTCTGCAGAGAAAGTGACTGTAGCAAAGTGCTGTGGCCTTCCTCAGCACCTGGGCCCGAGGAAGGGTCGTGACGCCCCGGCTCTACCATGCCACCAGCCTACAGTGATGAATAATTATCTTGTCTCAGACCCCACTCCACATCAAATGAGGTTTGATTTACGGCAAAGGCAATGGAGCCTTCTGAACCAGGTTTGCACCAGACATGGAATTTTTAGTGTAGTGGAATTTTGGTGACATTTTAGAGACAATTCACTATGTTGATGTGGGCAGCCACAAACCATCACACTTATTGTTGAGAACTGCAAAATGACTCAGCTTCCTGGAGGTTTTCATGCCTTGAAAATCTCTGATAAGAATGCTGTAGCTTGGCTTGACTGGACTGCATATGCCAAATATAATATATAGGGAAGAATTTGGTCCTGAGGGAACTGGTCTTTACCTATACCCAAAAGTGGTATCTCAGCTAAAATGGAGAACTGTTTATGTCTCCCCCAATCTGGTTTCTGCTCCCAGCTTTCTTTTGAGAAATCTTAGGGCTTCTGTAACCTACACTCAGCTACCTGTGGCTCCCCAGGGGCTGTCCATCATACAAGGATTACTGCAGTGCAATTCACACTCCATTTAGCCCTCAGTCTGTAAAAGTCTCCATGAGCTTGCACCATCATATCTTCTGTATTCCCATCACCTGCACACATCCTGGTAGGCAGGAATAAGGGATCTATAAGAAGCAGTGGAGAAGTTTTGGGGCTGGTTCCTACTCATTGCTTTCACAGAGCATGCCACCCAGGCACCTCTGCACATGCAGTCAAAGGGTGGCAGAGGGGAATAGGAGAGTTGGGAGCAAGGGACAGAGAGCAGAGCAGAACCAAGTAGCTGCCCTGCAATGAGGGGGCGTGGCAGAGCTCCTGGCTCATCATGGCTGGGGGAGGAATGACCACCCAACACCCTGGTAGCTGGGAGCTGTGTCTCACCTCTCACCTTTGCTCCCTGCTCTGGACAAGCTTTGCACAGTAGCAAGGAGGAGGCAGAGCCAGAGCTTCTGCTGCAGGAGGCTGAGGAGGAACTTTTGTGGGCTGGATCCCACTGCTGCCTGACAATGCATGCTGCCTGAGCACTCCTGAACATGTACACCCAAGAAGGATGGGGGGAGGGCAGACAGAAGAGTGGGGACCAAACAGCTGCCCTGGAAGGAGGAGGAGTGGCTGGGACGTTGAGTTCATCCTCCCTCAACCATGCTTAGACAGGAGCTACGCCATTCCTCCTCTCTGCAGGGCAGCTGTTTAGTCCCTATTCCAATCTCTGGCCCTTGTCTCTGTGCCTCCCCTTCCCTCCCTGAGGTTGCATGTGCAGGGGCACTCAGGCAGCATGCACCAAAATCTGGCTGTGCTCTTATGCCCAGGAAGCAGCTCTTTTTGCAAAAAGCTTCTACTGGTCTGTTTCCATTGAAAACCCTGCAGGTTCTCTAGTAGTGTTTGCAAACCAGTGTTCAGCAGACAGTGGGTTAACTCTGACCTGAGCTGCTGCCATTTGTAAAGGGAGGTGTGTCTTCCATTTGCAGTAGACTGCACCATGGATTGTCATCATAAAGAGGACTAAGAAGGTTGCCTCAAGGAACTCTGGAATAAAGTTGCAGTGGGAGAGGTCTAGGTTGGATATTAGGAAAAAGTTTTTCACTAGGAGAGTGGTGAAGCACTGGAATAGGTTACCTAGGGAGGTGGTGGAATCTCCATCTTTAGAGGTTTTTAAGCTGCGGCTTGTTGAAACCCTGTCTGGGATGATTTAGCTGTGATTAGTCCTGTTTTGAGCAGTGGGTTGGACTAGATGGCCTCCTGAGATCCCTTCCAACTGTAATCTTCTATGATTCTATGATTCTAAATCTGGAGGACTTCTGGGAATCAAGTCAAGCCAGGGTCACATGCACACAGCAAAGCAATAGGACTCAGACCTTAGGTCCCAGTTTAACATGGGCTCAGACCCTCCATCCATGCAGGATTCTGGGACCCTAGGTTTGAGTACTAAGTTCACACAATGGTGTGTGGTCTCAAGGAGGGTTAGGCTGGAGTCTGGGCTCGAGCCCAAGTTTACATTGTATGTAGACATACAAAGGGGGCACAGCAGAGTTTGGGATTAAGCCCTCAATTTGCCTTCATTGACTTGCACCATCTTGCCTCCTGCACTCACAACTAGCTGCTCTTCTGAGCACTCACTCCATTCCTTCATTCTTGAACATCTTTCTAGTCCTGTCTACACTTGGAAAGCCTTCAAAAATTTCCCACCATTGCCAATATTGGTTGAACTCCATTGTTGACAGCCATGCTGTAGAAAGCCTGCCAGCTGTTAACATCAGTCCAAGTAAGTTGGAATTTAGCTGCTGTGGTTCTTGAATGGATATTGTTTACTGCTTCTAAGATATTCTTATAAACGTTCAGTTTTTATAAGACAGAAATATTTTTAAAGTTTCCCCACATTAGTATAATATTTAACTTCTGTAAAAGTTCAGAATGACTTCTGTTTAAGTAAATTTTAGGTATCCATTTTTTAAAAGCCCCTTCAGAGACTCCTGCTAATAGCCATAGCAAAAAACTCACTGAATGAGTTGAGCTCATGAACCACTCAAACACATTGACTTGCCAAAGCCGTTAAGCTTCCAAAAGTAATAGGATAGAATGACTCCCTCTTTGTTAGCAAGCCAGTTCTATACAAGGGGGTCTAGCTCTGATCTGAAACTTCACTTGGCACCTCTGACACTGGGGATTTAAAGCATTTAAAATAAAATTTAGACTGGATTATTTTGGTAATTTACTAATGCAAACTAAACCAATTTAACCAAGGATTAAACTGATTTCAGTGTCTCTACATAAGGGTTTGCACCAGTTGAACTAACTCCATTTCAAATACATTTAGCTAAATTGGTGTGGTATTCTAATATAGACAAACTCATGTTATGAGAATGTGATTTTTAAGTATTGTTGAGAGCTGAGGATGGGCTGAGGATGGTTGAATGATTAACATCTTTAGAAATCATTATAAAATAAGTATATTTACCAAGAATATGAAGGAAGTTCTGAACAAGTATGAAAGCACTAATCTAGACTTTTATAGCATGCTCTTCACTGTGAAATGGCTAAAATCAATCTAAATCATATGCTTGCATGGCTGAACTGCTCCTTCTTTAGCTTGAAATTATTTGAGATCAGACATTCTTTAGGGGGTCCTCTTTTCTATACATTGTCATGTAAGCAAAACCACTGAAGGATGAATGGAAAGAAAGGCAGTGTTCTACGGTCTCCTCACTCCATGCTTGTCCTCAGCTGACTGCCTCCTTTGAAATCATTCCCTTCACTGCTGGCAATGCCATTTAAACAAACGGAAACACCAGAACAAAAAGAAGGCAATGCCTAAACTTCCTCAAGAGCTACCTGTCCTGTCTGCTCCAGGCTTCCTTTCATGACAAATAAAAAGTACAAAGGAAACCAAAAATGCGAAGCTAGGGTTATGTGTTCTTTCCCTGCACTTTCCTGCTTGCTTATTTTTTAAAATATTTTTCTTCTCCTAAAGAAATAGCCAAGAAAGAAAAGAGAAATAAAATATTTACAGGTCAGAAAAGTGGTCACAAATCAGCATTTTCCCTTTCAAAATAGGTGCTGTCCATTGCTCTCTATTGATGTCTGCCTTGTGCATGGTTTGCATGTTTCAGTGCCCTGCTGGCTCACAAGAACAGAGCAGCAGGCAAAGCAGAGGGATAGCATGATTTACATACAGGCACCATCCAAACAAAGCTGGTAGGTCTAATTATAGGCCTTCTAGAACCGACTGTCTCTTTAAAAGAAATGTTTAAAATAAGTTTCTGAATGCATAAAACATTTGTGACATTTTACTGGGTAGATTTTTTTTTTTTTTGGCCATCTGTGAGCAAAAAATCCATATATTTACAAAATATTTTTAAAGTGAAATAAAATATGCACATTGCATAAATGCTGCATTTGGAATAATGGACATATCTGCATATCGGCAAGGGATTTACATCCATTTATAACCTCAGAAACAGTTTGGGTTTTTATGATCTCTAATGATGCTTTTTAAGATAATTGCTCGAAAATTGTAGGCACTTTTCAAGAAAATGCTAATATAGAAAAAATGCCGCAGCCTATTGCAAAAAAAAAAATCATGCTAACTTTGACAAATTATAACTTGCCTCCTTGTTTGTGGGTGACCAATTGTCCATAATATTTGCATTAGAGAAATCAGTTAAGTGGAAACATTTGCTGTGTTGTTTAAGTGTATTGCAGTTCTATGTGATTTTGATAACCAGATTGTGTTTAGTCTTGCAATCCATACTCAGGAAAAGCTCTCAGTGAAGTCAGTGGGGATTATGCCCCGATAAGGACTGCAGGACAAGGTACATTGTTCGCTAAACAACCCTCCGAAGCAGGATTTGCTACCCATTAAAATATCACACTTCATTTCTCTGTGTCATTGCACATATGAATTGCTCATGAAGATGAAGCAGAACGTAGCCAGTGTTGATGTACACTACTGACCACTACTCATGCATATGGAATATTTGGATGTCTTAAGACCCATTTTCTTGAGGATAAATTGCAAATTTATGATTTTTTAAGGTGCGCGTGTGAGCGCACACACAAAGTTCTTTCTCCTAAATCCATGATGGTGTTTATTATAGTCAAGATAAATATTGCAATAATTTTGTGGCTATCCAGAATCATTATGGCACACACTGCAGCACTCAATTTCACAGCATCAGTAGGGATAAAACTCTTACAGTTGGAGCTAAATAATTGTTTTTAACTGCTAATAGCATGTGGGACTATAAATAATATAATATGGAGTTAAGCAGTTCTTATGCCATCCAGTAGAGGGCAATGGTACACACATAGAAAACACCCAATTCATTACATGATGCTCTAGCTAGAGGAAGCTCATCCTCAAGTAGTCTGACAATACTAACCGATCTCCATCTGAACTTACAACCAATAGAATTTTTGCATGTAAATTAGCTGTAGAGGAAGTGTGGTTATTCACTGAGTTACCTCTGATGTCACAAATGGGTCCATTTAAGAGTTAGCAGAGCTGCTGACCTGACCCTGATCTACACCCGTAGCAATTAGAAACACTTGCTAATAACAAGCTTAATTATAACAAAATGGCTTCAAATATAGCCTATGCACAAACTTCCAATTAATTTTAACTACATTGAAAGTTTGAAGCTTCTTCATTATTCCATTAGTACCATTTGAGGAAAAGAAGAGACTGACATCAATTTTCCTTAAGGACATTTAGTTTAATTTTAACTCAAACAGATAATTGCATTTGCTTGTAAATTCTCAGAAAATTCTTTCTACGATCAAAGAGTACGTGCTTTAAATTTGGTGATAAGCTGTAGTTTTCCATAGAAAACAAAAAGACTGAATCCCTGCTTTAAATACCTAAAGAAATTCAACATTGACTTTGGAATCAGAACGAGCATATCCATAATACAGGTCAGGAATATATTCAACAGGCAATTCTTTCTTGTTCACTGATCTGCTACTATTAAATAAATTGTTATTGGGTTAACCCAAAGTACTGCCTCTATTTCTCTGTAAATAATGCAACACACCTTAACCAGGCCTTTTTCCTATATGCTTTTTTCACTGATACAATAATCTTCCACCCTAATGTTCCATTTCTCCAGTTTTGCCACACACAATATTGTGCCGCTTTTCCCTCCATGTTTTCATTCCAGACATAAAAGCTTTGCAAAGAGTTTGAATGCAGCACGTTCAGGTTTAGAAGGAGCAGATAAGTGGTTAGCTGAGCTTTTTTTATTCCTTTGTTGAGATGTAAACTGTCCAGGGGCAGACAATACTCAACTGATTTACTTTGCTCCCCCAAGGATTCTTGATTTGAAGGAAGGGGAAAAGACTCCTTTATGCAGTTCCAAAGCATCAAACTGCTCTCTCGCCTCTTAACATGAAAATGTTGTGTGTGTATATCTGTGGTCCCGTTAGGAAGATTTTACACAAAGGAGAGACAATACTTGGATCTTGAGAGTGACATACTATTTCTTCTCCTGCTGCTCCAATTTCTGCAGCCTTATCTTTGTCACTGTAGTCTTCTGTTTCATAGAGCACAACATCTTCCATAGTAGCCAACTTAGTAACTAGATAACACTGAGTGCCAATTTAAAATCAAGGAGTTCTGTGTCTGACCCAGCTCCTTCCCCTTCTTGTTCAGCTTCTTTTGGGCAAAGGTCTCATTGAATGATGGCAGCGACTGGCCAGGAATGAGAAGCAAGTTTCTTTAATGATGAAGCTGAGACACTTGTCCCAAATACACTAAGGAGTTCCCTGTGTGGGTTTGAAGCTTAAGAACTGTGGCAGCACTAGCAATAGACATAAAGCCATGGGTACAGCTGCTGAAGTAGAGGGGCCTTTGACAGAATGCAAAGGTGAAACTCTCCCACAAGAGGGATTCTTTCATTAGTGGCACATCATTTTTAGCAAATGAAAGTGTTTGTGAACACATTCTTTCAGACCTCAATGTGTTCAGAAAGGAGAGTATTGATCATTGTTTATCTAGTGATTTACAAGAAACAGAGTATTCCCTTACAGGTCATCCCCACCTCCTACTCCTTCACACACTCCTTGTAACATGTTGACTGCATGGTTACTGAGGTGAAATCCTATGTGTGGGCTTTGTGGCAGATGTGAGATCTGAAAGTAGGGAAAGCAGACATCTTCTTTGCTGAGACAGAGAGGGAGTTGCTCATCTGGGGGCAGCACTGAAGAAGGCATTAAGATGTGGCTACAGAAGGGATAATAGGATAGTTGCAGAGTAGGTATGGCTGAAACACAAGAAGTCTGTTGCACAAAAAGTGTTGAGGTTTGGTCATTTGTTTTCATTCTATCAGTCAAAACAGAGACCTTTTGAAATTTTTTACAGAAACACAGAGATCCACCTCACGTTAGCTGATGGTCCAGTGATTAGGGCACTCACCTGGGAACTAACTGGGTTTTATTCCCTGCCATGAATCAGGCAAATTGGATGGAAACATTTGAATGATGTCAAAATGTTCCTTTTCAACATGATCAGAATGCTGTGCCAAGTTTCATGCCAAAATTACTTTTCATTTCTAATTTTTAAATTTAATTTGAACCTTTTAGGTTTTTTTAAAAAAGTAAAAAATGGAAAGAAATGTTTAGAGTTTATTGAAACAGAATATTCTAATCGACACTACTTTTTACCATAGGGAATACATTTTATAAAGCATATTGTGCCTGCGCTTGGCTCAGCTCTCAGGGATGGTGTTGTCAGCTTTATGTAATAATTCCCTTAAAATAGCTAAATAAGCATTATTACATCATTGTTGTGACCTTAAGACCTTTCAGTGCTAAACGTTTTGTTTCTGTTATGCTAAATATTTGTTCCACAGCTGTGGCAGGAATATTTGTCATGTGATTCCAGCCAAGACCCAAGCGTTCAGGAGTGTGATGGGCAATCTTCTGCAGTCTCCCGGGTTAAGCTGTGTAATAGGAGCTCATCTAAACTCTGTGCAGATCAAAAGCAAAGCAGTTCAGGTAGTCATAAAATTTCACTTTCACACAGCTGTTAATGGAACATGCCCCCCCCGTAAATCCCTGCCTATCGATTTTGCACTTGGATTAGAAAGCAAGGGCATTTTATAAGGGTGTGCTTAGCACTTTGCAACATGAAACAGAAATTGACTCTAACGTATCTAGGAATACTACATATTAGACAGAAGCATGGAGTGAAGAGCAATATCTGAGCCGTGCTGAAAAAATCTGGAAAGATTAAGAAGAGAAGAGACGTTTAGGTGGTTAAACAAAAATAGAGATTTGAGAAGATGTTAGCGATATAGTTGTCAGAGTGTATTCCTTTAAGGTTGTAGCCTGAGAATCTCAGCACTGCTATTAGTGGAGTTTAATGCAAGAGCTGGATGAGCTCTTGCATCAAACTGTTAGCTGTGGTGGCACTGCTAATAAGAGAGTAATCAGCATAGATATGGTGTGTGTCTGAATATACCATCAGCTTGACGGTATGGTATTGACAATGGGACTTTCTTGCCCCAGAAAAGATTTCAGTTTTACAGTAAGAAAGAATGGCAAAGATGACATTTCATATTTTATTTTACGTTATGGTGTTTTGACATTATACAAACTATATATTTCAATGTTTCCAATTTTTTTCCAGATTTTCTGCTAAATGAGGATCTTTTACTTTTAGTTTTTGTTCAGAATGAAAACAAAACTTTGAAATGTCAGAGTTTCCTTTAGAACAGAAAATCTGTTTTCTGACCAGTTCTAATTATAAACGCTTCATGCCCCCGCACCAAATGAGTATGGATACGCAGTCCTCTATGCACAGTCCTCTACACAAGCATATTACTCAGTTAAATTATGCATGATTTTATTGCGGACACACTTGGTCTTCCTCTGAGAGTCTGTTATCACCCCTGTTCTTCATCTTAGGCTTGGTCAACACTATCAACTTATGTCGGTATAATTACATTGCTCAGAAGTGTGGAAAATCCACACCCAAGTGATGTATAGCAACCTAACCCCATTGTAGACCACACCATGTCAATGGGAGGGCTTCTCACATCGACATATCTATCACCTCCTGGGGAGGTAGGGTACCTACACCAACGGGAGAAGATCTGCAATCAGCATAGGTAGCATCTTCACTAAGAACTACAGCAATACAACTGCACCAGTGCACCGCTGCAGTGCTAGAAGTGTACACAATGAGGCCCTGCTCCGTTCTAGAGATCGGAATGGAAACCAAGGTTCCTGAATCTCACTATTCCTCTGCTGCCAGAAAACATCTGTGAAGCCCACTGGCAAAGTGTCCCATTGTTACCCCAAAACTTTTGGACACAAGTGAACCCATAGTGGCTTAGGTATAATAATGAACCAATCCCAAACCCTAATTCTAAAATGGATAATGGGAAGTGGTTGGCCCTAGAAGATTCACAAGGATTTCCCAGGGGTTTCTTTTTTAAATCTTTTGGAAACTCCCTAGACCTGCCTTCCTTGAGGACATGGGTACAGCCTTCCACTCAAAGGACTGACATTTAGACAGTAATTTCTTCAAAAACAAAATATCTCTATTAAATCCTAATTCTAATACAATTTAAATAAAAAATTAACATCACAAATTAAACAAGCCACTTGGGACAATACAATCCAGCATAAACTATATAATCTAATGTGGCACACTATCACGTATAACATAAAACTCTAAAATTGCAATGCAATACTCATAACACAATACAATATTTCCTTAGCACATGTTAATGTTATTAATACCTAACTGCAGAGCAGCTTGACAAACATACAATGTTGCAAGGTACAATATAACAGAGGGAGAAAGAAACCCTGAATACATATGTATAAAGCATTAATACAATATTGTATTAGAATACCAGACTTATTACAATATAACAAACAATTCCCTTATACATATGTACACAGTGACATTACAATAACACACTTAATAATATTGCTGTAAACTAACATTCTATGAGAGTTGATCAGGCAATTATAGAATGGGCAATTCAAACACAAGCATCCAGCTTTATTTACAATCATACCCATATATTCCTTATATTTACTGGAGTCATACTTCTTCTTTGTCAAATCCCTCTGTCTCATCTTGGGGCCTTCTCTCCATTCAAGCTACTGCTCCTGTGCACCTGATGTTGCTTTAGATGTCCTCTCCTGATCCCCCGATCACCCAAACCCAAGCCTGTCATCTCATTGTCTTATGTAGGATTTTCTGCCCTTTTCTGATTAGTTGCTTTCTTAATGTCAATCAACAACATCTTCCCTTCCCAGGGATGATATCATTTTTGACAAATCAGTTGTCTGACATGCTAATTAGTTTCACTTGTTTATTCAAACTTGGACCTCCCTGTGATCCTCCTTCCTACCTCACTGACCCCTCCCTACAGGTATTATGAGTGATCTTTATTTCTCCCCTGTCTATCTTTCTGCTACTGGTCAGTTTTTTATCACTCCATTTTGTTTCTCTCTCAGCATGACATCATTTTATATTTGAAGCTAAAACTTTCTCTAAACTAACATTATTTACTACTTTTCAAAAGCTTTAAACCTAAAACTAACTATATTTCTATTAATTTCTAATCATTAGGATACTGTCACCATTTTTGTTATTTAAATTAGAACAGATAAAATCCACGATGTTTCTCCCCCTCTCTGCCAACCTGTTAGCTGTGTGGATAAATGCTGTCTATGATGCTGATCTCCTTACATGGACTACAGCAGTTTAAAATTTTCTTGTATTACCATCTTCCTCTAGTGCTTGTCCACACAGATTATGCTAACCTACTGCTGTTATCAGTTGTTTCAGTAGCTCAAGTGACAAAGGTCTGTAAAACGGACCTAAAGATTCCAAAGCTGCTGATTTGGGTGTCAATATGAATCCACCCGATGGACTTTCTGGATTTCTTTAATTTGTTTTTTTCAAAACCTAAACAGTTACACACACACACACACACACACAATGCTAAAAGAAAAATCAAGCTCTGAAAGTTAGGAAATTTCAGAATTAAGCATGCCTGAGGAAACTTAATTTGCTCTCTGCCCCCATACATATGCGTTATGATACAATCTTTAATTACATGATCTTATTTCTATTTTTTCCACAGGAGTGAAATTTACCAAGAAACTTAACTCTGGAATTTCCTAACTTTCAAGAGTTTGACTTTGCAACATTAATGATGTTCTTTCACATAGTCTAAATGTGTGTGTGTGTGTAATACAGGTAGCCTTGCACCCCTCTTAGCACCACCTTAGAAGCTGTGGCCTAAGAGAAGAGACACACTTTTTGGGCCCTGGTGCAGCCCAGAACAGAGTCCTGCACTGTGGAATTCCCCCTGCAGCAGCGGGGAAGGGGTGCGGGATGCATTCCAGTCACTCTGCATCCTCCTCCCTCAGCAGCAATCATCATCATCTATCAGAGGGCAGAAGACTGACAGACAATGCCACAAGCAGTCTTTGACCCTGTGAAGAGCCCCAGATGCCCAGGAAACCAGGAGGGAGGCTACGAATAGCCCAGTTTTCCCTCCACATGGCAGAAACCAGCTGGGGTGTGGTGAAGAGAGAATATCAACCTGCAGCCTGCCAGCACAACACTTCCAGGCCCAGCAACTGGTCCGTCTGTAATCTCAGCCTGCAGAAAAGCCTCAGGAGAAGACAATCCATTCCTCCTGCCACCAGCTTGCCAGCAACAGGAGGAGTCCAGCTTTCCTGGCACCACCCGCAGCCTGCTTGCACTGCAGCAGACCACTCCACATCCAGGACCCAGGGGCCCAACTGATTGCAACTGAGCCTATGGGTTCCAAACTGGAAAGACTGTAAGCACCTTTCCAGAAGGAAGCAGATGACTAGTCCCTCTCCAGCTTGGATGAACCATTCTCCTCACTGCTCCACCAGAAAAGGAACCTGAGCTAGTACCCTGTTTGCAGTTAGATAGGTGGTTAGGCTTAATCGTGCTCCATGAAGGCACATTAATTGCATCTGCTAAGGGCTTTCATCGACCTGGATCATCAAGTGTGCACTGTCAGTTCCCAAAATAATAAAGTGTGTTTCTAACAGCATCTCCTTACAGGCCTGCAACTTGTCTCCACATGCTCCACCTGGGCACCTCAGACATGGGAGACAAGCAGAACCGAGGGAGGGAGACACTTTTGGCTATGAAAATTGGGGAGTGTGTGGTCACGCGGCCTAGTGTGATTGCCAGCATAGCCTTTAATAATTAAAAAGCATTTTATTATCTCCAATAATTTAAATCATTTCAAATTTTTATTACTTGTATATTTCTCCTTAATCAAATCCTTACATAAAGTTTAGCGTTACTGTCCAATTTGTTGGCATGTGTAAGTTTGAATTATTTGTGAGATCAAGTGCGGTAGCCACAGCCTTAGTTGGATCAACCTAGCGTCTCGCTGGGGGCACTGCCAAGTAGCTTTATTTTTTAGCACACCAGTAGGAGGAGTCGGACACCTACCTGAGCACTGCAAAATGAGCTCAAGGAACAGAAACTCTGGAAGTGTCCAAAATCTGTGAGGTACCCCTCTCCTGTTCACACATACAGTGGGCTCTGAAATTCTTCAGAGAGAAATTCATATTGTTCAATTGCTTCAGCAACTCATCCACAGTTATTAAACTCAAAAAGCCAATTCTAAGTGAGATTAACTTTGTAAATGAAGAGAAGAAAAGTGCTGGTAATTATTTTCATGAATATTGAAAAAAGCACACAGCAGCACTAGGCTGCAGTGAAGATTTTTCATTTTGGAAGACTCTGGATCTCTCTGACTAAAAAAGTGAACCCTAGAAATAAGAGAACCCTCTTAAAAATGTGAATATCCAAAGCAGCCTTGGTAGAAACGGTGACCTACCAAAGCAAGTTATATCTGTTCTCATAAATGAGTGAAGCACCAAGAAAATGAATTATGGTTCAAAGCACAGATGAGTTTCTCACAGTTTTGATGTAACTGGACCTCTGACCCTTCCCTGGTCTGCTCAAGGGATGTCCCCGTAGATCTCAGGCCTCACCTCTCTATAGGCAGAATTCTGTAATTCTCTCCCTCCTGACAGAGGATTTAGGTTTGCAGTCCCCCTGCAATTTGTTGTGATTATCCCAACAAGTCTGACCTAGCTTGACATCTGCAGTTTCACACTCGCTCTCGAAGGACAATGACAATGGTTTATCAGTGACCAGGCAGTCCTCATAAAGCACAGAACATTTATTTAAGGCCAAAAGCATTACAGCAACAACATATAATAAAACAATAAAAGGACTAAAAGCATATTAAGCTTACCAAAAGTTACCCATCTTCCACACAGGGGTCTGGTAGATGTCAATTTCCTTCAAACCCTTTTTAGGAGGGTTCACCTGATTGTTAAAGTTTTCACATCAAGAATAAGAGCTTTTCATCAGTTCATACTCACCTTTTAATACAGTT
Source organism: Mesoclemmys tuberculata (assembly GCA_007922155.1). Lineage (NCBI taxonomy): Eukaryota > Metazoa > Chordata > Testudines > Chelidae > Mesoclemmys > Mesoclemmys tuberculata. Next base: position 27,453,846 of record ML675616.1, read on the forward strand.
TGGAGGCCTTTGTTTCCCAGGCCTCCTGAAACACAATTAATACCTCTTTCCTCAGCAGATGAATTATCAAAGTCTGGGTATTTGCATAACGGGCATTAGGAATTTACATTAATCAACACTTAGTGATTCCAGATTCCACAGGAAACCAGCCCAGAGAGCCAGGTGCACATCCACGTACATATAACACTTACTGGGTGATACAAAGGTATATGAATGTTCTACAGGTCTGTATCATCTGGCCCATCTCAGTGTAATAGTCTTTGACATTTTTCACACTTCCAAGGTCTCACATCTGTCATAATGTTAGAAAACCCACGTTTGTTTGTACAGTGTTAAGCAAATACGTATGCATGCAGGGCTTGACTCTGCCAGCCTTATGCCTCAAAAGTCAGACCCTATGCCTCAAACAGCTCCTTTGAAATCAGTCAGAATACTCAAGCAATAAAAAACTACTTATTGCAAATGTACGTCACACAATAAGATTACATTTTAGCTAAGTTATTTTTAAGGTAAATTAATTCTGGCCTGTTTGAGTTTAAGTGGCTATCAATTAAACTCTTATAAAGATATGTTGTTAATAATATGCATCTTTTAAAATTATACTTTTCTGCCTACAGATTGCACAATGATTTCCATGCAATGTCTATTTTATTTCTTTTAAATTAAACAAGCTGGAAAAAATATATTACTCCATTATTAACTTGTCTTAATTGTCCAACAATAATTTAAGTTAGAATATAGCAGAGTATCATAGAAATAGCAAACCTGATTCCCTCCTTGGTTATACCAGTTTTACATCAAATAACTTCAACCCACTTCACTGAAATCAATTAAGTTCTACAGGAGTAAAACTGGGGGGAGTTGACTGGGTAATCAGGTCCAGCAGCTTTTAACGCAGATTTGCACATAAAATCTTAGTGTTTTTCTCTCACAGAATATTAGATACGTCAGTTTGCACTGTTATTACATATTTTATCTTTCCTTCCATAGAAGAAAAATAGTTCTTTGATTACTCAGTCATAGTAATTTGAGACACATTTTATTAAACAGAATGTGTAGGTGCTGTCTTTCAGGAAATTGATAACTCCTAGGTGAGTTACTGTTGAGAACTGCATAGCTGGCAGTCACCCACAAGGGAGTATTTCTCAGACAGGTACGTATCTGTTCTTGTCTGCCTTGAAGGCATTCATCAGCCCTGGTACCTCTTAGGGTAGAAAGTGTTCAGTCTTGCCTGGAAGCCAGGTCACCATAACTAAGTGCCTTCAAGGCAGATCACTAAACAAGTCTGCCTTGGGGACTGTTAATTATCAAGGAGGTAACCTTCCAGGTTAGTAAATGCACCTGTCTGCTTTCAGGGAAGGCCCCCATCAGAGATGTCTCACAGATGAATGACTATTAAGGTCCGCCTGGAGAGGGATTTGGCATGTGGAGGTCAGTCCCAAGCAGGTAATTATTCATCCTTGCCTTCAAGCAGGCCATCAGACAGATTGATTTCTGAGCAGATATCCTGTTTCTCTTTTCTAAGTTAATATGACTGGTGGGAAATTACACAGGCATCCATTTTAGTTACATTTAAGGACAACCACATTGAAGATAGTGGTGGGAAAGAAGTAATTTTTCCCATGGCAACTACAGAAGTGATATCAAAAGCAACAATCAGGATTTGAATTATAGAAAATTCATAGTGCCCAAATTAACAATAAATAAATAAAATATCAATCCTAACAAAACAGTGTTTTCCTGCATTGGATAGTGTATTGTTTGCGTATGGGTAGAAGTGGGTCCTGACTACTTTATAATCAGCATATTTCTAGTTTAAAATAGATTGTGGGTATAAATTGTTTATGCTGTGCCTTGTCAAGAGACGAATGAGCATTCAGAAGCAAGCTGAATATATTCATATATACGACTAAAAATAAAAAGAATGGTGAGTGATGACAAAATGAGAATACACGTCCTACTTAGCCAAAATAAATTTTATACAAAGCCACTAATTGAAAAAATAAAACACAAAAGTTATTTTTTTAAACTCTCTTCAGTATCAGAAGTTGAAAATGGCTCCAGCCTAAAGGTTAACCATGTCCTATAAAATTATGAAACAATCTAGCTTGTTTTAAGAGACTTTTCCTTTCCAGATAGACTTCACAAAGTATCCACAAAGTAACCATCTTGGTTGATGATCTGCAGTAAAGACAAGCTCATAATTTATAATTATCTTCTCACCCCTCAATTTGGCATCTCCTGTTGGCTAACTTAGGCAGCTCCCCGCTCAGCACACTGGCTTTTGTGGATCTCATTCTTCAGAGCTTAACTTTCCTTATGTGTTGCATAGGTAGCCTAAGCTCCTAACTTAGGGTTTGTGGATTAACCTAGGTGGCAAGGCATCTAAATGTTGCAACACCTATGACCCTTTATGGATCTAGCTCTGCCGTATTTAATATGTTTGTTGTATAACCAGGAACTTCTTTTACAGCAGATGAATTTAGTTACTTTATTTTAAGTTAATTACCAAGTAAAATATCTCCAGAGGAAAAATGTTGCAATCATTCAAAATATTGGATATCATCTAGTGAAAGACCCGCCCCCAATGTCTGAATGAAGGAATCCAATACATTAAACAATGAGCAATAAATAATGGTGCTATTTCATTTATGATGGAACTTACTTTAAAAAGAGGACCTATGGATTTGGATTTATAAATCACTTGTAAAGTAGTTATTATTATAAATATATTCTTCCTTTTGTCAGAACAAAAAACAGATGGTAATTTATCTTTAATAACACATGCTTCTCAAACAATGGAACAGATGAAAGTTTTACTGGCAATCATTCAGAAATACCAGATGTACATCATTTAGACAGATTTTTAAAAGGAACTTACATTTTGGATCTGATTCTCCGCAACCTTGCATAGGACATAATTGTGATGCTGGTAGACCAGCTGCCAGCTCTTGCCAAGTCTGTAGGCATTAGCTGAGCACTGTCAAAGTCATAGCTGAAAGCCAGATCAGCTCACCTATATATTAGTATTGTTTGAGATAAATTTTAGACTTATAAAGATGTGTTGAGAAGCTAAAAAATGTTTGTAACTTGCTGCATGTATCACTCTTATTTGAAATGTCAGTATCCCATGCCTTAATATGAAAGTTTTGCTTTATAACTGTAAAAATGACTTTTCTGAATTTGTGAACCAAGGCAGGAAAAGTTGTTCCCTTGTTCATCAAAAACTATCAGAACTAAATGGACTAAAACTTTGTTGATTGCTCCATCCACCCATGAAGAAGTTACGTGCAGGAACACTCATCCCATTGGTTTGAACTCTGGGGAAAGGGCATATAAAGATACTCACAAGGAGAAATAGTTATTTCTTTGCTCTTGGAACTCTCATAGGACTAGAGCTAAGAAACAAAAGCAAATATCCCCCAGGGTCAATATGGGTTAGCCCTAAAAGACATTCAGTGGACAGATTACTATATCTCTGTACCCTTTGGAACTACAGACTAACTCATTTGTGCATATATATTCTCTGCTTTAACCTGTAAATAACTCTTTCATTTCTTTTTTCTAGTAAATAAATCCTTAATTAAGGTATTAGTTTACTATAAGGTTGACTAATACTGTTGTCTTTGGTGTGAGATCTAAGGTACAAATTGATCTGAGGTAAGTTACTGGTCTCAGGGGACTGGGACCAACCTGAATATTTTGTCATCTTTGATGTAAGTGACCATTAATCACTAAGTCCAGCTTGCCTGGGTGATGAGATAGACTGGAATGCCAAAGGGGACTGTCTGTGACTCCACTGTCAGACTTACAATTCTTCAGTAGTTCACATTTGTTAATGGGTTTGTGAAATCTGATGATAGAATTTACCACCAATTAGGGGTGTGTGTCCTGATTTTTACAGTCTGCCCTGAAGTTGGAACTCATGGTCGTGAACCACTCCGGAACATAACAGCAGTCACTTACACCTGAACAAAATGGATGTGGCTAAAATTTCCTTTGCAATGACTTTTCCCAGGAGTGAATGCCTACACAAGGTGCAAGGCAGTGAAGAATCAACCTTTCGTTCATATTTTATATATTTAGCATCTTTTTCTGCTACTACTTTCATTCAGTGAAATATCAGGCCCTTCACAAAGCAAAGGCTCAGGCCCTTACTTATGTAAAATAGGCCTCAATGGGGTCATACTGGGATAACAGAGAATTTAGTGCATTATGTAAAGACATCTATTTTCATAATTTTTCAAGGGCCAGAATCACTCCTGCTCTATATCAAATTTCACCATCATACACCAACCATCAGAATCTCTGCTTGTGCATTTTCTGGAAAGAACTGGCAGTTGCATCAAGTGAAATTTACAGCCCTTCTTTGGAAAAACCATCTCTCCTGTCCCAGGAATCAATCCCCCTAGGTCACAACATGGTTCACTGACATAGGACAGAGAGAGGTGTAAATTGACAACAATAATGTGACTTTCCTCTTTTTTCTAAATGCCATCCATCATGACTCTAGACCATCAATACAGGATTGTACAGGCAATCGTACAATACAGGATACAGGCAAGTGCCAGTAATATTTCTTACATGTTTATTCATGTTTGGCTATCATTGCTGCTACTTAAACTGCAATTTGGAGTGTTGTGTTGTTATATCCATGTTAATCCCATGATATTAGAGAGACAAGGTGGGAAAGGTAATATCTTTTTTTTTAATCCTTTGACGAGAGAGACAAGCTTTGAAGCTCCACAGAGGTCTTCTTCAGAGCTTGTATCTCTCACCAACAGAAGATGGTTCAATAAAAGATATTACCTCACCCTCTTTGTCTCTCTAATTTGAAGTATTAACATACAACTATAAACTGGGGCTCATTTTGTATAGCCAGTTTCAGCATACTCGAACATCATTGTGACCCTTTCCCGTTTATTCTCGGTGTTGCATTACAAACATAAATTCAGCAAGGATTAAAGTGTTCAGTAAACAATACCAAATTAACTGCTGCCTATTTGAATTTACTCCAGAGATCAGATGGAGAGCACTGTTCTGGTACAGACATTTTTCAAATAAACAAGAGTGTTCATAAAAGCAAAACGAGATTTATGTGTGTGGATTTAAGTTTCATTAATTATGCAAGGTTGTCATACCAATTGTTGGAGCATTACCTATACAAAGAAAGAGTGGAAATTCATTCATTTGCCATAATTCAATGAAACAAGTGACAGATCTTAACATTCCCCTTTATAAAGTTTCCTTTTTGACCTAGAGTAATAGGCTGAAATTTATTTAAAACAGTTTAGATTATTCTAATATCATTATCAGTTAAACATGGGATTTCACAGAAGCTGATTTCAGAAGATTATTCTTGGTATTGTGCATGCAGTGAAAAGCATGAAAGAGACTACAAATGACCTTGCCAGTGGGAGCCTTGCATTTAGCACTAATGAGGAGGTCTTTGAGAGTGCTACATGTTGGAATAATGAAAGGTCTTGTGCTCAGAACTACTATGGTTAGCTACTTGAGAACCTACAATATAACTAAAGTAATACTTTTCACTGAAAAAAAATGTTTACTGAATACAAAAGAGAAGCACAGATCTTTGCTGCCTCTTAGCCTCTTGCAGAATCTTAGGCCCCAATCTTGCAAACTGTTGCACATGGGTTGACTCCAGTGCTCTAGCAGAGTGCTATTGACTTCAGTTTATTCTACATCTACATTTTGGCTGATTTAAAATACACAAATATAAACTAGTTACACAAAAAAAAATTGGGGTAAAAATTTAGATTGCTATTAAAATATTTTTTTTAATTAACAAAAACTACTCTAAATGTTATTGACCTTATTCTAAATCACTTACACCTGACTGATAATGTTCCTTTCTGTTGGAAACTGATACACTAAACAAGCCCTTTATTAAAAAAACAATCTAAACAAGCAATACAGTTGCAAACAAAGCTTTAGGCTAGTTTAAAGCTATACATGAAGAACTTGGTCTTGCAAACCATTTTTAAATGTGTTGTCCCATTGATTTCAGTGGACAATGGCACAGATCCTCAAATATATTTAGGTCCCTAACTTCCCTTGATTTTAGTTATATTGAAATCAAGGAGAATTAGGGACCTTTAAATACCTTTGAGGACCTGGACCTACATATATAACTAATGATTACTCATGTGAATTAAGGTTACAGGATCCAGTCAATATTCCTATATAATTCTACACGTAATTCTATAAGAATGAATAATTCTCCACCATAAAAGATCATGCATATAACATATAGCTACAAACAGATATTTTCATTGCAATTTCAATATAATTATTTGTAAAGAAAACTTTACAACAAACTCTCTGATACAATGAGTCAATTGATTTAGCGCCTAATAAGAAAAATGTCAGAGTGAAACTTTTGCCTGATACCAATATCAAAATCAAATCAAACAAAACTTTTTTAGCACATCAGAAAAGTTTGTCAACTTTTTCTTTTCCAAATACCTCTTTACTTACTGGTTTTGCTGACACATGTACATAAATTCTAGAACTGGTGATATAATATTTGTTACACAGTTTATTTGATGAATATTTTTCATGTTATTCAACAAGCTCTATAATTTAGACAGTTAGTATTTGTCAAAGAACATATTTAGCAAAACTTTTTTTTGCCAAATGTTAATTTAAACCATTACAATTTTACTTAGAAAGTTTCAAAGAACCTGATATTTACAATCCATCTGAAGGTATGAATTACTGGAAATTTGGTAATATGAGAATTTCTGACCCAAAAAAACAAAACAAAAAACAATTAATGTACTCTATCCTATACTATATCCTAACCCAATTTCTATAACATTTAAGATCCTCCATTTTCCGCCGCTTAATTAGGATGAGCAAAACAGAATGGCTTTTCAGAAATACATATTAACCATGGAACTAATACAGTAGTTCCATTTAAAATGTTATGTAAAACATGTTCTTTAAAGTAAGTCAGCTGTCTCTAACTGACTCATATGGTTTGTTCCCGTATAGGAGAAGACTGTCATTAAAAAGACCTATATAAATTATATTCTAGCTAGAGTTGCCAAACTGAAGATGTCAAAATTTTGTTTTGGGGGTTCAATCAAGCTCCAGGGTGAAATCCTTGACCAAGATGTCAAAACTTCCATTGTCTTAAATGGAGCCAAGATTTCACCCCTGGACTTTTTTTACCTTTATTAAAAAATTAGGAAGCTTGTCGTCAGTGGCATAGCCAAACAATTTCTGTGGGATTCATTAGTTTTAAGATTCAGAACTAAACAAGAACTAGGTTCACGGAGTAGATCTGTACTTAATACAATAGACTATGGAGAAGTAGAGTCTCCATAAGGACATCACTTTATAGTCAGTGTTTTTAGCCATCTCTCATTACCCTGTTGCTCTTACTATATTTTAAAGACAAGTTGTTAGCTCACATTTGTGACCATTTGTGACCCAGTACAAAAGTATAGGAAAAGTATACGAAAAAGGGTCACCAAACTGTACTAACTCTGTTTTAAATTACTATTCAGATTATGTTTCTGCCAGACAATACTTGTTCTCTGTACAATACATGGAAGAAAATCATAGATATTGGAGAAAGAAAAGCCCTATTAAGTCATCCTGCCCATACTAAGAAAGGGATGTGCTGAAACTGCAGTATAATTGAAGGGATCTCCCAGATCCGATGTAGAAAAACCACTGGAACTTGCATAAAGATTAAATATATAATTAAGGAGGGAGAAGAACATGATTACTGCAACTTCCAGCCTCAATTTGATTGACTTACTACAATGTACCTTTGCTACTCGTATAGCTTTCATATGCATACAATTCAGGAAACAGAGGAAGAATTGGACATCTTAAAATTCAAGAACTCAAATACTATCTCTGTGCACTGACAACAAGCAATTAAGGTACCCTATAGCCTTCAATTTGCTTGCATTCACATGCATCTCAAGAGAACAACATGCATTAAAGTAGACAGAATAAATTTATTACGGCTGCAGACCACGTACATTTCAGTGTTTTGTTATTACTTTTGCTACAAAGTTTTAGCCACCTTTTCTTCTAAGCGCAACAGACAGATTGTACAAATATTTGATTACATTACATATGATTAAATGCATAGAGTAAATCTCTGAGTCATGACTGACATTATTATTTTGGCTTCACCCTCTTTTTTGGAGTTCCTTGAATTTTTATTCCAGAATGTTTTGATTATTATTTAGCCTTCAGTACAAAACATCTGTTTATTCTAAGTACAGGAAAATAATACTAACCACTATGATTCCTAAGTAATCGATATTTTGTCCTTCCACAGAATATTTCATCCAAAAATCCCCAAATGCTTTGCAAAATATCTCTCTAGATCAATATATAAACAGTGGTTCAGTGACCCAAAGGCATTTCAGAAATTATACAACTAGACCTTGGACAACTGCAACTGCATATGATTGGTGTGGCTCCACATGTCCCTTGGGTTCGTCTTGTCTAGTGAGATCTTTTATAGTGACTTCTCTCCCAAAACAAACAACAAAGGCAAACTAATCCTAGGCTGCAGAGCACAACAAAAGAACCAGGCTGTATGGTGATGAACTCCGTGGGGGCTGATGTAGAGGCTGTGATCTCTCTCCCAGACTATGGAGCACTTATAGAAGGACTGGGGCCAATATGTACCCTCCAGAGGGACAATGGGGGAAAAAATCCAAACAACATAGCTGCAGGTACTCTGGCCATGCCTCTCCAACAATATATTCACCCCCCCATATGGACCACTGGAATCTTTCCTGCCTCTGCACAGCAAAATTGCACCAGTTCCATTATCCAGGAAACTTTTGCAGACGAAGAGTTAGGAATTGAATCTGCCCATATACGTAAAGTTTTACTATTACAGAAGAGGGTCTATCTTAAAGAGACATCTTCCTCTTCACCTTCAGTACTTCTGGTGACACCATATCTCTAGTGGTTGTGTGCTAGAATAGAAGATGCTGAGACAACACTATGTACAGCTCTATTACACTCCCTTTTTTCCTGCACCTCAGCTTAACTCTTTCCTAAAGAGCAGGCTAGAGTTCTGTCTTTTCGGAAAGCATGATACAGCATTAAACTTCAGGCCTATTGTATTTAAAACCTGATAAACAAATGTTAAGACTTTCCAGCCAACTTCAAAGGGAGGGTACCATACAGTTTCTGAGTAAAGCAAACATTTAATACCCCCACAAAACACTGCAAATAGTATTTAGAATACTATAAATAATTTTTAAAAGCTATCTACTGATGTTACTCATACAGACTTCCCCACTTTGTTGCTTTTACATATGTTGAAATATAAGGTTTCAACAGTACATTTACACCTCTCTACTTTAGCACACTCATCAAAACATATTTGGCTCTGATGTGCTCTCAGGGATAAGTTGTTAATATTATAGGGTCAACATAGTATGCAGAATGTGTCACCTGGACTTTGGAGAACTTGAACAGCATTTCAGGATGAGATTCACAAGAGGGACTTTGGTGCTGCGATGCTCAGTGTGCCAGCACCTAACTTTTAGGTGCCCTTTTGCCCCTTGGAATTCACCATCTTGGTCCTTATAAAAATGCATGGGGAGAGTTATGCACTTGTAGCCCAATGACCAGTGGGAACTACAGTGGTAGTCCGCAGCAACAGTGGGAACTATAAGTTGTGGCCAGCAAACTGCTGCATGTTGGGAGAATTTTCTGGTCCCTGCCTGGAAGTACCCTCTGACCTCCTAGCAGGAGTTTTCAGTGCTGACTGAAGCTAGGAGCGTGAGGCAAGCAAGCAGAGAGGAGGCTGCTGGGCTGTAATCCTGTTCAGTGGTTCCTTACAGAATAAAACATTGTTCCTGATGGTCGGTTTGAGTGGGTCTGGTCTGAGGTGAATACACATTGACACACAACAGAGAGCACACAGAGAAGCCTCCGGTCCAGTTTCCCAAAGTTGTGTAAAAAGTCACAAGACAGACTTTCCTTATCTTGAACCACCTCATACTGGGATGGTGAACAAGTGGGGGTCACACTTGTAAAAAAATGGATTCACAGAAGCCAGCATGCAGAGCAGGGAGCCATCTAACTGGCCAGTAGGAAACGCCAAGGAGAAGGGTGGGGCCTAACCCCTGACGCACAAAATGAGTTAGATGACTAACTCCAAGCTGGATGGAGATGCCTCCTTTGATCTGGGATTCATAGCCATGAACCCTGTCCTGGACTTACCAGGTTCCAGTCCCTCTGCTGCAATGAATATTTCATCATTTATACCCAACTCCAACAGGAGAAACTGAGAGAGCTCTGTCACAGAATACATGTACCTCGCTGGTAAGGGGCACTCTCCTGGGAGGTGGAAGAGCCAGACTCAAGTCTCTCCTCCACATCAGGCAGCAGGTCTGACAGCCTAGTTGAGCACTCTGAGCTGGTGTCTCTTATGTGGATTTAGACATACCCAGGACACATCTTGCCCTAAAAGCAAAATAATTAGAGAATACCGACTTTCTGAATCCTACTGTGGTTTAGGCATGACTTACATGCCAAACTGCTGAATGGGGTCATGATTCATGCATCTGTGCACATGCTCAGCTACTGAAATTTAGGTGTCTTGGGGACTTTTAACAGTGAAAACTTGGATATCTAGGGAATTTAGTTGCCAATGGAATTAGAGGTGGTAGCTGAGCAGGGGATTTATGAATGCCAGTGACATCTAAATGATGGATGTAGGCCCCCCAAGTGGCAGTTAGGCATCTAATTCCCACTTGTGACCCCAATCTTTAGTTCTTGTCCAAACACTTTAGAAGTCTGCCAGCAAACAGCCAGCAGCATTTCAGCCTTTGTGTTAGTAGCTGACCAGTCCTCTCAGTTGCTGATGAAATAGAAATCTGTAGCCTGTATCCATAATGGTAGAGATATTGGGACCCAGCTCTTACAGCTGACATTTCTTAGTCCTGCATGGTTCGGGTACTGACTCCAAAGGGTTGTCTCACTCCTAAATTTATAACATTCCCCACCCCTCCAATCTTGGAGGGCGAGTAGGATAGATCACACAATGAAAACTCCCTATATAACTTCAAAAACAGCCACTGAGCATGTCTAGTAACATGGATGCTATTCTGGATGTTTCTGGACCCTTCTAGATGAGTTAGTCTGTCCTGCATATATGCAGAGATACTGTATCCAGCTAAAATTCATGTCTCCTCTCTACTCCTCTTCCTTTCTTTCCTCAGAGAAGGAATCGTTTAAGGTGTTATAAATAGGAATTAAGGGATGAAACTGAGAGAGAGGGAGTTTTTAGGATTAATGGTCAAATGCTGCAATATAAAGCAGTTGGGTTACAGCTGTTCTAAGTCAAAATCTTAGGGGGACTGTAACTGTAACCTGGTTTAGGCTTGTATATGGTTTTTAATTAATGGCACTTTTCAAAGTGCTCCTGAGTGCTGCGTTGCATCTGAGAGTTTTCAAAGCTTTTTTGGAATGCACATGTGCTCATTAACTAAGGGCACTTCTCAAAGAGCCCATCAGTGTTTTGTTGTGAAACAGGACTGTTGATGAAATCTTGCTGCTGCTTTAGATCTAGTTACTGGAATGTGTAAATGTGCACTGTGCAGTCTGGAATATTACATCAGCTTCTGCCATGTGGTTCCTTCATCTGGAAGAGCTACACTATTAAATTAATAAGCTTTGGAGAAAGATAATAGTGAAATGCAGACACATTTTACTCTGATTATTTCCCTCATTTTTCAAGTGGGGCAGTGCTCCATGTGCCCCAATAATAGAGCCTCAGCTGGCTACCTTCATTCCCAGGTAAAGCAAAATGACTTCTCATCTCACTTTACTGGAAGCAGCTACAGAAGACTGGATGCTAAGGACTCTCCTGGCAATTATGGATGATAACTTTGCCTCCACTTTGCCCCTGTTCCAGTTGGTCGGAGCTGAGGAGGGAGGCAACAATCCTCCTAGAATTATTGTGATTATTGGACCTAATAATTTACCCTATGCAACTGTGAAAAGTATCTGAAAGCTCATATAATGTCATAATAACCTATGACTTCTTGCATGCCTGAGAATTAAACAGAAAATAGGTCAACTTGTTTTCAAGAAATACGTGTTATGAACATGTGCAAGAAAACCCGACAGCAAAAGTGAATTAATCCAAACAAAAACGGCCCACTGATATAAGGACTATGACGAGTTCAGACCAGTAAACAAGCGGATGTGGAAACGAAGTTACGCATACCAATTTGGACCATACAGAAATCAATTTAATTGGAGAAAATAATGAGGATGAAATATATACTTTCACTCCTTTTTGGGGTTCTTAAAAAAAAGAGGTTTTGAAAATAAACAAGTTTCTTCTCACAGCTCATCCCCGCCACAACCTGCCAAAACTGCATCTCATCTTGATTCATCCTAGTTTTTTTGACCTCAGGTCAGAAGAAGCTGACCAGGCTAAGGTTCTTCCTCAGGTTATCTGGCTGTGTTCTTGTTTAAGGAATTTTGTTTTTGACATGTGAGTGCTAAAAGTCATCACGCTATCATGATATCTAGTCCTTCGCCCATTGGGATATTTAACTGCCTACACTGCAGGGGCACCTAAGATCCTGCATTGTTTTCTCTTCCCTTGCTGTGTTGCTTTCTATCCTCACTTTTTCTTCCTATTCTGTCATTGTCTCGACTTTTCATCAAATCCTGAAATCAATATTCCGTATTCATCCAAGCCTGCCTCGTCTAAGGGGAAAAGATCCAGTCAGATGATGTCCCTGACCAGATTATAAACCAGCATCCAACCAGCAGGTGTCATGGTCAGATCGCCAGCCAAAGCATCCACTCATAGCTAACCAGTGGTCTAGTTTTCCAAAAAACATCAACAAAAGCTATATTTCACTCCTCTTTTCTATCTTCTCTTTCCTCCACTTTGTCCATTAAAAACAGGGTCAGTGGATGCCCTTTACACATGAGGTCTGAAAGTAAAATTAACCCTTTCCTTTTAATCAAAAACGATCATTAAAGTAAAAGACTAATATTTTAACTGCAAAAGGAGAAAAAAATAGGATCTAACTAAGTTCGTTTTGCATAATCACTCAATCGTACTTTCAATATTAATGCTGTTTTAATTCTTTGTTCTGTCTGTGTGTTTAAATTATATGCTTTCAGTTTGAATGAATGCTTTTGGGTGTTTGTCAAGTAATCAAATAAAACCAAGGACTCTTTGAAGAATAACCATAAACCTATCTATCACTGTTTAATGTTGGACAGTAAAAGAGTATATGAACACCATAAACTCTTTAGTCTTTAAGGTAAATATCAGTACAACAGAATGCTGCATTTAATACTCATCTGGGATGTGATATTTGCTGCAGTCCGAGGGGATTACTACATGGAACCCAGATAGAATGAACATTTACTTGAAAGCCTATTGAAATGCATTGAAATTACTTGGGACATTCACACCACATCAAAGTAAGTGGATTCCATTATACTTGATTACCCTCATTTTCCTCTGACGTAGCATAACCTTTCCAACCAATCCTTATGTAACTGTCAAGTGCTTAGATTCCTAATGTCAATGGCAGAGCTGATTCAACGTGTCACATTGCTGAATCTACTAAATCACTCCTCTGTACAAGAATGAGATGAAATCTTTGCATCACTTCTGGGAACTTGTCCTTTTAGTGACAACCACTAGGAAAGACCCAAAAGAACCACAGTTACAGATGCAATAAGCATCAGCATCTCTTATCTTAGGACTCAGGAAAGGAAGGAAAGGTAGAGAAGACAGAGACTGATGTCTGCTCCAATTATATTTAATTCCCTCATTTTTGGTATTCCTCTTTTGTTTCTTAATTTAAGGCACATAAAAGCTGGCAGAAAGTATTGTGTTTAACAACAAAGTCACATGGGATTTTCTAACTCAGTTAATCTTTTTAGTGATTAATAGATCTATATTATCACAGGGAGAGTTTATCTTCTACTTGCTGATATTAAGATTTATAATGTCTGTTATAAGGTCTGTGCTCAGACCATAAAATGGGCACTTTAGAGGAGTTGTTGTGACTATTGGGTTTGCAAAGAGCACCTTTGTTGTGATCTTAAATGTAAAAAGTATATGAAAGTTTATAAGATGTTAAAATTACCATGAAAAATAGATCAAGTGGTTTATGACATTGAATGTTGTGACAGGTGCAAAAGAATCAGACAAAGAAACTGAATTAGTCTAAACCAAAGAGGCCTTGTTGATATAATCCAATGATTGTTAAACGTATGCTTGGTAAAAACAGAAGATGAGGAACCAGTCATTAAGAGACTAAAATTGGTGTGATGGATATTAGGGCTAAATGGTGGACAAAAATAATGAGGGGGATGACCTGTGACACCCACTTTTTCCCTTTTGGGTTTCTTATAATCTTTGAATAAAGATTGATCAGTTTGGTTCAGCTCTACCTTTTATCCGCTGGCCCATCTCGCATCCCAGCTCATCCCCCAAACTTCCAGCATTGCACTCATCTCGGCTCATCTCACCTCATCTAAAGGACCTTCTTCCTGAGAGGAAGGCCAAGTGGGCTTAATCTTGTTCAAGGTACTGTTTTCACCTTTGTGTGCTAAAAAGTTATCACATCGTCATGATTTCCAGGGGGATATCTAATTGCCAGCACTGCAGTGGCATGTAAGATCCTGATTTTTTCCCCTTCCCTTGTATTATTTTTGCTTCCCCTCCCACCTTTCTTTCTTTTTATTCTATCTCACACTCTTGGCTTTTCATCGAAAGTCATTCATTCAAGTCAGCTATGCTGTATTCATCCAACCCTACCTTGTCTAAAAAAAAATAAAAATGTTTTCTTTCAACATTTTCAAAATGATAAATTTTGACTTTTCATTTTGAAACAATATTTTCTTTTGAAAATTAACTAGATTTATTTTAAAAAGAAAACAAGAAAAGCCAGTGAAACACATCCAAAAAATGAAACAATCCCTGGCCCAAAATAATTTCAGGGACTGTAAATCAAAATATTTTATTTGACCTAAAACTAATTTTTTTGTTTGTTAGAATTTTTTCATTTTTTTTGCAGGAAAAAAACAGTCTCGAGTCAACCAAAAACGTAATTATTTTTGGTTCATCCACCAGAACAAAAAATAAGTTAATTTACCATTTCTGTAAATAACTCATGATAGAATGGTGAACAGTAGAAAAGGAAAAGACCTATTAGAAAATATAGGCCACCCCTACTTCCAGTGTAGTATTGTTCCCTATCATCTATCCTCTATTACTTTGTCCAGCTATATTTTAAATATTTCAAGTGATGGCAGCCTGTATGTTTGGTCCCTGGGGGGCCCGGTTTTCAAAAGTAGGGAGCATCTGCCACATCTTTGAAAACCAGCCCCTTAGTGCCTGTGGATTTTTTTAAATATTTGTGTGGTTTGAAAAACACAATGGAAACAAAGGAGAAGCAAATATTAAAACAGTCTTCTTGTTTGCATTAGTACATTTGTAGTGTACCGTGTTTCAAACACAAGCAGAGAATCCTCTTTCTTATTATTCTATTTCCTCTCCTCTTCCTCCTATTCCCAGAATAAATCTTTAAGCATGAGAAATGTAAGTTAATGTGTAACTGTAATTTTCAATATATCACCTCCATCTGCTGTACCTTTGTCTCAAGCTCTCGTACATCTATACTACAGTTTACATTGGTATAACTTATGTTGCTCAGGGGTGTGAATAAACCACCTTACTGAGCGACACAAGTTACACCACCTAAGTGCCCATGTGGACAGTGCTAAGTCAGCAGGAAAGCTTCTCTCATCAACATACCTCGTAGCTACTGCCACTTGCAGGGTCTGGAGTATTTAAGCGGATGGGAGAGTTCTCTCCATTGGCTTAGAGTGGCTACATTAGAGAGTGTATCTAGTGTATCTATAGTCTTAATGCTAAGTTATTGTCTTATATGTTATTATATTGTTGTACCTGATCTGGGAAGTGAAGGAAGATAATACAATGGATAAAGCTCTGGACTATATAATATGCAGAATAACACTGTGTAAGAAGAACTTGGGGTTTCCTTAAAGGTATCAGATGTTAATGCCCAGTCTAAGTTTGACTCCTTTATACCAGATGTAGCACTTCAAGAAATTATTGTTAGGTAAGTGGCTAAAAAATCAGTGGAAAGGTGCAAGCTATTCACAGGCATTCCATGGGTCAAATGAGAGAAATAGTTTCCTGAGTGGGTCCCAGAACAAATGACAGTTGCAGGTGATGTAGAGATACAATTGCCCAAGCAGGGGAAACCACACCAAGGAAAACTAGAAGTTGCTGATGCAGTAGAGCCATCAGCAACAGCTATTAGAATGGCCAACATGAAGAGCTGCCCAGCAGACAGAAGAAATCCAACTCCCACTGAATTTGAGGTCTCTACAAACTAAATGGACTTTTGTCACGGTGATTACTATTTCAGGCTGTTGTATTGGAAGTGGATTTCATCTGCGAGCATCACCAGAGTTCCTGGGATTTTAAGAGGACACACTTGTTCCTAGACTATGTTCAAATACCCCCACTAGATGTGGGTCGGAAGAAGTGTTAATTCTGGGGAGCAACTATTGGAGCCTAAATGATACCTCCACTGTGCCTACAAGATGTCTGTGAGGAACTTCTCCCTGTATTGGCTCTGAATGAAGTTGTGCTGAAGCCAGGTCATCATGCAATAATACCCATAAGGATAAATGACTGCTTCAGTGACCCTGTAGAAGCTACCAATAACTAGTCAAAATTGGTGTTTAGCAAAACTCTGGCTTGAGCTAGATCAAAGAAGAGTTCTGTATAAAAGCAATAAATGTGACTGGCCAGGATGTGCAGCTAGTGAAAAATAAGGCCATGGGGACAGCATCCAGTGTAGCTGGTGTCTCAATGTTCCTCACAAGGGCAAAATTCAACAGCTGTAATGCAACCCAGTCAGTAAAACTGCTTTGGCTTAACTGACAGAAGTAGCTGTGAAAGGCAATGAAAGGAAGTGATTAGAAGAGCTGCTCTTACAATGTGCTGGTTTGTTCTCCAAGAATACTGAAGAGCTTGGGAGATATGATTAAGAGCAACATCTGGATATGCTTACACCAGACAGTGTTCCCATGATGCAGTTCCCACATCAGATTCCACTGGCATATCATGGTGCAGATAAATCACATACTGGAGAATGGCCTGACTGAGCAATCTACATCACCATGGGCATTCCCAATTCTAATTATGAAAAAGCCCAACAGAGACCTGAGGATATGTACTGAGCTCAGGAGACTTAATTCACAGACAGTTCAAGACAGACACCACAACTTCCCCACATGCACACATCCTGGATAACATGTCAAGAGCAAAATATTTTAGTTGTTTTGATTTTGTATCTGGATACCATCAGACTAAAGTGCCATCTTAGGATAAAATAAAAAACAATGCTTCTGACACCCTATGACTGTTTCAGTTCTCACAAATGCATCATAGACATTTCAGATGGTAGTAAATTATCTACATTTGCTTTAATAAGAGGAAGGAATTTGAATCACAGTTAGCACATGAATTTTGCTGACAACTCAAGACAATCAAAGTGAGGATCACTGTTATCCACCCTGCAAGTTATGGGGGAGTGGAGAAAATAAGCCACACTATTGGTTAGAGTCTTCAGCTCATGAAGAACATTACCAGCCAGCATTCTCCATTACTCTCTGTGAGATTGTTTTTGGATTCCACAAATCCATGCTTCCTTGTATCTTGATGTTCAGGTAGCAAGAACCAACAAGGCGAGCTGCACCTACACAGGTGAGTGACATTGTGGAGTCCAACTATCAGCAGTCCAAATATCAGCAACTTGAAGACAGCATTAAAAAAGGTTGAGGAATGGATGGGCCAGAGGTGATCATGCCAGGAGACACCAGGGTCAAGATACCTGGGAAAGGAGAATTATTGCCTATCCAGGAAGGGGAAATGTGAGGCTATCCAACTGGAAAAACAAACCTGAACCTTTTTGGAGGGGACCTTGTACAGTAAACAAGAAACTAAACAGCTTATCCTTGCTGATTCAAAAAGCAAGAGATTACCCCTTTGTAGTGTATCAAGAACTGGTGCACAGACTCATTGAAATAAAGGGGAGAGAAACACTTAGGATGGTCAACCAACCATCCCAGAGGGATGCTGAAGAGGATTTGGAGGTACCCTATCAGGTTCCCGTGGCTTGTAATGGGAGACCAATTGTGGAGACAGAATTGCTGGGATGTCCTCTATATCTCACCCCACTGCAGTCTTCAACAGACAGTCTGTCCACAAAAGATAGGTCTAACATGGATTATATGAAACCTGCACTCACTGATAATCTAGATCCAGCTACGGGTGATGTCTCCATTACTGAATGTAAGACTTGAGAAGGCAGACCAACACAAAAACTTGTGTGGATGATAGACTACCTGGATTCCTAGTATATGTTCTTTCAGTTGTTATTCAACTAGAGGGAGGGAAAGCTGTAATTATTGCAGACAGCACTTCCATTAATAGATCTATCAAGATACATCTTTATCTTAGTGTTAATTTGTTGTCTTGTGTGTTATGTTGCTGTATTAGATCTGGTGTTTTCACAGGAAGTTCAGTCCTGCCAAAAGTTGTGACTTGCAGTGTTCCAATAAATCCCTGTGTTTCTATAACCAAGTATTACAAAATGGATTCTTTTGTAAAATTGCATTGTGTTGTGTTAGCTTCTTTTTCTCTCAAATGTGAATGTCTCTTTACATCTCTTTCATGATTCTCTTTGGCAAGGTATTTCTTAGCTCTATTCTTCATGGTCCATTTGAATATTGATGTACTTCTGCCAGTTTAATAATTCAAGAATGTCCTTCTTGAACCCTTCTTGCGTTATGTCAACTTATCTGTGGTGTTGTTTAGTGGTCCATCTATGAGGAGAAAGGAAAAATGATAATAAGTTGGTATGGTTAAGGATAACGAGCTACCAATTGCTGCTGAAGAACACAATTGCATGAATATAGTAATTAGATGTTCAATCATGTCGAATTAATTCAACACAACAACAAACTGCTTTACAGGCGTTCAAAAGATGGTATGTTGCAGCATCTTATTAAGCAAAGTCTCTAAACAAGTTTTAAGTTTGCATTTTCCTAATTGTTTCTTTCTGATATTTCTCTGGACCTTTGCCCCCTGAAAGCACTCCTGCTGTGCTATTGGGGACTCGCTCAGCCTTTTCATTTGTCTGTCAGACCATCTCTGTCTTGATTTCTTAAGTAGCCTAACTACTAAGGAACCTTTAACCAATAATATCGGCAGCCTTTAACTGACTGCTCTCCAGGTTATTTTCAAGATTTCCCTTTGTGCTTCTAGTGTTTCTTTTCTTTCTTATGCTTGTAGACAACACTCATTATTATCAGATAACAATACACAAAGACTAGATGATTTCACTGAGGTCATTGGTAGCAAAAATAATTAGACAGTTCCCATATCACTTTCTAAAATACCTAACAAGGTTCTAAAATGAGTAAAAAAACTGATCCTCTCAAATCATTGAGGGCGAAACAAAAAGTAATTGATGTTATATTGACAACGACAAATGATGCAGTAAAAGAAAACTTAAGTTGATTTAGGGACAAATGAAACAGGTTGGCAAGAGGGGTGTGCTATCACCTGAAAATAATCAAGACTAGACTGCTCTATGAGGGACAAAATAATCCTGTCAGGAAGGCATTAGAGTTACCTTCCAAGCTAAATGATTCCACAGAAAAAGTTATATAATACAACAAATATATTATGTACATGTTTCTATAAATTTCAAGAAATGGAATATTATTGTTACCGGTTAAGAACATAATGTAAGAAGGGCCATACTGGGTCAGACCAATGGTCCATCTTGCCCAGTATCCTGTCTTTCTACAGTGGCCAATGCCAAATGCTTCAATGGGAGTGAACAGAACCGGGCAGTCATCAAGTGACTCATTCCCAGGCATCCTGTCTCAGCATCTAACAGTGGGAGGCTAAGGAGCACCCAGAGTGTGATGTGGCATCCTTGTGATGGACCTATTCTTCATGAATGTATCTACTTTTTTTAATCCAGTTATAGTTTTGGCCTTCACAACATCCCCTGGCAACAAGTGCCACAGATTGACTGTACGTTGTGTGAAGAAGTTCTTCCACTTGTTTATTTTAAACCTGATGCCTATTAATTTAATTGGGTGACTCCTGTTTCTTGTGTTATGTGAAGGGGTAAAATAACACTTCTTTATTCACTTTCTTCATACCAGTTATGATTTTATAGATCACTCTCCTCTGCCTCCCTTAGTCATCTGTTTTCCAAGCTGCAATGTCCCAGTCTTTTTAATTTCTCCTCGTATGAAAGCTGTTCTTAATCATTTTGTTGTCCTTTTCTGTATCTTTTCCATTTCTAATATACCTTTTTTGAGATGGGGCAACCAGAATTGCACACAGTATTCAAGGTGTTGTTCTACCATGGATTTATGTACTTGTATTATGATATTTTCTGTCTTATTATCTATCCCTTTCCTAAGGGTTCCAAACATTCTGTTAGCGTTTTTTGATGGCCACTGCACATTGAGCAGATGTTTTCATAGAACTATCCACAGTAACGCCAAGATCTCCTTGAATAGTAACTGCTAATTTAGACCCTATAATTTTGTATGTATAGTTGGATTATGTTTTCCAATATGCATTACTTTCATTTATCAACATTTCATCTACCATTTTGTTGCCCAGTCACCCATTTTTGTGATATCCCTTTGTAACTCTTTGCAGTCTGTTTTGGAATGAACTTTCTTGAGTAATTTTGCATCATCTGAAAACTGTGCCACCTTACTGTTTATCCCTTTTGCAAATCACTTATGAATATGTTGAACAGCACTGATCCCAATACAGATCCCTGGGGGGCACTGATATTTACCTCTCTTCATTCTGAAATGTAACCATTTCTTTCTTCCCTTTGTTTTCTATCTTTAAACCATTTATTGATCCATTAGAGGACCTTCCCTCTTATCTGATGATTGCTTAGTTTGCTTAAAAGCCTTTCATGAGGGACCTTGTGAAAGGCTTTCTAAAAATCCACTGGATCACCCTTGTCCACATGTTTGTTGACCCCTTCAAAGAATTCTAATAGATTGGTGAGGCATGATTTTCCTTTACAAAAGCTGAATTGACTCTTCCCCACATCATGTTTATCTGTGTCTGAAAAGTCTGTTCTTTACTATAGCTATAACCAATTTGCCAGGTACTGAAGTTAGGCATAAAATTTTCAGGATTGCCTGTGGAGCCTTTTTTAAAAATTAGCTTCACATTAGTTATCCTGCAGTCCTCTGGTACAGAAACTAATTTAAGTGCTAGGTTACATATCACAGTTACCTAATTACTGCCTGTTATGAACTCAGTCTGCTATGACCAAGAATCATAATATTTCTAGATTAATTTTTTCTAGATATTTATCATGGGCCATATTTTGAAAGTATTCTGGTGCCTAAAGATGCAGATAGATGTCCAGTGGGATTTTCAAAAGTGGCAGAGAAGGTTAGTCACCTAATAGAAATTAGGCTCCTAACTTGGTTACTTAGGAACCTTTAAAAATTCCACTTGTCTGCATCTTTAGGTGCCTAAATACTTTGAAAATATGGCTCCAGATGCTTTTTAATATAGAAGTACTATCAGGCAGAAGAGAGTGTGGCTTTATAACTCTCTCCCCAACTACTTACGTTCAGGGGCTAGACCCTAAACATAAGTGTAAAATTAATTAATTAATTACCTTTCCAGAAGTCTTTTTTTTCCAGTTTGATTCTTAAAGATATTATTCATCAGCATTGGCAATTGACACATGGATAAGTATTTATCCAGATAATAGGTGTAGGTAGGCCTGGCCTGAAATGAGTAATTAAACAAACGGAGGGAGGCCTCATTCTTAAGAAGGTAAGATTAGGGATAGGGAGATAAATGAATCTTCATCTGAAAACAGGACATTCATGACAAATAAGATAAGTAAATATATCAGTTGGCTAAAAAGACAGACTGTCTGAACCAGCTAAGATAAGAGGGAGAACATCCAGTGAACCATTTACTATGAACTAAGGTAACAATGGACAAGATAACCTAGGGTTGTAGACATGAGGTAAAGAGTACATCGAACATGGAGAATATGTGGATGGAGTATGCTGCACAGAGATTGGTTCCTGCAAGTCAGTCCAAAAATGTGTGATGCAACATATAGTAAATGCAATGAAATGTGTAAACAGAAAGAGGTTCTGTGCAACTTTGAAGCTGTGATGTACTCTACATCCACTCCCTCTGCATTCGAGACTGATCAGCTCACTTTAACATTGCTGTATGCCAAACAAAAATACCTGAGTGACAAAGTGTGGAGTTGAATTGTCATTTTGTATGGTTTGTTTAGGTTTCCTTAATTGTTTCTAGAGGCAAACATAGTGTTACTGTAAATCTTTAGATTATTACATTCTCATCTTTTATACAATGTGTATATTGGACTGTTGTGATGACAGAGTATTACATACATTTCCAGGTGAGAACAGGAAGTCTGAACCCCAAAAAGCAAGCAACTGAATGTAGTGGTTGTATACAATGCTATTGTGTGATATGTTGAGTAAGGTATTTTATGAAAGGTTGAAATGTTCTGAACTTGATGGTCATTATGAAATATGTATACAGATTATGGTTCTGAATATATGAATGTGTATATATATGTAGGTAATTGTAACTATGGTGCAAATACATCATCACCTAACAACAGGAGGGAGGGGGATAGAGCAATGAGGGAGAAGGGGCACATCCCAAGCCAGATGTTTTCACAAAATTGGCTCCAAATTATGACCCATTATCTAGCCACTTAATGCTAAGATAATGAAACTGAAAAGAAAACCCCCATCCTAAAAAACGATGAAAGAAGGACTTTCCCCCAATTTGAATGACCATGAGTCATAGTGCCAGGAGACAGAGAAAAGAAAAAAGGAAGCAGGGAAAGTTTTTTAAAAGCAGACTTATGTCTGAGGTTTGGCATCCAGAAACTGAGGCCAGTGTCTAAGTGGGAAGCTGTCTGTAAACACTGGATCCCCTCTAAGACAGATGGTATAGTGGAAAACTGTTCAGACACAATTAGAAAAGGAATTTGTCTTAATTAGAAGTGTAAAACCTGAAGATGTGTCATGATGTTTATTGTCTGTGTAACTTGTATGTGTTTACTTTTCCTTATTATTTCATCTCTGAATTTGTGATTTTTTTATTAAACAAATGTTTTGTTTATTTTTACTCCATGAAGGTCTCTGGTGTGCAAATTGTGTGGAGTGTGTGTGCCAAAGTGAACTAATAACTGGAGGCTGTTTTCACACCCTTGGGGCTGACAAACGAGAGTGGAAAAATCCAAACAGCTGGTACTTAAGAACTTGGGGTAGAAAGATTTGTGGAGACTCAGGACTAGAAAGACTGCTTGGGGTCACTCTGAAAGGGGTAACTTGGCTGGGGAGAGCCAGGGTGAGGCTTTATGCTTGTGTCCTGTCTCCTGTTGTCAGGGTTCTGAGCCATACATAATACTAAGGTGCCCAAAGTTACAAGGCAGGCAGTGACAGAACCCTTACTGGTCTGGGTGATCTCCAAAACATCACACCTGGAATTATGCTGGAATTAAAAGCATTAGCATTAAATTACCACATGATGCTTCCTGGAAGTGTTTTGAGAATCTGGTAGAACTGAAACAAATCTTACATCCATTCATGGAAAACATTAATGAGCTACATCATAAAATAAAATGGCACTCTAGGGAAAACCCAGGGACACACAAATACGGTAAATCCATAATAAAGAGTAAATAAAGAGTAAAACTGAATAAAGATCAGGCATTATTTTGGAATACACCTGGAAAGCAAAGGAAATTTTAAAGGTGTCAGTATTTTGTTATGACCACAAAGCATCATATTATGTTTGCCCCAAACATGCATAGGACAGAGGACACAAGAAGTCTGCTACCCATTTAAAACATAATCAGCTTCTATGTGTTTGAGGCCTCCCTCCTCCCTGGCCATCAGAGGGAAGGAAGCATCTGCTGAACCTGCTCAAGAGATGGCTCAGTAATAAGGAATCCCCAGTGGCTTGAGGAGCTAAAGAATATATGTAGCCCAATATAGCTCCGTTGAAGTTAATAGGAGTTTTGCCATTGACTTCAATGGGAGCAGGAGTCAGCATCAGCATATGATAAAAATCTATGGGAACAAACAAGATTCCTGCATAAGAAAAAACGTAATTGATTTGTTTAAAGCATATTTACAGGATAATATTTTAAAACAATATGGAAACTAACCAAAGAGATAAGTCTAGTTTCCTCAACTCTTTCTAGTCTTGTAGATTATACTAATTGCACTGGACAACAAATTTTTTCAAAAGTGTTTCGTCCTCAGAAATTTTTTTTGATTATGCTAGAATGCTTGAAGCTGAACACAAATATAATTTCAGACTACTTGTATCACATAGGAATTTGGAGAAACAAAAAATTGACTTTTATTGAATATAAAGCATTTAATCGCATAACAGTGCTGACGCTTTGCAATAGTTCAACTGAGCTAAAAATGTTTTGTTGATGATTTCATTTGTACTCAGTGTCTGAGGCTTCCAGCTTAAGTGTCCAACAATAATCAGCCAGCATGGATGGATTCCAGTTGCCCTGCTACCGTTTTTCCATGATCACAATGTCCTGGTGAAACTTTTCATCATGCTCGTCACTGACTGCACCAAGATTTCCAGGGAGGAAGTCTAAATGCGAATGCAGAAAATGAATCTTTAGTGACATGTTGCACTTCATGGTTTTGTATGCTTGAAGCATGTTGTCAACCAGCTGCACATAGTTTGGTGCTCTGTAATTGCCAAGAAAATTTTCAACAACATCCTTGAATGCCTTCCATGCGATTTTTTCTGGCCCTACTAGAAGTTCTTCGAACTGCCTGTCATTGATGACCTGTTTGATTTGTGGACCAACAAAAATGCCTTCCTTAATCTTTGCATCAGTTATTCTGGGAAACATCTGTCTCAAATGTCAAAATCCTTCACCTTCCTTGTTCATCGCTTTCACAAAATTTTTCATCAGTCTGAGTTTTATGTGAAGAGGAGGCAAAAATATCTTTGTCGGATCTATAAGTGGTTTATGTGCCACACTTTTCTGCCCTGGAACCAACTGCTTACGCAGTGGCCAGTCCTTTTTAAATGTAATGAGACTTTTTAGCATGGCTGTCTCATTCGCAAATGAAACAACAGTACTTGGTGTATCCGAGCTGCATTCCTAGTAGCCGCGCGACTACTTTCAGATCACCACAGATGTTCCAGTTGTAGTTGCTGTACTGTATGTGTTTCAACAAAACTTCCATATTTCCGTAGGTTTCTTTCATGTGCACTGCATAGCCGAATGGTATTGAAGGGTGGACATTGCTGTTGTGTAACAACATAGCTTTCAGGTTTATCACTGATGAATCAATAACAAGACACCATTTTTTGTGGGTTTTGCTTGCAACCCAAAGCAGTGGACAACCCATCAATGTCAGTGCAGCAACACAGATTATCAACCTGACCAAAGAATTGTGTCAAATCTTCTTGGCGGCTGTGAAAGACAGAAATTTTCATGCCTGGTGACAGCAGACCCCATCCTTGCAGTCTTGAACCCAGTAAGTCTGCTTTTGCCTTTGACAAACCCAAGTCCCTGACCAGGTCATTTACCTCAGATTGAGTTATCAGATGAAGCTCACTCAATGTAAATGGTTCAAAATCTGGATCAGTGTCATTTTACATTACTGGTTCGTGCATCATGGCATCTTCATCTGCCTCTTCTAGGCTCTCTGTTTCTGGTGGCTTTGGTACTGGAAGACTGTCGCCATGCGGCACAGGTCTCATGGCTGAAGGAAGATTGGGGTATTCAGTGAATTTCTTGTTTTTACCAGAGAACCCAGACACATTGGTCAGACAAAAGTAACAGTCTGTCACATGATCCTTCTGTTCTGGCCATATCATCGGGATAGCGAACGACATTGACTTCCAAGTATCTCTGAGCCAAGCTCTAAGATTGACAGCGCATGTTGTGCAACAAATGTGAGGAGCCCAGGCTTTGTCCTGATCACCAATTTTACAGCCAAAGTAGAGTTCATACGCTTTCTTAATACGTGCAGTCATGCTCCATCTTTGCGGTTTAAATGTATATTCGCCACAAATGTAACAGAACGTATCGGGACTATTGCGACATTGGTGAGACAGTTTGCTATCACGAATCCTCCTGAAAATACAATTGCTTTATTATTGTGAGTACACACAATATTGTGAGTACACACAACATGCTATGTGCATAGAGCATGCACATCAACATGAATGCAAACTGATATAAATGCAATGCATTGAATGGTGTGTGCAAAATGCTTTTATAGCCTTTCTAAAACCTGTCCTGCCAGCGTCCGCCCTGCCTAAGCCTTAGCATTCCCATTGCATGTTGTGTGGCCTGCATTAGGTGCAGTGTCACCGCATGCCCAGGCATGCTTGGACACAAGATAGAAAACTTTTCAGCTTACATTTTGGGCAACATTTTAATAGACTTAAATTATGAATTGAAATAACAGATATAGGCGATTTCAGGAAAAACAGTACGTGATAGGGAAATTTCATGGTGATTTTCGTAATCTGCAGCCCAAAATCCATAAGATACACCCAAAAGTATTCAGGAAGCAAAATCTTTGTTGGCAAGTGTTGTTAGACAGTCAATATAGAAAGGTAAAATAGATTTCACTGGGCTAAATGAATGCAAAAATCAATAATGTTAGGTAGTGGAAGTGTGGATCAACTAAGAAGGAAGAACAGGTCAGATTTAATTAGAAAATTATTTTGAACCCATGATCTTCAGATCAGAATTCCCAGCATCTAATATATCCTTACAGTGGCTGAATCTGTGTACTCAAAAGCTTGAGAGCGTTTAGTTTTAGATTTATGTTCCTACACCCAAGATCAGGACTGTTCAGGGGTTTAAGTAGCTCCATTATGTTGACGTGGTCCCTGAAGAGGATCATTTTTACACATTTTACAGTAATGGAATTCCAATTAAATTGAAACTTATATCAGAGTAGGATTTACTAAATTCAAATGCAGGATAGGGATACGGGGTTTTGGTCTGAGCTTATCTCTTGAGCTAATAAAATTTGTGGCTTAATTGTTTAGTGCCTAGACACCCCCACCAAGATCAGGCTCTCATTGTGCAAGGTGCTGTGTACACATATTCACGAGCGCACACACACACATGATAAGAGACAGTCCATGCCCAGATGTGCTTACAGTCCAAATAGACAATATAAAAAAAGTAAGATTTCAGTGAACTATGGGAACAATTGCTATGTAAATATTTCAAGAGTTAAGGCCAAAGATAGAAGAAAAACAGATCACCAAATATAAATAGATGCACTCTGGTCTTCCAAAATATCTACAGAAACACCTTCTCCCCTCCTTCTAAATAATGTAAAACCCCACAAAATGTTCTGAATATAAGATGTGCCCAACGGTGTCAATAGAGATTTAAAGAATATCTTACATGCAGTACTTAGATGTCAGCTTGCTCCCCAAGTAGTGGCTCAAACCAGAACCCAGATACCTGAGACAAAATGAAAAGCATGTATACTATTAATACTGTCAGCGTATAGGCTTATATCCACAAAAAAATGTGGGGACTTGGACTCCAGACTTAGGTGCCTAAGTCTCAGTTTTAGGCATCATTGTGATCCACAAAACACCCACTTGGCTACTCTGCGTACCCCTGTAGGGGCTCAAATTCCTGCTATAAAAGTTCCCAATAAACCTAAATTTTGGTCTCTGGGCATGTGCACTGCTGCCTCACTCTAGGCATCTGGACACCCATCTCCTGCTACACTTCAGCATGATTCATGAACCAGGAGAAGAAAGGTGTTCTTCTGCCTGTTTTGCCTGATACAGTAGGCATGCTTAGAGGCCACCTACCTGCACACAAAAAGATTGCGGGATAAGGAAAGGGGTGGCAGCAGCAGCCTCCCTCATAACCTTTTGAGCAGTAGTTAGGATACTCGCACTGGATGTGGGAGACTTTCCTATTGAAACTGTTCCACTTTAATTAAATAAGTGAATAATTAAGTATTAATTAGTCCACAGAAAAGTAAGGATCACTCTACATTCCAGTGACTAGGGCAGTCATCTGAGAGGTGGCAGATCACTGTTCATGTCCCTTCTCCTCATCAGGCAGAGTGGGGACTTCAACTGTGTCTCCTAGATTCTGGGTGAATATCCTGATTTCTGAGCTAAATGTTATGAGGGAGGTCCTCCTTTCTACCTCAGAACGTGGAGTTAGGTGCCTGTCTAACTCTTTCTCACAAGAATGGCTTAGGCACCTGAACATGCCACTCCAGAAGAGGTCTTCCTTGCTGTGGATCACAAGCAGAGCCCCTGCAACCCAGACCTACAAGCTGAACTCTGTGAGGGGAAGGATTTAGGACCTTTTCTTATCGGCTAGCTTAGTTATAGCAGTGCCCTTTGTGAATTCAGACCACAATGGATATTTTTGCAACAAGTAGTGTTCATTTTCTAGAAATATTCTGACATGAGGGGAGATTTATTCAAGATGGGTATTTTCTGACTGCTGACTTTATTTTCAGTTCTTGAAAGAAAATCCCAAAATCTGAAGGCACTTTTTACAGAGACTAATCAGTAAAATCCTGGCTCCAAGTAAGCTTGCATTTTTAAGATCCCAATCCTAATGCAATTGAGTTTATTAGAGCAGGATGAGCCCATGAAAGAGAAAAAAAACTGATTGAAAATGCTTAGAGATTATCCTGAGAAGAATTAATTTGCATAGAAAGTGCTTAAACACTTCTCTGATGGGTGTTATTGAAAACCCTAAAAAGAATACACATAAAATGAGATTTGTAGAAAATAAGTAAAAGTCTTTAGAATCTGCAGTAGTGGCAGAAAACTTTTTCCATGTTATTTATTATTTTATAATAAGTGTCACAATAATTTGTGACATTCATTCACAAAATATAAAATCTTAAATACAGAGATGATGAAAATCTATAGCAGCAATTGATACCAATGTTTCATCTAGAGAAATAAGTCTTCAGAAACATCTTGAGGAAAAAAAACCATTGACACAGATCTCAATCACAGTATTAATCACAGCGTACTTATTGTTCCTCAAATTGACATAAGAATAATCATTAGATTGACAATAAACTGCAATTATCAGTCTCAATGCTCTAATAGAGAATCTGTTTGATCAGTTTTCAGAACCATTATTCAGACAGACAAGACAATTTTCCATTATTTTTATCTTGAGAAGCAAGACTGGTTTTTGCATCATATTCATAGAAAAAAGCTTTGGGTCTTTAATTAACCTAAACTTGGCAGGAAATGAAAAAGAAGCAGAAAAATCTACAGCAGCAAACTATGCTCTAAGCAAACACATTTTTTAGATCTAGAACAGTTGTTTTCAACCTGTGGTCTGCAGACTCCTGAGGTTCCACAGACTATGTCTAAGATTTCCAAAGGGCTCTGCACTTCCATTTGACAATATTTAAGGGACTTCAAATGAAAAAAGGTTGAAAACCACTGATCTTGAATAACTATCTTTTCTGAAACATATCTAGTCTTGATATAAAAGCTCCAAGTGATGGAGAATCCACTATTTCCCTAAGTCTTGTTTTAATGGTTAGTTACCTTCACTGTTAAAGAAATACGACTTTTTTCCACTCTGAATTTGTCTAGCTTCATCTTCCAATCACTGGGTCTCATTATGCCTTTTTCTGCTAGATTAAAGAGCTGTCTCTTATTAGAAATTTCTTCCCCCACATACATACTTGTAGGTTCTGATGGAGTTACTTCATAACCTCTCTTTAATCAACTAAATAGATTGAGTGTATTAAGACTCTCACTAGTAGGCAGGCTTTCCACACATCAAATAATTCTCAATACTTTAAAGTTTTTCAACATCTTTTTTGAAATGTGGACAACAGTAATTGTCACACTAATGTGATATGCAGAGGTAATATCTCCCTCTGCTTGATATTCCTCTGATTATCCGTCCAAAGATTGCATAAGCCTTTGAGTTAAAACATTGTACTGGGAATCTGTGATGCTAAGAGCACCTCAGTGCCAGTTGGGACACTATTATCATGATATACCCAAAAGGTGGCATGCAATACACCACTTACAAACCAATAACTCACTGTTCATTAATAGTCTCGCATGATGTACATACACTTTATAGATATGTTCTGGAAAAATGTTCTTAAAATGTATTTGGCAAGCAGTGCCTAAGCCATGCCTGTACCAGACAAAGGAATGTGCTTGAATGTGTCTTCAATATAAATTAAATGAGATGTGACCAAAGACAAAAATTATTATATACAAGATAAAGAAAGCCATCAGGAGAGCAAGTGGGGAAAGATGATTACTTAACAATCACAAGTAAGAATGGAGACTTCACCCCCAAAAAAGCCTTCCTGTCTTGAAGCAGAATCAATTAACTTTGAGAAGATATAAGGAGAGAGAAAAAAGGCATTTTTTTCACCTAAGTAGAAAAAAGCTCTGTGAAGGATCCTGGCCAGAGAGTCTGGTCAGCCATGCTGTAAAAGACACTTGGTGAGAAACGCTACTTTGAACAAAAGATTCTAGGTTGTTAAATCAGGTTTTAGTCTTAGAAGCATATTTTTACTTTTGTTTACATGTGACTCTATTTTTATTCTTTATACCTAATATAACTTAAATCTATGACTCATTGTTTAATAAAAGTTGTTTTACTTCTACTATAGACCATTTCAGTGCTTTGCTTAAAATGGAGTGTATGTTAACCCCAGTTAAGTTAACAAGCTTCCGGTTACTGTCTCTTCAAGGAGGCAGCAAAATTAACTTCTGTAAACATATATGGAGAAGGCTGGGCACTATAGGGCAGATGGCTTGGGGAAAATTTGGGAATGAGTGGGTGTTGGGGTCACCTTGCAAAAAATAACTGGGCAGTGCAAGCCACACTGTGGCTTTCATGCTGGCTTTTGTGTCAGGGCTGTAAGCAACAGCAGCATAGCATTTAAAGCACCCAGCATTGCAGGGCAGGCAATGACACAACCCCTTGCTGGTCTGGGCTGAACAGCAAAATGTTGCAAATCCCTTTCAGTATCATTGCATTCCAGGATAGTCTCCCATCTTGTAAGTGTGGCTACAGTCTTTATTACCAGGTGTGTGACCTTTCATTTGGATGTATTAAAATGCATTTTCTTCAGATAAGGTTACCTTACCAAGTGATCCAGGCTGTTTTATATAACTGACCTGTCCTCACCCTTATTTACCACTCCTCCCCTATTTGTGTCATCTGCAGATTTACCAGCAATGATTTTATAATTTCCTTCTCAGTCATGGAAAAAGGTTATTGGGTAAAGAACAGATGGCTGCAAACACCCACATTTAATACTTTCAGTTTCTTACCCGAAAATCTTTCCTCTACAATGTTAAGGCTATTCTTCTATCTCTATGTGATTGTCAACCTGGACAAAGAACTTCATCATTGTGAGTCAGACCCTTTCACCGTTCACTGATATTGTAGTTTGGTTTATTCTGAGAATAATCCCATTTACTTCAATCAGCAAGCTACTACACAGAGTACAGGATGGTACAAGTTGATCCTATGTTTCCTCACTAAATGTCCTTTGGACAAACTACTCTGTACAGCTGATCATGAAATTAGGCCCACTGCATTAAAACAGAGATTGTTCCCCTTGTATCGAAATATCAGATTTGATAATGCAGAACACATAAAATACATAAACCTGTTATCCAAATGTATAATGAAAAGACACATAAGGGTCTACTATAATACCCATGAAAGTCAAAGGACTAACATGGAGTTCAGTGTAAACTGGATTAAATAATAAAGTAATGACAGAAATCTAGGGGAAGATGTAATGTTGTTTGGTTGCTGGTCATTGAGAATTTATCTGTTTAGTGGTTTGCATGAGATAAATGAGGTTAAGGTTGGTTTCAGAATTATTTTTGTAATCTTAAATTTGGGATTTCTATATTTTTTAATCTTTGGTTTTCTCTAAAGATGCTGTAATGATGCATCTTCCCTTGAATTGCACTTAGTAATCTTACCTGTAATGTAATGAGGTTTTATTATTATTCACTATAGATTAATTTCTCACCATCTCAAGAGTAATAAAGATATTGTTTAAATTAATCTAACTGTTATACTTGACGGCAGTTTATGAAACATAATAGCCCCAAGGAAGGGGACTTCTCAATATTTTTCAAATCATCATAAATTAATTTAAGGATTTGCTGTTGCAAGTTCTCTTTTATAAACAAGAATTATTTGACATTTATGCTGTAGGCTTCATATGTACATGATATGGATATTGAAGAACTGATTAATTACTCTGAATATATACTAGGGGCTTTCTTTCTGCTCCCACTGAAGTCAATGGGAATTTTGCCATTAACTGCAATGGAAGCAGGTTCAGTACTTAGATGAGTTGGCATGTAGCATATTTGAAAACCACCTGTGCAAAAGCAGGCTGCTGAGTTTCCTTCTGTTGCTGCTGTTCTACAGAATTTTCTCTTTCTTTAATGGTATGGTGTTTTCAGCAAACTACTTTGGTGCAATTCATCAATGGCAACATGGTCACCTGTTATGGTGTTTTTGTAATTTAATCTCCACAGGAATTAGTATACTATACCTGAGCATGAGAGCCGGGACAGAACCATCCAAGTTTTTGCAAGAGGCCTCAGTTAAGCTGTAAGCAATTACGTGTAACGTGTAGTGCAAATGAAAAGGATATTTGTGGTAAACACTGTGATACAGAGGCCCATTGGTGGCTCACTACGCTATGTCAGCAACTCTTGTCAGGCCTGACATACTCACTACACCTAACACAACGTTGTCCTGATATATACCCAAAAGATGGCATCTGATATATCACTGGAAAAATAATAACTCACTGATCATTAATGTTCTTGTGTGATATATGCATGGGGTGTATAGAAAGAGCTCTATAGATGTGCTATAATTATGTTCTTAAAATATGTTTGGCAAGCAATGCATAAACCTAGTCTGCCCTAGACAAAAAAATGTGTATTTGCTTGTCTGACCAGCCTCGTCATCTGGCAGAGATAATGAAGGCTCATTTACACATAAGGTAAAAAAAGCTATCAGGAGAGCAAGTGGGGGAAAATGACCACTGAATCTCAATTGGGGGCCTTTCTGCCTCTTGAAGATAAGTCAACGAACTTTGGGAAGATATAAGGAGAGAGAAAAAAGCATTTTGGTATCCATCACTTTAGGGACTAAAGTAGCCAGAACCCTTGAAATCACAGAATGTTGGATCCTGCAACCGAGAGGATTGAAGTCTTTGGGAACTGAGTATAGGTGAGATACCTTTTTGGACAAAATTGTAATTTGCCAGTATTAAGTTTTAGATTTACAAATATATTTTTACTTTTGTTTGTTTGTTTACATTTGTCTATTTTTATTTCTTACACTTGACATCACTTAAACCTCTGACTTTTTGTTTAACAAACTAGTTTTATGTTTTCTATAAACAAATTCAGTGCTTTGATTGAAATAAGAGTATTTGTTGAACCCCAGTTAAATTAATGAGCTGCTGTTTACAGTCTCTTTAAAGACGGAGTGAACTTAGTAACTTCTGTGAGTGTTCCAGGAGATGCCTGAACACTGCAAGCCAGAAGGTTTGGGAGAAATTTGGCACTGTGGGAATATTGGGATCACTCTGCAAAGAAAAATTGGGCGAGGGAAAGTAGGGTGTTACCTGCATGCTTGTAGGCTGGCGGTTGGTGTCAGTGCTGTAAGCCACAGCAGAATGGCATGTAATGCACCCAGAGTTGCAGGGCACAACCCCTTACTGATCAGGGTTGAATTCTAAAGTGTCACAAAAATGTTTACAGTTCCAGGGTAACTGCTCCTTTAAACCTCCCTCTGCCCCCAGAATGAACGATCCTTTAACTTTCACCACTCTTGGGGCAGGGCCACACATGCTTCTCCATCCAGATGGGGTTTTAGCATGCAGTCCCCTTTCACTCATTGTGATTCTCCTGAAGCAGGTCTGACTAATGTCTACCTCCCTCCTCTTTGCTTTTTCTCCAAAAGAAATGTACAGTGCATGCTTGTGGTTATAAATGACCCATACCGCTCTTTCTGTACATTTATTTAAGGACAAAAATATAGATAGAAAACATATAAACACATTAAAAGGATTTAAACATTTTACCAGTAGCGCCCACAGCACTCTTATGCAGACCTTTGCAGCTTCCATCCTTTCCAGCCCTTCAGCAGGGTGGAGCCCTTCTATCAACAAAAGGTCATGGCCATTTGCTGAATCAAAAGAACCCCTAGGTCAGCTCACTTTTTCATTTTAGACCCCTAGTTCTTTCTTTCTGACGTGTATCTCTTGTGGGACTGCTTTTATCCAGTGGAAGGAAACAGTTTCAGTGGGTGGTACTTCTCTGGAACTCTTTATAGGCCCAGCAATGGCTACACTCTCCCTTTCCACACACACTGGTTTTAGTTTCTGGGGGAGCAGGGATAATGCTTCCTCCTAGAATAGAATACGGTCCCTAAAGATACAGCATGTGGCTGAAATATCTGTCATCATGAAGTGGCTGCTTAAAAAAACCCTGGACACCACAGAAGAGTCTTATTTTGAGTCTTCCCATATTTGTCTCACAGTTGCACAGAGAAGAATAAAAAAAATAGTGAGCAGTACTGCTGGGGAACACAGACTTTTCAGATAGCAACGCAACAAAGGAGACACCAAGTGTTCTCTGTTTGTGAAGGGCCCATGGACCATCTATTGATTTACAACTTCTAGTCTTCCAGACAGATGGTCGTTAGTCCAATAAAACAAGAATATTCTGAATTATTTAATTATTTGAATGTAAGATGGACACTTCTGTTGTTTTATAAATAGAATCTTAGGAAATTACTATTTGGATCCTTGCCCTAGGCAACTGAGTTAAATGCTCTGATATACCGGATCTGGAACTTCATCAGCACATCTCTATCATTTAAGCTGGTTGGCTTTTCCTAGCCTTCATCTACTTCCTGCTGTCCACAGGTGCAAAAGAAGGCATTTCACCCTCAGCCCCTGAACTCTCATAAAAATTATAGAGTGTTCAACAGTTAATGATAATACAAAAAGGGTTTAGATCAGGGCCCTTCAAATTATTTCTGTACCACATCTTAATAGACTGTTTGTGTCACAAACAGCTCACCTCTCATTATAGATTACACAAATCATCATCCCTTACAATACATAGACAATATACATCTCTCCCCATTCATGATGACATACCATCTCTGTGAGACACTATAAATTCCTTATATGGAAAACTAAAGATAGGAAAGTATTTAATGTATTTTAACTCTTTCCAAATCTAATTTAGTAGCTGGAAACAATGCTGCGAACCAGTACCTTGTGACCAGACAGCTGTTTGCTGCTCCATTAACCATAGTTTGAAAACTGCTGATTTAGAAAGAAAAAGTTGATTTATGGAGTATAAAATTAACATATTGGTAGAGTATTAGTTTTGATGTCTCATTTACTCTGTAGATATTGGACCAAGTTAAATGGTCCCTATGAAGTCAGTGGGAGTTTTTCCTGAGTAAGGATGGGATGAGGATTGAGGAATATGGTTTATCAGTTTTAGTAATGAGGTTAATATCTTTTCTATACACTATTGATCAAACTTTATGTACTGATGCCTTTATGTAACTCCTATTCATACAATTCTCCTGTCAGTAATATAAATGCAAATCCCGTGGAATTAAATGGGAGTCATACTGGTACAATTTAGTTCAGAACTGGGCCCATTCTTTCAATGTCATGTGTGGAAGGCCAAGGGCTCCCTTTGTCCCTATGTATTCATTTTTTCTTTGTAAAGTTGTAATAGTATGTTGTTGTTTGCAAAATAAAAGAGAAAAAATATCAGATATAATATCAACTACACAGTCACACATGTATTTAGTATGTGTGGCAGTGCAGACATAGGTATAATTTTCAAAAGGACCTAAGAGATTTATGTGCCTAAATGTCTGTCTACAGTGCTAGAAAAGATCCACAGCAATGAATCCCAGAGCCTGGGTCATCTGACTTGGGCCTGCACTACATCATCAGAAATAGCAGTGTAGACGTTCCCACTAAAGCTGGGGCCTAGGCTCTTGACCCACCCCAGGCTCCTATCCAAGTCACTTCTACACTTCTATTTTCAGCCTTGTAAGGTGACTCCCATGAGCCCAAGTCGGTTGACCTGGGTTCTGAGCGTCACTACAATGGTCCTTTTTTTGCACTGTAGACATACCCTAAGTCTCTTAGGTGCTTTGAAATTTTTTCTCATTTCCTATAACACTCACCACTGGAGTATCGAGCCACTGGTGATGTCCTTTCTAAGAAGAATATACAGAGAGGGAGATGGAGGCAAATGTGAGAGGAAGAGAAAAAGAGGTTGCATTTACTTCTGTAATTTCTCTTATTATATTAGTATTTACTTCTTGCACATGATCTCTATAATTTAAAAGAAAAAATTCTGTCATTTATTAAGAATGGTTTATTGTTCTAGTGTAAGTTTTGGATAGTTCTGATGTTTCCTCTCTTTTTCCATCCTTAGAAGCATCAATCCACAGCTAATAGTGCACAACCATAACTGTCAGACTCATTCTCACATGTATAGCGCCCACAAGATCACAATAAAGTCTGTATAGAGGATATGGAGTTTGCTAAAGCCAATTGCAAATTTAGGGTTTTATCTGGGAACTAGACCATGTATCACTCAGAAAGTTCATCCAGAGCTATGTTAAATACAATCAGGAGGGCTTGCCCAGTCTGATAAACAAGGGATGATCAGTATTATAATCCAAGACTATTCAAATTCAAAATTAGATTGGATGCTTTTTGGGACAAGGACTGTGTCTTACTATATATTCATGCAGCACCTTGTACCATGGAGGGGTACTTCCTACTGTGAGTCTCTGTGCATCACTGCAATAAAAATACAATAAAAATTTAAAGCTGTTTTCCTCTTCTAATTAACCGACTGCTGTGTAGTCCTATTTTTATTTTTTTTTGGTCAAGCATTATTTATATTCTTTTGTATTTGCACTTTAAAAAAAATATAAATCAGTTCTTTAAACAGAAATTGTATCTGGTAAACCAAAAGTGAAAAATGCTTCATCTGAATGCAGTAGTGTCTGGTTATACCTTATATTGCTTGGCTTTAAATATTGTACAACTGATAACAAATAAGTAACTACATATGGAATTTCCCTGACTCACCACCTGTGCATCATGCTGTTCAGTTCTTCAATGACAAAAAGTATTCTTTAGTTGGTTAATAAAGAATTTTTTTTTTAGAATAAATCCATCCCCATCTGGATTTGCACAGTTACATCCTTTGCATACAGGTGCAAAAGTTTACTCCAACATGAACACAGGGGCTTTTTCTTGCTGTTTATTTACATTAATTTACCTTCTGATTAGAGCTGTGGGTTGATTAGGTTTGCAGGGGCTGGAAGGAATCACAATCTGCAAGTACACTTGGAGGTGAACAGACACTGAGGTTAGTGGACATACTGAGCTTGAAAACAGAGGTTCAGTTGAAATAGATATTAAATTTGTTCCTTTCAGTTTCAGTCTGATGCAATTATTCTGCACGGTTCTAGTTCTGCTTACATGATGAGTATCTTAGAGGGGTATGTGGAGAAATACTTATTTCCACAACTAGATTTCCCTTTTGCAACATTTATAAGAATATTAGTGAATGTTTGTTCAGAGCTTTGATGATCTAACACATTATATATGAACTGCAGGTATTAGCCAAGGGGCTTCGCTGAAGTCTATCTTTTCACTGAATTATAAAGCTTTATAGATGTACAAATAATGATAAATTGTATTTATTCATATATTTTCCTTTTAAGTTTTGACCTGCTTAAGATTTAATACGTAAAGTTGTACAATAAAAACCTCAAAAGATCTTAGTTTTCTAAGCTACGGACTCTTAGGTTCTTACACTCTTCAGTGTGTAATACTGTCTAAGAAGCTTTGAACTTAAGTAAAATCAAACCTTAGTCGAATTTTATTGTCAAGATGAATTGCTGCAGGGTGATGAAGTGGAACAGTCCTACATGTGATATTTCAACAGTTAATTTCTAATAGATGAAGATAAAGGAATGATGTTTAAAATGAATTAAATAAAGGGAGGAGGGAGGGAGAAGGAAAGCTGATGTGTTAACAGCTGCCTACTTGAGTTCAGAATTAGTGTTTTGCTTGGTTTGTTTTGAGCTGGGTTATATTTTTATATCTTTCATAAATGGATTAGAAGATTTGCTATAAACATTTTGTTTTAAATTCTTAAATGTTCCATGTTGCAGCAGGAAGGAGACCTTCCATGTATTGTATTATATTGGAAAAGTTGCATAATTTGATACTAATTTCCTTTCCATGAAGTCAATACCATGGCTTTGCAGCTGTGTAACATACAATTGTTTTGGGACTTGGCTATATAAGAGACCCCTTCTATCTCTGTGAGATAACACCAAAATTATAGGGGACACTTAACCTTGAAGAAGTCCCAGAGTTAGAATGCAAAGGGGTTGGCTGTGCCAGGGCATTTTTCAAGACTGTTTCTTGATTTTCTATTTCATAGGCCTCCAGAGCCAGCATTAGTGGAAACTGCAGACACATTCCAAAAGTCATTTTTTAATTCATTATGTGGAGAGAGAGAATGGCTTGAGAAACAGATTATTAAAACATGTAAAAATATTTTGTTTGACTTTTTTAAATACAAAAATTGTATTTTTATCAGCTGTGAAAAATATCCACCAAACTTTTCAGTTTTCTGAGATTTTGATGAAAATACAAAACAAAACAAAAAGAACAATTTTTTATCTTTGGAAGTGAAAACAAGAAGTGTTCTGTTTTCTGTGTGTTATTTCCTCCTCCCCAACATCACTTGATCTTTTTTTCTACCATCATCTCTTTTGTCCTCCCACCCTCAGATATTTTTCCATTTTGCTACTGGAAAAGAGGGATGTAGAAGAAAGAAAAGGGATCCGGATGGGAAAGGGAAATCAATCCCTCAGAAAATAATGAAACAGTTTGGGTTTTGGTTTCAAAGAAAAAAAAATACTCTTTTTCCACTGAAAAATTCAAATTTTTGGAGGAAAATTTTAATTTTTTGTTAAACATATTTACAATTTTTTTACCAGGTCAGATTATTATTATAGTGAATATATATTATTTTTATGGAGTTCATTATCTAAAATTTTATATTTTAGTTTAATATTTATAAATACTTAGAGCCAGGGATATATACTTAACAGTAAGCAAAGTAAACAAAACTCTATCAAAATAATACAGATTAGAGTTCATTTAATTTTTCTGATTGGGAGGAACCCTAGAAAAAGAAATGAAACAAACTTAAACAAACTGTGTGAAATAAGAGCCCTTATTTTAATGCCTAAGAAAATAGGAATAGGTTAGAGGTGAGGGACTTAGGCATAAATAAAAAGCTAGATGTTCTTAACATCATTCCCAATAAATAAATATATTATTAGAGAGAAATAGTTGCACAAAGATCTTCATGTCTGGGCTTGAAGGAAAGCCTTACACATCCAATATTAGAGAAATTGTTCAAGAAGAGGTCATCTTTGTGAAAATAAATTACCTTCATAAAGTAAATTAGCTGCATAAGTGCTGGCGGCATGACTTAGAAATGCCCCAGGGCTTGCATTCACGAATCAGTATAATTCATACATGTTCATCCTGTTTCTTTCTGATTTTTGCTTCTTTGTGGACTTGAGTGCCCCCTTTCCTTGACATGACTGAATCATCTGGCATACACAGAGGTAGCCTTCTTGAGGAAGACTAATTTCATGAGACATAATTGGAAGTGCTGTATTATGAAGCCCTTTTAAACAACCCCTAAAAAAATAAAAAATACCTTTGTGTATGTCTATCACATACTTGAAGTCCGTCATGGAGAAGAGAACCCTTGCTGTTGACTGCAGTGACAGCAAAGCAGTGGAAATGGAAGGGGGTAGCATTGATCAATGCAGGCTTCACTCATATCACTTATACTGACAAATAAATGCTCTATGAATATGGAAAATTCTCTGATAACTTAATCAATGTGTCAGCATTTTCAATATGAAACCTACCTAGACATTGTAAGCAACGTAATTTATGCTAATTTAATCCATTCATTGGCCAGACATTTGTGGACCCCTTGTCCCCAAAGAACTTGCTTCAGGATATAGACCTGCTACTCAGTTGTATTCTGTTTCAGTGCTGAGACATGAGTCTTTGGATCTCAAGAATATTAGAAGAAATGACCAATAAAATGTGTAACAATAAAATCTCTTGAGCCTTTTAATTTCTCTCCGACTCTCACATACACAGTCCTGAGTAGTAATGTTGAGACATTTTATAAGGAACCTTGCTGGTCAAGTCCTTTTTAATCAAGTGTATAGAACCTAATGATAACCTTAACCAAAACAAAAAACAAAACAAAACAAAACAAAACCCCACTACACAGCACAACAGCAACATACACACACACAAATTGTCAAATAATTCTGATTCACAATCTTACAGGTTTTCACCAAAGCTTCCACTTTTCTAGTTCCTAAAAGCAAATATTATGTTTCCTATGAGTGCCACCTCCATCTGTAGTTATATTTCATGCTTTCTGTAAGTTATCAGAATACTGTATTCAAAGTTTGTAAAGTTTTATATATTGTTTTCTATTTTTCTTATTTTGTGCTGTCATCTTTTTCACTTCAATCAACATTCCTCTTGTTTGGTTTTATTTCCAATATTCTACCCTCTGTATCCCAAACCCATCAAAGTTGATGAAATGATCCCAGTGACCTTAATGGACATGGATTAGAGCTGGCTGGAAAACATGAATTCTGATTCACAAAAAATTGAAGTTTGGGAATTTGTCTTTGGTCCACACTGGAATGAAACCAAGACCTTTCAAAATTGTTCAGAGATGAGGGGGAAGAGAGCATCAAACAGACATCCAAGAATAGTTAGGTGGCTAGAGCACTAGACTAGGATATGGAGGTCCCACACTTAAGTCCCACATCTGCCTGATTCAGGGCAGGGATTTGAATCTGTGTCTTCCACATCCTAGGAAAGTATTCTAACCCCCAGGGTATAGAGCCCAGTCTGTCTCTGTCCCAATTAATATTTAATTATTTATACATACTGCTCCAAGATAGGCCTAATCTACAGCCTAGTGGAGTTTACAAGGGAATAAGAATGCAGCTCAAGGCTCTTCTTGGAGACTCCTTCTTATTGGAATTACCAGGAGATCTGTATCCAGATGGAATCCCTCATACCACAGCTGTAATGGAACCACACTGCTACAGCCTGGAGGGCTGCCAAGGGCCAGAATTAATGCAACAACATAGGAGCTTTCCTTCCCCTGAGCACACCACATCCTGCATATTTGCAGTGGGAAGAGATGATACCAACCCTATATTTCCTTTTTCATCTTGAATATACAAATTAACTGATGTGTTTTGCTAAGATTGTGCAACTATGGAGCCTTTATTGCAGGGGAATTTTGCCCTCAGACACATAACTAAATGACTCCTTTAGTTGAGGGAGAATACAAGTGTATATACATTGCATTGGAACTGATGCGGAATGTCAATATCGGATGCACACTAATAAAGACATGGCATTTATTTGTAGAAAATGCAAGCCTGGGCATGTAATATTATACATTATTGCATTATTTATATTATTGTGTATATATATATATTTACACACACACACGGAATTATATATATATAACTCAAACACACACACATATGATTGTTAGGGAATGGGATAACCAAGCATTAAAAACGATTAATAGCAATTACTTTAATTTGTGTTTGTGGTTTTTTAGTAGCCTCTGCAGACATTTAAAGCAAAATATACTGATTGTAGATGTTTTCACTTTCAAAATTAATGCCCTTTGACACGAGAGGGATACAAAAATGTTAGATTCTCTGATTAAAATTTTAAAACTGTTCACTTGTAATCACTTTGAATTCCAAAACACTTCCATTAATTACATACTAACAATCACCAGATATTCTCCTGTACCTAAACAGTGAGTCTGTTAAATTTTAAAGAGAAACAACTTCTTTTCCTGTGCTAGAAGACAATTAAAAATAAGGTTTAGGAGAGAGGACATAGTCGTATTTAACTATGAAGCCACTACTATATCTCCATAACATTAACAATATATACTTTGTTTGTACCAGCTGAATCTTTTTCAGAGGGTGTGGTTTAGTCCCTATATCAGTTTCACTTGATTTGGGGTGTAATTGAACACACTTTCCACAGTTCTACTTACTGCCACATTATGGTCTTTTTAGGTAGTTTGCATCTTGATATAAATTTGGTCCCTGATCCAGCAGTCACATCCATGCAAGTGGACTCCTATGCCCACACAGGAGAGATTTCAGATGTCAGACCTTTTCCAGTATGCTGCAGTATTTTCAGTTTCAGATTTTGGATTGCTCCATAATGAATATGAGATCATCATGAATTTCAAAGCTGAACTGCCCCAAAGTTGGAGTGCCCCTGATTCAGTCTTATAGTTTCAATCCATTTAATTAGGATTAGAGTGTAAATTTTTGGGGCAGGAACCATATATATGTTTGTACAATATCTAACACTGCGAGGCTCTGACCTAACTGGAGCCTTGTAGTGCTGTTTTAATTCAATAATATAAACTTTTGAACAGACAGTGAATGAGGAATTTTACTAAGGATTTCTTTGGACATGACCAACTGGAATAAACAAGTTAAAATAATTTGGGTAATAGAGTTAGGCACCTGGATCTATATTCAGGCACCTAAACAGCTAGCCTATTTTGGGTCTAATCTAAAACCTACTGAAGGCAACAGAAAAAGACTCCTATTGATGTCAGTGGGCTTTGAATCATGCCCTTTCAGAGGCATGGAGCACTGACATGAATGGGAGTTGCAGGTGCTCAGCCCATGGGGAAATCAGAGTGTTTATTTAGCTTCCCCCCCCAAAAAAAGGATTTGAATGGTTGACTTTAGACAGTTAGGTTTGAAGACGTTAACCCTCCTGTCTAAAATCTGTCTGACTTTAAATGATAGTTTCTGTTCTCAAATGCTGAGTACAGGGATGAAAAAATTATGTATTGGTTAGCTGTCTGTCACTGTAATGTATTCTCCACTGTTCTATTTACAAAGAACCAAGAATTGTGCTGGTACAGAGAAGATCAATAAGAAGCCTCTTATCAATCTACCAGCAAACTTTGAAGTTAGAAAAAAAAAGACTATATTGCTTTCAAGCATTTTTGACAGTTTAACAAAGACATAGCAAAAAGCAGAGAAAAAGGTGGGGAGGAGCTGTAATGACTGCCCTTGGTAACAAAGAAAAGAAGAATGAGTCAAGTGCTGAAGAGTTACATGAACCATATAGTTTCATCCTTCAGAGGTTGAAAAGTTCAGGGCCATTAGCTATTTTCTTCTGTTGTTGAGCAAAAGAACAAAAGTAAGATACAGAATATCTGTCCAGACAGATTTTTCTCTTTATTGGCCTAACAGCTTTACTTCCATCTGTGAAAACATAAAATAGTAATGGGGCAAGGAGTCACAAACCATGCAACCTTAGCCTTGAAAAAGAGATTTTGTTAAACTTGTAAAACCCAGAATTTGAATTCTTTTACCACATCTTAAAATGATGCAAAGGCCAAACATTTAGCAAAAGTAGCTCTGAAAATGAGATGTTCTAATGCAAAATCACTTCATAAATTCTACAGAATATTTGTTTTTCTTCATGCAAAAATCTCTCACACAAGCACTAGCTGGTTCCCTATAACAAGCCACACAAGCAACACAGAGAGCTGGGTTTGCTGCTGACATTTATTCTTCTTTAACTCTTTATGGAGAGATGCCTTTCACCAGACCAGAAGTCTACTGTCTGGTTAAGAAAATTAAGGGCCAGATGATATTATTTAGGCCACCTTACTGGGCACGATGTGGGGAGCTACAACAGGCATCGTACTTCAAGATGCACCATCTTTCTCTGAGCTATTTGGAGTGCAGAGGAACTCACGTGTTGCATCATCCTTTTAATGGTGCAGCCTGTATGCCCGACCAGTTCTACAGGTGGATACTCAGAGAGACAGGACTGTCA
Organism: Mesoclemmys tuberculata; assembly: GCA_007922155.1. Lineage (NCBI taxonomy): Eukaryota > Metazoa > Chordata > Testudines > Chelidae > Mesoclemmys > Mesoclemmys tuberculata. Next base: position 27,498,102 of record ML675616.1, read on the forward strand.
CTGTGTAGAGTGTGGAATGATTTGTGGCCCTGAAATGTTAGGAAGGATGCCTCTATTTTCCTGACCAAAGGGACTGCTATTGTTTGTCTCCCACACCTGCCCTAGGGTTAGACATAATTTGGCTCTATATGAACAAGTCTCACTGAACAAGTAGCAAGCTGAGCATTTGTGACTTTCCTTTATTTTGGAAAGCTGATGCAGTTTGAGCTTTGCATTTTTATTACTCATTTATTATTTATCTAGCTCCGTAGAGGTACAAAGTATTAGGCCTCAGCAAAATGAGATAATATTTTTGGCACTAATGTTTATGGACATGGGGCTGCAGTAAAATATTAATATGTTTATTACACCATTTGGGGGAGCTGTTTCACTGTGGTTTCTTCCTGTTAGCAATGCAGGTCCATTCTGGCCATTGGGTGTCAGTGGTAATAAGTCAGGAGAAGTAAAGATGAGGTGAAAAGTAATGATGTGACTGAAGGGAAGAAGTTGACAAGACAGGGACTGACCGACAGCATAAGAACATGTAACTGGGCAACTTGTCTTTCCACAAGGTAGAACTGGCCTAACAGATAAAGATCCAGATATTGAAAGGACTGAGAGTGAACTAATATTTTTGACCACAAAAGGAACCAGTGCTGAAGAGAGTGTTTGAGACAGCCTTTAAACCTGAGTTACCTAATCCCTTTTGTATGGAAACTTCAGCTTTCAAGCCTTGCCTCTGACTCCTTCCTTTCAACTGGTTCCCAGCATGGAATGAGAGGGTGGCTGAGAAACTCTCACATACTCCAGAGTTGGCAACCTCTTTTTTTCTGGTAAAAGATAATAGAGGGCACCTGAACAGCATACAGGGAAGGAGATAGGGAGGGAACAAAGCTGTAGCCCAGAAGCTACAGAGGGAATGTAGACTCAGCTTTGCAATAGGCCTCCTGTCATCTAATGAAACCCACAGCCCTGAGTTTGGTGCCCATGGTCCCTCTACAGTGCATGAGGAGAATTAGGCTCCTAAAAACAGAATCCACAAAAACCAAAAAGCTGAGCAGATAACTGCCTAAACTAGCAAACAGGAAATGTGAAAAAGCACACACAAAAGTGGTCTTCAAAAGAACATAGGCACTTATCTTCACTTTGGATTCTAAGACAAACTCTATCCAGGAGATAAATGCATGAGCCCTTTTCTCACCAAAAAACTGAGGAGGAGTTAGAGAACTCATACTGAGTGTGTGGGAGATCCAGGTTCAAATTCTGTGTACCTGATTTGGAGCAAGGAGCTCATCCCTTATTTTCTAAGGAAAATGCCACTATTCTACAGGATATTCTGGGGAGTGTCTCTGGCCATCTCTTTTGTCGCTGTCATTCCACTTTGTGTAAATAATTAAATATTCTTTGGCTGAGCCACCATGACTCTATATCCCAGTATTTAGGGCATACCCCTGGACCGAGGGAGACCCAAGTTCAAGTTCCTCTTGTTATGAATATTTAAGGATTTATGAAAAATGTGTGAGGGACTGGGGAAAGGTAACAAAAGAGTTAATGGGAAAAGAATTAATAAACTCAGAGGACAGAACTTAAGGAGGTGACTTGATGGAAGAAGTAGGGATTGTTGGAATGTGTGTGGGTGATTAGTAGACTGGGGGGAGATGGACTTGGTGGGAAAGTTGTGTAGTGAGTTGCTAACTTCATGGCTTTACATAATGATATGCTTATTTATATCATTTTTTTCCTCTGGAAAATTGACTTATCTGGAGAGTGTCAATAGTGAGGAGCTGGAGAGTTCAGAGAAAAGTAAGAGTTTTATTCCTTCAGTAATAAATTAATCTAAAGTTCTGTGAAGAAACAAGGTCCCTGTCACAACCAGTTTATATTTTAAAACTAAAAACAGCTACAACACAATTAATGGAAACAATAGTCATAAGAGCTGTGTGCTGACTGGACAGTAAACCAGGTAACTGAGTAACAAATGGTGTGTACATAAACACATGCAAAAATCACACACACTTCGCCTTCTGTTTAATAAAATAAAAATTATCAAGAAAGAAACAGAAATAAGTTTGCTGAGCAACAAGGCCTGGTCATACAAAGGCCCCTTTCCATTTATAATCCCTACACCACCAGTGGGACTATTTCACGTGCTTGTATCCCCTCCCAAACATCTGAACTATCCATCAAAACCACTCCTCTTTCCTCCTGGATGCATAATAACCTCTGTTATGGCTTGGGTGAAACCTTATTTTTGAGGGACACATGGCCTTCCATTCAGAATACATGTAAAGAAGTTATTGTATCCAGGGATCTGGAAAAGTAGCAGTAGCACCCAAAAAATACAGGCACATGGAAAAGTTGTATTAAGTATCTCCATGGGTTTAAAACCTGTTATTAGGATTTTGACTGGTAGAACAGTTTTGGTCTGGGTATGCATGTGAGCGAGAGAGACAGCACAAGAGGAAGCACCACGGGACAAGGAGAAGCAAGAAAGAATGATCCAGAAGGAAAGCTAGACTCACACAGCCTGAACAAGCTGGCTGAAAGAGTTTGGTGCTGCAAGAAATGATGCTCTCTCTGCTTTTTGGTTCCTCTTGTGTTTGGAGAAACATGACTTTGAACAATCTTTGTAAATAAAGAAGATTGCAGACTTCATTATTCATTTCTCTTCCTAAAAGGAACAACATGTAGGGCCCTGAATTTTGACAAGCCACTTGGATTAAAAGGGTAACAACTTCTTCAGCCTCTGGTAAGTGGCCTGCTCAATTTCTTTCTTGTGCCGCCTCCATACATGCATCCCTGCTGTTACCTGGCAGCTCTGTGTTCTTGGGGAACCAGGGTGAAAAACCCCTACTCTCTCTCTGGCTCACCTGAATCCCCCCAGCCTCTGCTTGCACCAGAAACAAAAGCTATGCAAAGGCTGTGGGAGACACACCTAAAACCCTCCCAACAAGGGTGATAGGATTAAGACAACTCCCCATGCCTCATCTACATAGAAGATGTAAAAAGAGGCATCTCAATTAGCACATGGAATGTAGAACTGGAGCCTCATTTACATCGAAGATGGAACAAGAATTAGCATGAGGAATGGAGAACCAAGCTCCAAAGCAGGAATCACACTGACTTCTGGGATTGGCAAGGCAGGGGCACACTGCATTATGGGAGATCTCTGCTCTTGATGTAAATGAACTCACACCTACACCCATCCAGCTCCGCAGTTATCAGACCATTCTAGTATTGACATGCAAAACACTGAATCTGCCTGGTTGCACTGTGAGCTCCCCCAAGGAACATTGACCATAGCTGGGAGTGATCAGCTCCTATTGTCTAGCATAAAGAAAACCTCCCTGAAGTACTTCAGTGAGACATTGTTTACCCACAAACAAACCTGGTTCTACAAAAAACCCCTACCCAAGTTCAAACCCTCTCTTGCTTTCCTCTTCTGATGCCTGGACCCAAATGCTTTCCTGACTGATCCTGTTGTGGGGTTTGCCTCTCCCTCAAGTGTTCCTGACCCTAAGCTGAACAGCCTGTCTCCTGGGAACTTCTGAGCTGCAAGGAGTGGTGAGATCCCCCACCCCCATCTTTCCCAATTCTCTCTCTCTCTCTCTCTTTAATCCAGTTATAATTTTCTATTTTTGTAATCAAACCTGGGCTAGCCTTTCTCCAATACCCCTACTGTAATTTTGTTGTATTGTAAGTGTTAGATTGTTTTTCTCTCCTTGTATGGCATCACTATTAGTATCATAAGTTTTATATACCTGGCAATAAACTAACTATTGTAATCAAGCTGGTTGCCAGTTTCTCTCTCTCTAAATACATTTACTCCTTTGTGTTCTTGGCTTCCCTACCTTGCTCTGCAGCAACGCTTCTTTTACCTAAGCCAAAGATCCCTGGAGTGCCCAAAATCCTATGGGGTTTGCTTATCAAGGGGGTTACTGCTAGAACAATTGTGTTGCAAAGAGGCATATAAAGGGGGTAGCTGAAAAGTGCTGCTCTGCCTAGCCTACGGAGTCCAGAGGCGCATAAGGGTGACAGCTGAAAGTGCTGTTTGACCCAGCCTGCTTGAGTCCAGGGGGCACATAAGGGGAACAGCTGAAAAGTGCTGTTTGGACCCAGCCTGCTCATAAGTGTGCTCCATTCTGGTGCGGTGCAACGGGCACGTGAGGGTGACAGCTGACAGTGCTGTCTCACCCAGCCTGCTGAGTTCAGGGACGTATAAGGGGTCAGCTGTGAGTGCTGATAGCCCGGTCTGCTCAGACGCACTCAGTTAATCTGGAATGGTTGTGTGTGTATCTGTGGGGGGGTTATTTGAATCTGAAATCCTTAGGTCCTGCAGGATAGCTCATTGGGAGGGGACTTGTAACCCTATGAACACACAAGTAACACAAGCAGCACACTAATAGAATTACACCCCCTCTTCCAGGAAAGTAACCCTAATAAATAAGCATACCCCAAAGTGACGGGCAAATCTGGTAACACTGCTCTGCGGGGACCATGAACAACAATACCTTAGTCCTACAAATACACTAAGGTGAACAAAGGATGGTAAAACATTGGGGAAGATCATGCCTCCCTCCGCTTTGGTGGTTGAATCTATGCAGAAAATTGCATGATTTCTGGGCGCAGGAAGGGAGGCTGAGAGGACTAAACCCCTGCACTTCATACTGACACAGAAGGAGGAAGAGGAAAGAGTCCCTTGCTATCCCTCTTCCAGTAACCTGAAGGAGAGACTCATAGCAAAGCTCCTTGATTTTTTGCAAGAGGGGACATGGCAAAGCTTTGTGAAGGAGGAGACATGGGAAAGTACCTCAATTATTGGATCCTACAATAAACTGGAGATTGTACAGCAGCCTAAATTTCATGGGAGGAAAAAATCATCACGGATCCTTCATTAAATTAAATATTAAAATAAATAACACAATTAATACTGCTATATAATTTAATAACTGCATTTTTTCATGCATGTTCTTATTAGGTATCACAAACTGTTATATATTTTGGCTTTCCACAGGACTCAGCAGTTGTGATTACATAAAAACCAATCCCGCTTTGGAGAATTATGTACTTTATTAAAAATTTCACTCATATTTGAGAAACTCAGATTTGCAAACGCCACATTACTCTGTGTGTGTGTGTGTGCGCATGTTAAAACTAAAAATATATCCCAGTTCATAATCCATTTCTACCACATAATTGGTTCTTAAGAATTAAGCTATTTAATAATTCCAAATGTTCAAAAATTATAACAGTATACAATATGCAGTGGTAGAAGGTTGGTACTTCTTCGCTTTTGGGTTTGATTTAATTTTGCTTGTGGACATTTTTATCTCCTTTAACTCAAATAAAGCTTTCTTTCTCAGAACAACATTTTTAGAGAGTTAGACAAAAGTGGCTTTTTGTATGGATTTAAAATTACAGGGCCAGAGCCTAGCTTCTGCTTTGGCTAATTTCTGCTGTACCACTGACATAAAGCAGTGACAAAGCAAGCTGAGTTAGCTACCTGAGAATTCCCCTTGTGAGATTTCTTAAGGAACCGATGGTAGCTCTAATTATCTATCTCCAGACTGTAGGATGTTCCCATAAAAAAGGCCATTTGTAAATGACTATGCAAGGCATAACACAGTGAAGAATCAGGTCCTATGACCTTAATCCTTGGGATTGATCTATCTGAACTCAGCATAGGAGCAGAGAGAAAATTAGTAGGGAAAAAAGTCTGTAGTTTTTATCATGGTTAAAATCCTGGTATTTGTTTTTTTAAACCATTTATTGAATATTAAAATGCATAATATGAAAGGTTGGATTGTGAATGAGATTACAAATTACACATTGCTCTACTGAGTCAAAAATATGCTTTTCACTAGGGTTGTGAGAGAAATGGAACATCCATTTCACAGGAAAATCCATGATTTTAAAATTTGTTTTCATTCTTAATCAGGATGAAACCTCAAATTTTGAAACGTTCTATGAAACAAAACTTTGGAAATGTTTTTGTTTTATTTTGCGTAAATTTTGTTTCGATTTTGACTGTACTTTATATTATTTTAGAATTAATTATAAACAATTTTGAAATGAAAATTCATTTTGAATTTCATTTCATTCCAAAATTGTCAAATGGAGCATTTGACATTCTCAAAATGCCTCATTTTGATCTTTTTTCTAAACAAAATCTTATTTAATTTGATACATTCCCATGACAAAACTTTGATTTTCATGAAATGGCATTTTTTACCAGGTCCACTTCTTAGGAAGAATGTGTGGTAATGTTCTGAATCACAATTAGATGATAAAGTTTCAGTTTTTGGTCTGCAGTCTTTTTACCTAGCTTGGCAGGTCACTGTGAGTATAATACAAGTGTTTCATTCAATCACTGAGTGATGGTTGAGGAGACTTATCCTGTTTTCTCAACAGTGCTACATATAGTGAGTTAAGGAGTAGCAAGAAGTTCCTAGTGTTAAATTGCTTGTTTATTCTTACCAGACCAGAAAAGGCTGCAACATGAGACACAGAGGGAGAGTAATCCTGAATGATAAATACTGCAAGATTAGGTTCTTGGTCAATATGTACACTGCCACATGCCAGCTAAATTACTCCTGAGAAGTCATCTCATGCTAGTACATTACTCTCAGCAGTATCTAAACAGGCCATATTGGATGGTCATTAATTTAGCTAATTAGTACTTTCATTAAAGAATAACTAGCACATATCTGACAGGCATGTCACCTTTCAAGTCAAGTTAAAGACTTCCTGGATTTCCCTTTTCTTTGAATTTTTATCTCACTACAACAGATGGTTATATAACTTTTTAAAACCATCTTGAAATGCCCTGGCACAATAAAACACCCTCTTAGTTGCTGCTCTTGTTACAACATCTTTACAATTAAAAACAAAATTGTAATGTTCTCTCATGTATTTACATTCCATGTTTTAATAAAGACCATGAGGCATATTCTTTTGCTGACTAATTCACTGGAATGCCCTATAATTGGTAATGTTTCCTGAGTAAATATAAAATATTAAAATATTCTCAGTGAAGGGGGCTCAACTGTCAAAAGAGTTTCCAGTGGACATGAGACTAATTAAAATGTGCTACCATTAAAGTGCACTGCAATATTCTCCTCTTTGATAACGCTTTCTTACCATTATCAGACTAACCTATTTTAAGAATCTTACTCTCTCTCAATATCCCTCACTACCCGCCTCAGCAGCTCCCACCATGTCAAAGCAGAGTTTCCTATAGAGAAGGAAAATAAAAGAGCAGAAGACTCCATGAAGTCCACTAGGGAGCTTGCTAGCCAGATCTAACATGAATGCTCCTGTGAGGGCTACTATAGAAAATCCTTAGTTAAAGAGACAGTAATGACTATTACATAACTGAGCAACTGGCATTTCAATGGGTTCCAAAGTAGGTATTCACTAGAGTGACTTAAACAAAAAAATTAAAATGGCAAAATTTTTCAAAATGGTTTACTAAAAGAATGCCAACATTTCTGACCAGCTGTAATACTGACAAGATTGAATCATATATTCATAGACTGTAAAGCCAGAAGGGACAACTGTGATAATCTAATCTAATCTGATCTGCTGTGTCACACAGGTCCTAGAATTTCCCAAAAATAATCCCTGTCATTGAGAATGCACCACAACCCTTGGTAAATTGTTCCAATTGTTAATTACCCCCTTTGTTAAAAATGTGTGCTTTATTTCCATGCTTAATCATGGTATTCCTTTCTCTGCTAGATTGAAGAGCCCATTATTAAATATTTGTTCCCCATGTAGACTGTGATCAAGTCACTTTTTAACCTTCTCTTTGTTAGATCTCAAAGATCTTAATCCATTTAGTTTATCATTATAATCCATGTTTTCCAATTCTTTAATAATTCTCATGACTCTTCTTTGAACCCTCTCCAATTTATTAATATCCTTCTTGAATTGTGGACACCAGAACTGGACACAGTATTCCAGTAGCAGTCATTGTAGCCAAATACAGAGGTAAAATATCCTCTCTACTTCTGCTTAAGATTTCCCTCTTTATACATTCAAGTGAAGGATTGCATTTGCCCTTTTGGCAACACTGTCACATTGGGAGCTCAGTGTTCGGCTGATTATCTTCCATGGGCCCCAAATCTTTTTCAAAGTCATTTCTTCCGAAAGCTGATTCCTTCATCTTGTAAGTATGGCCTATGTTCTTTGTTCCTGGATGTATATCTTTACATTTGGCCACATTAAAACACCTATCATTTGCTTGTGCCCAGTTTATTAAGGGATCCAGACTGCTCTGTATCAGTGACCTGCCCTTTTCATTATTTATCACTCCCCTAAGCTTTATGTCATTTACAAATTTTATCAATGATGATTTTTTGTTTTCTTCCAGCTCATTTATAATAAGTGTTAAATAGCCTAGGGTCAAGAGCTCAAACACCCAGTTGGTAATTTCCTATATACAATTACATTGAGACCTGTCAATGAGTCAGTTTTTAATCGGTGTAGACCCACTCAGTCGAAGGGAAAGTGCTCTCCTGTTGACTCATTTCATCCACTTCCCTGAAAGGCAGAAGGCAGAGCCAACAGGAGATGTGCTGCATATATGTAAGTAGACTAGTGTATCTCATGTTGACCCACAGTGACAGTGTGGACCAAGCCTGAGATACAAGGAGGAATACCCAGGGAACCCTTTACTAAGAACAAGATAACAAAGGATAAGATAACTCAAGAAGGTAAACGGGAGGTAATGAATAAAGAAAGCATGGACAGTGCATGCTATACAGGAACTGATTCCTAGAAAGTAACCAAACCAAAAAGGTAGGATGCATTGTATAGTACATGCAATGTAATATGTAAATGTACATAAAGAAAGAGGTTTGCTGTGTAACTTTGGAATGCCCTATACTTACCCCCTCCACTTGAGTCTGATCAACTCAGTATAGCTTTGCTGTATGACAAATAAAGGAACCTAAGTGACAAGACTGCAGTCAAACTGTATTCTTGGAGAATGAAGTGGAAGAGATCTCAGGAGAACTCAACAGATTGGATTAAAATTCTAGTTTTTACTCTGCCTTTATTTTATTTTTGTATGATCTTTATAATTACTTCTTTGCATTTTGTGTTGTTTCATTTGCTAAAACTGATTTACATGCCAGACAGTTTGGTAGAGCGACAAAGTGGGTGGACCAACTTCAGTTGGTGAGAGAGACAAGCTTTTGAGCCACACAGAATTTTTCTTCAGATCTGGGAAAGGTGCTCCTAGTGTCACAGCAAACTGCAATGTGAAACAGATTATTTAGCATAAGTAGTAAGCACACATTGTAAGGGACCACTCAAGGTAAAGTGGCCCACAGAAGTGTAAAATTTAAACAAATTATTTTTTCAAAGTAGAGAGCCAAGGTGGTGAGGAAACATATTTCAAGGGAGCATAAAAGGTGAAGTGGCCTGTGAACACCCCTTCAGTTATAAGGAGAAAAGGAAGGTGGCAAGGGACAGGGGGAGAGAGCAACAGAGAGGGGATTGTTAGTAGTTTATAGATTGCTATAATAAACCATAAATCCAGGATCTCTAATCAGTCCATGATTTTTATTGTATAGTAAAGTTATGAATTTAAACTCCCAGCCACCTCTTTTGAAGGTGTTATGTAGGTTTCCTTTGAGGAAAGAGACTGATCAGTCAGATACAGAGTGATTGCTTTGTGAAAACTGTTCACCCACAGGTGATGTGGTCTTTGTCTTTTATCATTTTTGTGTGTTAATTTTTATGACAGTGTAGTGACTGTCTGGTTTCACCCACATAGTTGCTATTGGGGAATCTAGTGCACTGACTGCGGTACAGCATGTGTTGTGATAGGCATGTGTAAGATCTGTGGATCTTAAAAGGTGTGTTGTAGGGGGTATTGACCATAATAGAAGTGGAAATATGTCTGCAGGTTTTTCATCTATTGTTCTGGCAAGGTATGGTGCCACTTTGAATTGGTGTGTCCTTGTCTGTGGAGAGCTTGCTTCCTATGATGAGTTTAGAGAGGTTGGGGGGTTGTTTAAAGGCCAGAAGTGGGGGTTCAGGAAAGTTTTCCTCCAGAAGGGCATCCGCATTGAATGTAGGTTGTAATTGTTTGATCATGTCCCATATGGGTTCCAATGTGGGGTGACTGGAGATAACTCAGGGTATGTAGTCAGTGAGGGTTTTATTTATATATAGAAGCAGGTTCTCTTGGGGCATTTGAGTGGCCCATTCCATAATGTGATCTACTTCTCTGGTGGAATGTCCTAGTTTGGTAAAGGCAGTTTTGTATTAAGGCATACATTCTGGACTTTCTCCTTGGATCATATTCTGTGGTATCTGAGTGCTTGGCTGTAGATAACAGGTTTCTTGGTGTGTTTGGGGTGATCACAGGATCTATGAAGGTATGTGTAGTGATCCCTGGGTTTCTTGTATATAGTTGTCTGATGGGTGTCCAGGGTGTTGATGCTGGTGTGGGAGTGTTCTAAAGAGATTAAAGGCAAGGTGGTGGTTGCTGAAGTTGTAGTGGAAATCTGTGAGGGAGTTTGAGTCATCTGTCCAGAAGATGAAAATATCATCGAAGTATCTCAGATATATCATAGTTTCATAGTTTGGAAAACGTTTTTGCTGTTGAATGTAAAATTTTTAGAGGTGAGGAAGAAATGGATGAGTTTGGCAATGTGTTTGGGGTGGATATTTGAGGGTTGTCCATTATCTTGTAAATGTTTTAAGCAGGCAGCTATGACATCATTGTGAGGGATGTTGGTGTGTAGGAAGTTGACATCCATGGTGGCAAGACTGGTGTTGTGAGTGAGGCTGTTAATGTTGCAGAGTATGTGGAGGTGTCAGTTGTGCTCTGCAGGAAGTTAGCCCTTTGTGCAGTGAGTGGTTTGAGAATGGTTTCTATGAGTCCCAATATTCCTTCAGTAAGAGAGCCATGGCCAGATATGATGGGACTGCCTGGTTTCCCTTGTTTGAGTATCTTGGGTAGCATGTAGAAAGTCCATGGGGTGGGTACTTGGGGGAAGAGTCTGTAGAGTTTCTCTTGGGGTATGCCTACACAGCAATGTAAATCTAGTATTATTGGGACTTGAATCGGCTGACCCATATGAAGAAACCCTGGGCTTGTGCATCTAACACTGCATTTTGATCCGAGGTTAACGATTTTCTAACCTATGCTCAAACCTCGACCTAAGTCAAAGTAACCCTATTCCAGGGTGCCTAGCATCATCCCCACTACCCCTCAGTGTCAACACTCTAGCCCTATGAATGTGTTGCACTATGGGAAAACATTACTACTAACTCTGTTTTCTAACTGTTATGGTGCTACTGATGGGACTTTGGTACCCCTAAGGAACATGAGCACATAAACTGCATAATTAACTCCTTTGATGGCTGTCTCAGTAGAATGACTGCAGTTTGAGATGGATTTGTCCTGAACTACCATCTAATTTGAGAATTGGGCTCTCTACCTGTAGGCCGAGTCACGGTGAAAAGAACATGCCCACGTGAGCCTGTTCGGAGGATAATTAGGACATCAGTCTCCAGGGCTGCCAAAGTACTAAAATAAAACTTTGCAGTTCTTAATTTTTAAAATGGGATGTTCAGAGAAGGTGTTTTCGGCTGGTTGTATTTATTTTTGTCTGTTTGTTTTGAAATTTGATATGAAATATAGGTTACAGAGGAAAAACACACACACCAACCTGGCTGCTGCTGGCTACAGAGTGGTGAAGTACATCCCCATGACTTGGGTGCAGTGTGCTTCAGTACCCCTCTCCCTGGGGATCTGAGCCTGTGCTCACATAACTGTATAGATATACCCTTGCAGTAGTTTGGAGAAGGATTTGATGATATCCTTGAATTCCTGGGTAAATTGTGGTGTAGGGTCTTCTTTGAGTTCTTTATAGCATGTTATGTTAGAGTTGCCAGTTGGCCTCGTTAAAGTAGTCATTGCATTTGAGGACTACAATAGTGATCAAACCAGCAGACAAAAGGCGCACTAATCACTTTCAAAGTAATCATTTTAGAAATGTAATATTTAAACAATAAATTAGATTTTCAAAGTAATCCTGGGTTTCTTTTTAATTTTCCTTTTTTTTCATCTGTTGAAACATTATTCCCATCACCTCTATTAATTTTGAAAGCTTCATTCTTGGCAGAAGGTCTATTAAATGAAGTGAACAATATCCCAAAAGCTTAATTTAAATTGAGTGCAAAGTGATTTACATAAGGCAAGTTTGTCGCTATTACTAGTTTGGCAATGAAAATAGAGTTAATCCTAATAACATGCTTATTGCATATTAACCATTCCTGTTAGTGTCACCTGTCAGAACAAAGCAAAGATTTTATATATAGAAGAAGATTCACCCCTTACCTAGAAATGACAGTTGGTCTGCTTCTGGGTCTTTTGATACACAATACTTATCAATATGTTTATAATTGTAGCTGGTGCAGATCGCATCTGAAACTGTTTCTCAAACTATTGTCCTTTTCACAAACTAACCAATGTCATGTCCAGTGTGAAAACTTGTCTTAGCATACTATTGTGGTTGGAGAAATTAAATGCCTTGGTTAGAACCATTTAACAAAAATTGTAGAGCACAATTTAAATTTAAGGTTACATCTACACTTCAAGCAAGGGGTGCAATTTCCAGCTTTCATACACATTTACTATCTTGAGGAGAGCTAGCACATGTTTAAATAGTAGTGTAGACATGGTAGCTCAGGCAGCAAAGCCTAGCCATGCCTAGTACAAATCTGCCAGAACCGTGTGGGTCTGTACTTGTTAGGGCTTAGTCATGTTACTGCTGCCAATGGTATTGTGGATACACTATTTATATTCACGCTAGCTTGAGTACACATACTTGCACTAGCCTTTATTGAATTACCACAAGTGCAGGTATGGAAGCTGGGAATCACAACTGTAGCTCATAAGGTAGGCATTATTTGTGTGAGATTTTATCTGAAGTTCTGTAAGTTCATGCTCTGTCTATCTTAGCTTCCTTACCAGGACCTTTGTGCTCCTTTATGATATGCCTTGGAAATGTACTTACTAATGCTCTACACTGTTCCTACCTCACACATTGACGTCTATTGTCCCACTGTTGTTCAGGGGATTTGTGTGGGTGCCTGCACAGCCACAGAAACTTCTGCTCCAACCCTATCAGTAGAATTGAAATCTGGATTTTTCCCGTGTGCTCTTTCCCCAAAATGTCTTCTAGTTTGTTAATGCATGAAACAAATTTAATTACACAATTAAAGCAAAACAAAATCCTAAATTATGGTTGTGGGGAACAGCTTCAATTTTGAGGGTCAGATTCTTAGTGCTTCTAATGCAGCTGCAATGGGGAGGAAGGCACGGCCCTACTTCCCCCAGCTTAGTTGCACTAGCACTCCCCGAATATTGAGTTTGGATGCGAATGGTGATGAATGGAGAGAAAGGGCTGAATGCCTGTGTGCCTCCCCTCCATCCTCACTGGTGGAGAAAGATGCAGGGAGAGAGTGAAACAAAGGCTCCATCTTTTAAATGTTCCAGCCAGGCTGATCAGGGGTATGCTACAAAGGCTGAAGTGCTGTAGTGAATTATTCTCCCTGAGAAAGGGGAGGAATTATTAGTCTGAGTCACAGTTCCTTGTGATAGCATGCAGCTACATATTTCCTCATACTCAAGACATTGAGCAAAAGGTCAATCTAGCCCTAATATATTTAAGGTGGCAAAGCAGCTTCCCCCATAATTACATTTCCACCAGCTCATAACTTTCCAAAGCCTTTCTGGTGAAATTGTCCATGCTGCTACTTTTGGAAAGTCTGAGAAGGAATCCTTTTGCAGTTTTTGAGTCTAGTCTCCCATTGTAGAGAAAATATTAACTACACTTATTTTAAAAACAGAGTAAAGGAAAATTAGACGGGCAGGCAAAAAGAAACAAGTCTTGAGCTACTGGAGAGGTCATTGAAATCATCTACTTTTGTGATAGCAAACTGTAAATATAAAATTATTAGAAAAATATGCCAGTGGGTTATTAAGACGAAGAACATGTGTCAACAGACAGGTAATTCAGTCCCTGCCTGATTCCATAATAATCTGTATTTTGATCTGCTGATTTATTTACACCTTAGTTTTTAAGAGGCTTGAACAATGATCTTTTATAAAGGAGTCAAAACCACTTAACCAGACTAATATAGAAACAGATGGCAAACATGGGATAACAGTGATATTAAATTTGTTTCATCGGCTTGTTCTTAGTGTTGGCAAAAATGTCATTAAAGACATTTTAGGAATGTGGCTTAATACAGGACTTGCGTGAGCCACAGAACATTGTGAGAGCAAGTGTAAATTGAACTGAAATTATTTTTCCTTGATGGATTATTAGGAAAAGCAGTCATAATAAAATTTTCTAGACAGTTAGATGCCAACTAATTGCCAAAAGTTTTGAATGATACCCCATTTTCAACAAAATCATATTTATGGGTGAAAAAACAGCAATGTTTTATCTGGCTAAGAGTTTATACATGAAATACAAAAGGTGACCCACTAAAAGTTGTTTTTCTAACATTAAACATTTATTTCTACTCATGGGATAATATTTGTGGAATTTAATTAGTCTATTTTGGTGCCAATATGTAGGTGAAGTTTAGGAAGGAATTCATTATAGGATGGTGCAGATATCTGCCCTTCAGGAGCTTGGCCTGCTTTATGGACCAGTGCTAGAGAGGATGGGTATGCATCTCCTCCCCCCTCATCCTTTGGTTGATGTGCCCCTCCAAGGACAGAGGGAAGGAGCACTCTCTGCACTCTCCTGTGCCCAGGGACTGAAGTGTGCAGAGTCCTTGAGCAGAAAGGCATTTTACACATTCTCACAGATCCATATAAGCCTCTGTCCTAATCTGTTTCCTCTACATAACAGAAGACGGTTTATATAGATTAAAACAACTACCATGGGTCAGGTAATGTAGCAAAAGGAATTTCAGGCCAAACTAATGCCTATGAGCAGTTTTTGTAAAGGTGGGTTGTAGGGCTCGGAAGAATTTGTCACGCGGAACAAGTACAGTTGGCAAGGTTAGGCCCTAAACATCCAGTTTAGGCTGTGAGCAAGACTAGACCCGTAACTGCTTGGGCAGCCCCCTGCATTAAGAAGTGAGACTGACCTTTGTCTGGTAACCTTTGTCCGGTATTAAAATACGTTGGCTGGGCGGAAGTTGTCTGAGATAAGCAGTGGGCGACTAGCCACAAGTCGGCAAAACATCTAACCACAGGCTTAGAGCAGACATTGGCAAAGGGCAGCTTCTCTCTATTTTCCAGCCTGTAATTATTAACCAATAGACTAATGAAAAACAAGTTTAAGACCCAATTTCTAGTCGAGGTTGAGAGCTACGTATTGTGTTGCTAGGAGAAAAATTCTGCTAAGGCAGAGGGAGACAGGGGTTTAACAAGCACCCCCGGGAACCGCTCGGAGAGACTCTCCGTGGATCCGTCAAGGCCTTACCGGATGCTCCGGGCAGGTTGGTTCCCTGGTTGCGACTCACCTAGAGAGTGGTTGATGGGTTTCCCCACTCTATTGCTTTTGGTAGGTGCTTTCTTCCTCTGCTTTGGAACGGCTGGAGAGGGTGGTTGTTAGGACTACTGCTTTTGGAACTATGCCCAGCTTCTGTTCAATGTAATAAAGCATTTTTGCTTAGTCACTTCCCATTGTCGGTCTGCCTCCTTCCACCACCGAGATAAGAAGGAAATAAATCAAGAACCCTCCGCCCCAGCAGAGTACATGAGTGCACTAACTGTGTCACATCACTTTCCACATCACAGGGAAAAGTAATGTGTATGGCATCATAGTTGTAAGGGCATCTATCAAACTTAGGCTGGGTCTATACTGACAGAGGCAAATTCGCCGCCATCAGATCGATTGATCTGGATCGACTGAGCGGGTCTTCAGTCAATCCAGCAAGTGACACAGGAAAACCACCCCGGTAAGTGGTGTAATGCTGTTCTCTTTGACGCAGCACAGTGTGGACGGCGAACGGAGATGCCGCAAAGTCAACAGGAGATACGTAAGTGATTTACGTCACTTGCGTATCTCCCGTCGACTGCCGCCGAATCACAAAGGTAAATGTCGACTGGGCCTTAGTGAAACTAGCAGTTTTCTCTATCAAAGCTGATGGTGTTGCTGTCTAGCCTGGTACTAGACCCATCTACTTCTGTGATGGTGTGAGATGTTGGCTCCCATGTGGATGGTGATTATTACACACACATGCAGGCCCTTGTATTGACTACCTCTGAAATTCTCAAGTCAGCTGTGCCCCTCTCATGCAATTTGCCACACTGAAGACAGTGTAGAATCTGCATCCCTTTCCTAGACAGACAATCAGGCACTTCATCCCAGTTGTGAGGCCTAGTGAGTGGAGCAGAGGTTGCAACTGGGACAAGGGTAGTAATGGAACCAAGATCTGCCAACAGGCCAAAGTCAGAGTCTGTGGACAAGCCAAGTCATTATCACATCTGGAATCCAGATACAAGCCGAAGGTCAAACCTGAGTTGTTGGGAGAGGGGATATCAGGAGGCAGAGGCAAGGCTGGCACAGGTCACTAAAAGGGCTGGAGCAATATCATGGTAAGACAAGGACAAGATTGAAACAGGGCTTGGGAAAGACGTTGGCAGGAACTGGATCAGGAGCAGGCTGGGAGTCTAGTGAGTCTGTTACACTGAAGCAGCAAGAGAGTTCTTGGCTGGGTAGTGTTGTTGCACATATGGATCTGCAGCTCTGGAGGAAATAGGGAAAGACCTGAGCCTGGGAGTCATCTGGGCTCTGCTCATGGATAGGCTGCTTCCACATGCTGGAAGGCTTATTCATTGCAGGCTCTGTGGGAAGGGTAAGTCAGTGCCTGAGTGGCAATGCATTGGAGCTCTGTTGGAGGGGCAGCTGCATGCGTTGCCCTGGTTTGACCACAGGTTTGCTTCGCACTGACTACCAGCTCTTGTGAGCAGAGGTCAGGTCAATCCTGCTCTCTTACCTAGAGCCATGGTCCAAAATGGTCTTTCTCTGAAGACTCATAGGTCAGAGGTTTCCCAGTGGAACACACCACCCAGGCTTTGACTCAATTTACTCATTATTTGGTTAACCACTATAATAACGCACCATTCACTGCCCTTATCCCCTTCATCCCTGAGTACACCTTCATCTGCACCACCCACAAAGATCCTTTGCCCGATCAAAGGACACAAAATATAAGCACAGTGCAAAGCAAAAATATCCATTCCATTGCACAGAGGCTTTTAACTCATTCAGTCCATGCAACCACATTGAAGATTGCTGCTTCAGTGACGGTCGAAGGGAGATGGAGTCACTGCTGACTGACTTAATCAATGGCTTCCTCAAAGAGTGGAACTTTTGGAGCTTCATGTGCATGAGATATCTTCTTGTTTAAGGTCTGGTGAAACTATCAGCAGCTGCCCCACAGTGATGTCCATTGACCTCCAGTCCCCTCTTTCTGAACAAAATCATATAGACACTAGCGTCAAAGCTACCTCAAGAGCCACCTGTCTTCTAAAACACACAGTTCCTCCCGGCTATGCTTCACATTGGGATATGGCATTGTAATGTACTAGGTGATCGTTTCCTCATAATCAAAGATGAAGGGCAAACATCCATGCTGATACAGCAGGATCTATCAGCTGTTTTCAATACAGTCTACCATACAGTATTATAATCCCTGCTGTGCTACTTGGTGTGATCAATGGAGTGACATTAAGCTGGCTTCAGTTTCGTTTTGTATTAAGTTCAAAAGACTCATCATGTGCAGCTATACCTCCTCCCTGAAGTCTCTCAATGCGCAGCTTTTCATAAGGTTCAGTTTTATCCCCATTTGTTTAATGTTTGTGTTCCAAAAAGATAAAAGATGCCATAGCATCAAATACTAACACTATGCCAAAGAAATCTAACTGTACATTGCTTCCTCATTAGCACCTGGCATTGCTGTCATCCAGCTGCCACTGAAGTCTAAAGGAAATAAATACCTGGATGAAAACCAACCAGATAACTCTACCTAGATAATAATGGTTAATACTAACAAGAAGTAGAAATACTTTGGTCAACTGGCAGAAGACATGACTGTCTTCTCTAATAAGACCATCTGCCCTCCTATAGTTAAAATGTAATGTAAATATTTAATAGTAGTAGTGCACAATGTTGGATCCTCATCTTGTAGTTTACACACTGAGATTGTCTGTATACCTAGTTACCACAGCTGACCATCAAGAAACTAGGGCAGGTGCTTTAGAAGGTGGAGGAGTATCTCATTTAATAATTTACTCTGAAAGTACAGGTTGTGTATCTTAACATTTTTTTAAAAAAATAAGTTTTCTGTGGTCTGTGCACTATAGTCTGCTAAGTTTTGAACATTTTGTTTTGTAATAGTCCTACATCTTTGTTTAAAAAAATGACACGCAGTCCGAGGAGCACAGAATACATCATTCCTAATTTGCTGAATTGAAAACTTTTACATATATTTATTTCATATATTTAAAGACATTTGCAATAACATATCAGACCAGTAATAAATATTAGTGTTAAGATTTGTTATGTTTGGTAGTACCAAAGCATTGAAAAGTACTGATCAAATACAAAATATCTACAGCAGTTATGACTATATGTCTATGTCATCTAGAATTTTTTTAAAGGAACATTAATGAAAATAAATTTAAAAAGCAAAAAAAAAAAAGTTGAGAAAGATTTTCAGAAAGATAAGTTTAAGTATCTGAACTATTAAGGATTTTTTTGGATGTATATTACATACACATTACAGAACACACTGTGCATTTCTATTTTTACTTGTGTGTAAAAAGGGGTTTTGATTTCATTTTTTTAAATGTCAACTTGTATTCTATTGCCTTTTTTTAGAGATTAAGATCATTAGTGAAATAACTACTAATGACCTATATAAATTTTACATATGAAAAGAAATAGTTTCTTGATGATTGCAACCAGTCATTTCAATAGTGGAACTGAAATTAGAAGCTTCATGAATTTTTTAGTATTGCGCTCGTTAAAGTTGTTGAACTTAACCTCTTCATAGCCATCTAAGGGTGTGTCTACACTGAAACTAGAGGCATGATTGCAGCATGTACAGACATTCTCAAGCTCTCTTCAGTTGAGATACCAATACCAATAGCAGTGATGTTGCAGCAGCACAGGCTGTAGAAACTAAACTGGGACCCTTCATTCTTACTAGGGCAACTAGCCCACGATGAAGTCTGTGCCACTGCAGCTTGACTACTATTGGTACTCTCAGTAGCTATGTTAAAGTTAGCTCAGGTATGTTGACACACACTGTATTTATACCCTTCATTTGCAGTGTAGATGCACTCTCAGATAGAAAGCTTTTAAGGGCAATAATACGTGCCCAATGTATTCTTGGTCCATTCAAACGCAGTAGCTGTTATACAAAAGAATTAAGTAACCATTGTCTTAGGCCCTTATATGCTTAGCTTTGCTACTGTGTAGCCTGATCTATAAATTATGTATTAATTATATTGATTACTCAAGAATTTCCAGTTATTACTTCAAGGGTTAATAGGTTCTTGTCCCAAGATAAGGCCTATTATTATCAAAATTAGTATATAATTGGGATCCCCAATGTGCACGGTTGCAATACCTCACTATGGGAACACTTCTATATTTACAATAATTTATTAACACATTTAGCAAAGTCACAAACACTCCAACCCAATAAGGTAGGTAGAGAATACAGAAAGTACATCTGAACATCTATACTCACACTGTCCATTGAAGAACAACCTGAAATGTTAGCCATTATCTTCCTCATCACCATCACCTTCCTCCTCATTACCAATGGCCAGCACTCTGGCACCTCAGAAGGGCTATATCTCTCTCCCTGCCCACAGGCTGGGATGCAACTTTTATAATACGTTATGCTGACACCACTATGTCTGATGCATATTCTGTAGGGATTTCTCCGCTCTTCCTTATTTGTATTTCCTCACCCTATTAATGCTGAAGACTTCTTCTATAGGTTACTATATTAATGATCTTAACTTATCATACAAGACAATTTATTGCCCTGGCACACTTACGGTCGGATAGTGTTTCCAAAAATTTCCAAAAGCTGGTGTTAGCTCATGTTTCTGTGGTTGGCTGATGTCATTATGGACAAAACTCCCTCAGACTATTTCCAGTTCTCCAAAAATTAGGTGTGACTGTTTGGCATAGATAAATGATCAAAGTTCATAGGCCTCAAGCCTCATGCTAACTGTTAAAGTGAATGTCTTACAGGATACAGACCTATAGGTTCCTTGCATTATGCTGAATATAATAAAAGCAGAATATAATGAAGGCAAGGCAGTGAATCAGTATTTGTGATCAGAACAGCATACAGTACAAGTGAGGTTGATGATACTTTGGCCTGGGTAATATAAGTAACAACTTGAAACTCCAAACCACCTTCGAAACAGTCAGATTATTCTAGGGGATTGGGGAGTATGAGAACAGACCCAGTCTGAAGGCTCATCACTTTTTTTTCCAATAGCAGCTCTTTTCAATGGAATGCTGTGTGATCGTCTCCCCATTCTAATTGATGTTCCCTTAGGAATAAGACTAGATTGGCCAGATTTTTGGTGCAGCAGGCACGTGCCAGTAGAGGCCAGAAATCCTTCCACTGAGCCTTTCTACACTGTATTTCACAATTCAGCAGCACTAACTCTTGCCCACAATTTCTGCTATAGGGATCTGATTCTGCAGACACTTGTGCATGTGCTTAACTTTATGCATGTGAGTAGTGTCACTGAATTTGATAGGACAACTCACTTCAGCACTGAGATATGTATTGGGGTTCAAGACTGCAAAGCCACACTGCATGCACGGTCCCTTCCTCCCTTCCCACAAGATCCTTATGGTTCTATGATTTATGGAATAATTAAAACAATGCTTTAACAAGTAAACCCAGGAGAATGTGTAACAAATTTTTCACTGATTTGTTATATTCATAAATCCCAGAATAATTCTACCCATTTAAATAAATGATTGCTTTATTTAAATGTGCAAAGAATTCACTGTGGGCAGGCAGGGACCTCATCTTTGCAATGAAAAAGATAAATTAAAATGCACTGCTTGTCTCACACCATAGTATTTCTAAAAACAATTACAGGAACATCAGAATTCATAATAGTATTGGTCAAAGAAGTGGGTACTTGGAATAGAAGACTGCACAGAATTGATAGCTTTAAACAGGAAAAAACAAAGGCACATTGAAAAAGTGGGGATGGGAGAATCTTCAATAATAAATTTTAAGTGAACTTAAAAATAGGATTCCTTCAACCAGGAAAATATTTCAAGGATAAATATGGCTCTAAAATGTAAGACATTTTCTAATGCAAACCTCTTTATTTGTCTCCTCAGAAATATTCATGATCCAGCATTAGAATCCCTTTTGCAATGACGTTAGAAAAATGTCAGTTTTCTAGCTATTTAAATTGGGAGTAGTCAGTAAACCTTGAAGGACTGACCTCTGTTTTTTCCAGAACCTGCCTGCTTGTATTCTCCTTGAATAGCTATAAATTAATCAAAATGGATTTGACTGTGTTTTTGCCCCCTGAATAGCTCTCAAAAAGTTAATAATGGCAGCCTCTCCCTTAAACAGAGTCAAAATGGCTTGTGCTGACTCTCTTTAGCACATGCCAAAGGTTCAGCCAGAATCAATATTATATGTCTTAAATCATGTGGCTCATCCCTGTTAAAGTGCTAAAAAAGTGGCTTTGCAGACATCAGGAGAGTGGAGAAAAGCATTACATTGCCAAGTTAAACCAAATTTCTGATGTGCAGAAAACTCCTTGCTGCACAATGTATATTTGAAGAACCACCAAGAAGTTAAAACGTAGAAATGCTTTCAATTTTGCATTGGACATTACACACCACTCTAGCCTTGAGCTGATTTATCATCTTCACTATTTTTACTTCTTTAAATATTTCAGAAAGATAAGTGCCCTAATTCACAATATTCCCACTACTGTTCTACCAAAAGCTTTTTAAAGAAATGCTATTTTTACCATTATTCCTATCATAAACAATATTTCATAATTAAACCTCCATCATAAAAGATGAATCTTTGATCTTACTATGATAGAAATACAAGTTACATTCCCCCAGTCCACAAGGAAATACCAAGAAGTACCTAAGCTACATTTTCTGCCCAACATGTTCTTGAGAAGGGCTCTACTGGATCATTTCTTGAAATCCTTCTTTGGTGTAAGGTGGTCATCTTTACACCTTTTGACTTGATTCAGAATACACCCGAGCACTTAGATCTACCCTTCAAGAACAGATCTTGACAAATTATTTTACATACATTCTTTCAGTTCATCTTCAATATCAATTTTTTATGCCATGGAACTTGGTGTTCAGCTTGTTGAGGTATGTATGTTAATATTTGTAGTATTTTGTTTTAACAGCTCAACAAAACTCAAGTTTCAAATTTTGAATATCAGAACTTTGTAAACAAATCTATAGACCAAGCAGAATTCATAGAACTAGTTCACCAGAAAAATGTGAAAAAAGTACATTCAAGAAAGCTAGGAGTTCATGCTCTATTTGTGAACAGAAAGAGGATAAACTATCTTGTTTTAAAAAACCTATTCAGTATGAATTATTCACTCAACTGTAATAGATATGTTTAGATGATTTGCTATTCAGGACAAAGATCATGTCTTCATACACTCTAATGCCTCTAGCATACTTTTGGTCCTATAAACAATAGGAGTGATAATGCATTTTCTAAATTTTAAAGCACAATTGTGATTTATTCGAGGTGGGCCATGACAGTCATGTTTAGAACTGGATCAAGTTTAAGTTAAGGTTCAGGTTTGAGTTTGAGTCAGTCAAGGCTAGAGTTTATCTAGATCAGGTCTATAGCTCTTTGTAGACTGTAAGTTTGTCTACCCAGACTGGTAAGGAATGATGCCATGCCCAAAGTCTGGTTCAAGCCCTTTTCTTGGGCTTCATCTCAATTTCTTCACACTGACATGCTATACTATTTCTATCATCTTTAACTAAGGGTCTTCTTCCACTATAGAAACCTTTCCCCAAGAGTCAATCTGCTCCAGGGCCTCCCAAAGGACTCAACCTGCTACCTGTAGCACCCTCACTTTCTTGACCCAGTTACTTCCTCTCTTTGGTAGCTTTTATAATCTCCTGATCCCTAGCAAATCAGTCACATCTGACTCTGGGCTCCTTAAAGGGCTAGCTATCCTGTTACACTAGCCCAAAATGTGAGAATGCAGATCATCTTATCTCATAAGTAAATACTTCTACCATCTTGAATTCCAGAAATCTAGTTAGGATGATTCGAGGAATGGAAAATCTGCCTTATGAAAGGAGACTC
>ML675616.1:27521847-27555271 GCA_007922155.1 Mesoclemmys tuberculata
CATATTGGTCCCTTCTGACCTATGAGTCTATGAGTCTATGAGTTGCTTTCCCAAGTTTCTGGCGATACTAAAGCTTTCATCAAGCTTTTTCACTTGAGTTTGAAAATAGGCCTTTTTAAGTGTCAAATTTCACCTTGTACCAAAACTAAGGTTTTGAATCCAAAATTAAAAGCAACATTGACATCTATGGAGCAACGGTTCCCTATCTGGGGTTAGGAATCCCCTTGGCAGGACACCAAAGATTATAGGGGGTCCATGAGGCTTCAATAATATTAATGTCATTTAGCCCCCCAGAGCCCCATGCTGGCCAGGTACAGCAGCCTCAGACTCTACTCTGGCCAGAGCGGAGGAGCAGCCTGCCCAAGGGAGCAGCAGCCCCAAGCTCCATGCCAGCCAGAGTGGAAGAGTAGCCCTCTCCCCCACCCCCCAGCCAGGCACCAGTGGGGGCTTGGACCAGCCCTAGCCAGCCAGCCAGCACCCGCTGCCTCCATTATCCTAAGTCCACGAGGGACGGAAAGAGGTGGGCCACACGGGACGTATGGCGGTGGGTGCGCCAGGGAAGGCTTAGCTTCTTACTAAAGTAAGAATAATTTTTTATTATTTATTATTAATGTAATTTAGTGGTACTACTATTATTATCATTATATGTATTTATAGGGGTTATATGTGTTTATAGCCGTGTTGGCGAGGAGTTGGGGGAGGGCACATGTTTTACCTAGTGATAGCTAGTGGGACTTTCACTCTAACAGGTTGGGAACCACTGCTATACAACAACACTCATTTACAGAAGCGGAGGGTCTCTCACAAAGGCTCTGGGATTTGAAGATTCTTTCTTGCCGATTTCTAGTGATTATATTACAACCCATGGTGGGCAGTGTAAATAATTGGGAGTAAGACACCAAAAAGAAGGCTGTTTTTAAATCAGCTACTGTTTTACATGAGCCCCACATTTCAATGTATGAGTGTTTGTGGGTGTGTCAGGAATTCATGTGTTTGGATTCAATAGATTACTTCATGTTACAACTATCCACACAGCTCTTTACCTTAAGTTAATGTTCCTTTAATCCAGTCCAACTATGGGAGTTTGATTTAAATGGTTCCCCTTTGTGAGATAAAGGATTGGCTCTACAGCACATCACTTTTGCTAGATATTAAATGAGAGCCCAGTTTGCAGCAAGTCATAAATAACTTTAATTTTTGCTTTCATGAGGTTCCAAGATTTTAATATGATTTGGAACTGGTTTTGTTTTTCAGCATTTTGAATTTCACTTTTGAAAAGTGTAATCATTCCCAGTTTCTATAATCAGATCCACTATAAAAGCTCCTCAGTACAGTCTATAAACTCAGGCTTTGTGAATTATAAGGCTGCAAGTTGCCTTCAATGCACCTTTGCTTCTGGGGCTCTGATTGACCAACTGTACTTTTTATTCACTTCAAGATATTTTTTTCTTTTAAAAGGAATGATCAGCAGTATTTCACCTGGCCTAGATTGTTCTATGTCTTTCTCTGCACAGACACTCACACCGGATAAGCCTAAACTGCCCATTTAATAGAAATAGCTATCGTAATCCTAACTTTTCACTAAGAAGAGACAGGAATATCACTTAGTGTTTAAAAGCTATATACAAGAGAAATTTACAAGAGAAATCTACTTAACTCCTGATTCATAAATATTTGGCACATTTCTGCAGAGTACATGTATTGTCCATATCTCTTCAAAATGTGACTGCTCTGTAGGGGGAATGTTGTGGGGGTGGTTTTGTTTTGTTTACCAGAACTCAAAGTAATTTCTCCTTCAGGTCAGAGATTCCTCACTTTTAGGTCAGAATCTCAATACACTGCAAAAGATTAAAATGTAAGCGACTATTTCCACACACGCTTGTGAGTGTTGCTGATAACCTTTTATTTATTACATCACAGGGCTAAGCAATTACAAATTGGACATGCACAGCTGACAAATGGCTGAATGAGTGAGTTCCTGGGCCTTGACTACACTAGAAAAATTATTAAACTGCTATGTAAAGTGAATTAACTCAATTATCTCTTTCTCTCCTGAGCAATGGCATAAAGTACCAGAGGTTTTTCAAGATGACAGTTGAGTCTGGACTGATACAAGTTCTTCCTTAAAAGGTACACATTTATTTTCCTGTGGCTGACAGACTTATGACTCACCTTTCTTCTCTTTCAAGTTAGTAGGTTTTATTTTATTTTGAAGAACAAACAAGAGTTCTGAAAAAGTAAGATATAAAATATATACTCCACACCAATGCAGAAAACCCATAATACTCTCACAACTTCAGGAAATTCAAATAAGGACACTGGTAATTTCTTATGGAGTGGGGGAATCTTGTGTTGCTGACACTGCTAAATTATGTCCAATGCAGATGATTTATCCCTGGGGCTCAAATATACTTCAGAAAAGCAGGTTTCATCTTTAGAATGGACCAGATTGAATCAAATACCAGGTATTTCCCTCCTGTAAGTCTTTTGAAAACACCAGCTGATACCCTTCCCCTTCCTTCTTCCTTACCACACACAGGATGAAATCCTGTCCCCAGTGAAGTCAATGACAGTTCACCCACACACCCCTCCCTCTTTCATTTATTCAAATCAAAATGAAAACTGACAGACTTTGCATATTATCAGGAATCGAGTATGAATATTTCAATACAATGAAGCGTGGTTTGTCAAGTGGTGCCATATTATCCTTGCTGTGCCTGTGAGAAATCATTTTTGAGAAATCATTGTGGGAAGACAAGGAGAATATACTCATGTTGCACCACCACAGCACAGTCACCCCCATATTAGTAACCCTTTCTTCCACAATTCCATTTCAAGCTACAATTTCTTTATTGAGTTAGTTATCAGTTAGTCAGTTATACTATGTAGAGTTGGAAGGGATCAGAAGAGGTCATCAAGTCCAGTGTCCTGTGCTTGGGCAGGACCAAGTAAACAGAATAATTCCTGACAGGTTTTTGTCCAACCTCTTGATGGGGAATCCACAACCACACTTGGAAGCCTAGTCCAGAATTTAACAACCCTTTTAGTTTCCCAATATCTTACCTCAATCTCCCTTGCTTCCGGCCTATTACTTCTTTTGCTACCTTCAGAGGACATGGAGAACAATTGATCACCATCCTCTTTATTCTATAACATATTATAGAAATTACCAGGTTCCCCCTGTGTCTTCTTTTCTCAGAATTAATGTTTCCCAGATTTTTTTCCAACACTTCCTCATAGGTCAGATTTTCTAAATGGTTTATTGTTTTTGTTGCTTTCCTCTAGATTCGCTCCAGTTTAGCGCATATTATCTAAAGTATGGCGCCCAGAACTGGACACAGTACTCCAGCTGAGGCCTCACCAGTGCTTAGTAGAGTCGGACAATTACATCCCATATCTTCCATACAACATTAATGTTAATAAGCGTGAGAATGATACTAGCGTTTTTTGCAATTGCATCACATAGCTGACTCACTGAATTTGTGATCTACTACAATCTCCAAATTCTTTTCAGCAGCATTACCTCTGAACCACTTATTTCCCATTTTGTATGCATGCATGGATCTGTATCAGGCTTCAGAAGAGAGAAGATAACCAGTATCAAGTATGTGGAGAGTACAATCACAAATGGCCAGATTCCACCACTCTAATGCACACTGAATAGTACTTTACTCCACAGGTAGTGCTATTGGATTTCAAAGGGACTACTCATTATGTTATTAGTGAGCATTAGGACATCAGTATCTGGCCCTAAGGATGCAGAGGGATTGTTTATTTTGGAACAAGGGCATATAACTAGGAAATATTGGATAACATTAATATTTCTTAATCTAAAAAAAGTGAGTTTAAGATTATAGAACAAATGTCCATGTAGAGCTGGTTGAAAGATTTGAAATGCAAAAAGTCAACAAAAACAACAATTATTTTCTGGAAAGTCATTTTTTTGACTTTGTTGAGATTTTTCATACTTACCAAAGAAATGCAACCTTTTAAAAATTTGATATTTTTTCTGACACATTAATGAAAACATTGTCAAAATGATTGTTTATCTAAATTCCCACAACTTTCTATAACTCTTTATGTAATTTTTTGATTTTTAAAAAAGGATTCAAAATGAAAATAACTTTGAAGTTTCAAGAATTTTCATGAAAAATAGGTTCATTTTTCAACTAGCTTTTAGTTTCAAGGAATGAGAGATAATCTTCACCGCTTGCATCATACATAACTAGACTAAGGTACAGGGAACAATCTTAGCTGGCCACTGAAGCAAGTACATGGGAACTCATAGGTCCATTCCATTTCTGATTTTTATGAAACAAGGTGAAGTAAGAAAACTTCCCCAATCTCTAATGTCCATCTGATGTTAGTGCTACAGAAGAGCTTTCATCAGAGTCGCAGATAAACTTCAGATTGGATTTCTGGGCTTCTTGAATTCCGCTGTGTAGAAGTGAAACACCATACTGTTGCATTAGATTTATTTCTTCCTTAGGTGGGTTATTCTTTTGGGTATTGGTCATACTCCCACAAGCTGAAGCTGTTTTACAGGTAGCCATGGTCATCTCTGTACATGCTTTTCATAGACCATTGCTGTGGACAAGTCAGATGCTGAATGAGTGCCACAGAAACAAAACAAACATCAGACTCCAAAAACACTGTCTGAATCTGCTGAGAATCATTAAAAAAAAAGCACGCTCATTTTTTAAGCTGCATTTCTAGCTGAAGCCAACAGAAATATAAATATGTAAGGCTTTGACACAAGGGAAAAACTGCATGAGTCATTAAAGCTATAATTATAACCCTGGCTTGATCTGGCAAAATCAGGAGTGGGCATAACTGACTAAAGTGTTCTTTTTATTAGGTAAGCCAATCACCTACAAGATTTGCAGTCACTATGGACTTTGATGGATATAGTTGATGCCATTATTGCACCAGAATAGACTTACAGATGAACATTTGAAGTGACTTCCCTCTGATGGACTATGATTTCCCCCACAAGCTTTCCCATCTCAGTCTCTACAAAAATTAACCTTATAGAATCTTCTCTCTCTGTTTTACCAGTGATTATGCTTTAATATTTTGTATAGCATCTTGATGGCACTCGGTACATTATAATAATCAGCAATGCTTTTAAAAATGAGTTATTTAAGGGGGTTGTATTGTTATTCCTTCAGCAAATATTAAAAATATGCTTTTAATCTGGATGTCAGTTAGCCAAATTGACTGGATCCAGTGGAAGATAGATGTCCCCAGCTCAGACTTCACTAGAGACTTACTTCCAATATGAGTCCAAGATAAAGGAGCCAGGAAACTCATGAATAAAAGATAAAAAAAACTCAGAGGGCTAAAGGGAAATTTTCTCCAGCTACTGTTGAAGTTTTATTAGTACTTGAGGATTTATCAAATCTTTCATCTTTGCTACAGAGTAGCAGAAGCAGAGAAAGTTTCAGAATAAAATAAGATTTTGGCTAGAGGCAGACCCTTAAGCATTGAGGTACAAAGGCCAATATGATGGAGGAAGGAAAATTTCCTTAGACAAGAAGTAAACTCCAGTTCCCAGAAAAAATCCTACCTGGCTAGGTAACTAACTATTATGTTTTAAAATTAAAAGCCAAAATGTATTTGGTGAGGTAACTTTATCATCAGGGCAGGCACGTTAACAGATACATAATCTATCATCTTGGATATTAAGGGGTATATCACATTGGTATCTAAACACTTAAAAGCTTTTAAAAAAATCAGCAGTAATAAAATAATACTTTCTACTTTCTGAGCACTTCAAGGTATTTAGAAGGAAGGTTGGTATTGTTATCCCCATTTTACAGATGGGGAAATTGACAGAGTAAGAAATGAGTAACTGGGAGCCAAGATACAAGTGAGTCTATGGCAAAGCTGGAAATAGAACTAAGTCTCCCGAGTCCCTCTCTGGCGCCCTGCTTGCCATCCAATCACCATGTTACTTAGCAAAAATGCTGATGGTTAGATTGCGGGATTAAGCCAGTGCCCAGATTAGGGTTGCAATACAGAAAAGCACCTACCCACTCTCCTCAAGGAGGTATTGTACCTACAACAGTTAACGGGTAAATTCTGGCCCTGTTTAGGTCAATAGCAAAATTCTCATTGAAGTCAATAGAACCAAGATTTCAGCCACTGTCTCCGAGAACACTAGATGAGGACAGACAACAAGTAATAGATGTCCTCCAACTCCTCTTACTAGCCGCTACCTATACCCTCATGAGATTTTTCTACCACTGTCTCTGTCTACAGTACCTGGTCTTTGTATACCATGAGCACAAGGATGTGTGGGCTACAAGATGGGAAGAGAAGGGACGGCATTTGTGCCCTTTCAGACTTTATCAGCCACTCAGTACTAGAAGCTATTTTCAATAATCTATTTTTAATATATTTATAGTTGAGCAAGAATAGCTAAATGTGTGGGGTGACACATTGTTCTCTGAACAATTAAATTGATTGCAAACCAAACTGAAGTTGAAACAATTGGCCAAATGAGATCCTGGCTTACCCTGCATGCAACCTCACTGCAGTCAATAGTGTTGCATGGGGTTTTACATTAGTGATTAGTTTGGCTCATATTTTTTCCTTTACAAATGTCAGATATAAATACACCATGCCGAGTTACTATATGCGTTGACATCTGTAACATAGTAAGTTATTTTCTTGTCAGAAATCACTTGGATACTTAGAAAGGCTCTTCCAAACATGGGTTTGGCAGGTAACAGCCAGCCTTTCATAGTGACTCAATTAGCTAATTCTAGACTTTTAAGAGGAAAAGTTACTGGTTTTCAAAATTCCATTTCCTATCATCATAGGTTATGTGGCCATCAATAATTTTAACAGTCATTTTATTAGTTTTTGCAGAAGTTCCTAGTGTTGTTTTGGTCTAACTTGTTGCTTTGTGTGTCTCACGCTACTCTTTACAACTCACACGCTTATCTCTTGCTGTGTGTTGTTAGTTGTTAGCTGTCAGTTTAGGCTGCGTGTGTGTGTCCGCGTGCAGGTGCTGTCCCAGCTTGTGCAGGTAACCGAGACGGGGCTCATGATTGAATGAATCGACATGACCACGGATTAGCTGAGTGATGAAGACACCTGGGCCAGGTTTATTACAGTTGAAACACAATGAGAAGTGACCTATACTAGTCTAACAGTACACTTCAAATACACGTGTTCCATTACAATGAACTTGGCAGAACTCAATGGCTGGACTTTTCATCATCCCTTAGGCTAGACAACATCGTTCCCTCTGACATCCTCTTTTACACACTGTTACAGACAATTTCATTCTGCCCCTTTGACATAGGCAGTTGTCACCCCCTTGAGGTAGTCTAATACCACCCCTCACCTTGCATTGGATGATTCAGGCAAAACAATTCTATTTGTCATATTATAAGACATTTTTATCCATCAAAGTGTCATTTCAAGGGATCAGGTTGTCCTTGTTATCTCTTTCGTCCTAGCTCCTTCTGTCTCTGATATATATTTTTAGATATTAGTAACATTTTGATATTAATAATGTTTTGGAAATATATGTCTTTGCAATATCAGCTCTTCTTGCCAGTTTCAGTGAAGTTGTAAGTTCGCAGCCTGACTCCTGTTTCCTTGGCTTTATAACAGACTAAACCAATCTTTCAGTTTAGGCCTCATGCCTTGGCCTGCTATGCTAGGCTTCAGGCCTCATGCTCTCACTTTCTACTGCACTGTGTTTGTCTGCTTTATCTCCTCTTCCCTCTATATTTCATTTCATGCACAAGCTTCTCATTTACAATTCTTTACTGTAGACAGATTTGTTAATACATTAACTTGCACTGCTCTCCTTAGAGTTTTTGGGGAGATGGGGAGACTGGCTGGAGAAAGTATCCAAAGGAGCCCATTTGGAAGTCACCTTATTTCCCACCCCCACCAATTCAGAAGAGATGGAACCCCTCAGAACTCCAACAGAGGTGCTTCCATGGGTGGAGGCAAGGGGTGTCCTACAGAGATACAATTAAGTGTTTGGCTCTCCTCTGTGTGTGGAAAGTAGAACAGGGCCCATAGTGTTTCAATAATTAATCCTCACATCAGCCACGCAAGGTAGACAACCATATAAGTAACACAATTTAAACTGAGAGGTTATGTGATCTGTCCAAAGACACACAAAATGAATACTCATTAGATACGGGATTAGAACTCACAAGCTGCCAGCTCCAAGTGCTATCCATGAACCACCAAAACATGCCTCTCTTTGATCTAGCCTTCAGAGTCTTGTGTTTCAGTTCCACACATTTCTCAGTACATACATGCTTGTAGGTAAAGCCAATTATGTAGAAATTCATATTAATTTAACTCAGAGTGTAGGAGCAGAAGCTTATGGTCTTTTGAAAGTTTATACTCCATAGCATCGTTTCATCTCCATGCACAGAATTTTCCCTTCTCTCTCAATATATGCAAATTAAGGGTAATATAATTTGTCAGGAGTGGGGTGGGAAGGAAGTTGATTCCCCCACCCTATTTCTGAATTTTTTTCCTAGATTTTTCAGCTCTCCTTTTGCCAGGGTTGTTGCCATTCAAGGAAAGGGTTTGTTTTTAAATATATGAGTAAAGTTTCATGTTCAGTAACTAGAATGCCAAAATACTATAGATACTAATAATACTCTTATTATGTAAAAAGGATTGATACAACGTCAATTTCCAATGAAAGAAAAAACTAAAAATGGACCTTTCTTTTTAAATCATGTCATGCCATTGTACCATTATTCTTTAGTCCAATGTGACTAAGTAATCAGGGCTTGTCTCCGAAGCAGGACTTTCAGTGATACACACCTATTTTCAGCTGGGAAAGATACTCTCACTTACCATAGTTGTTTTCTTAACAGAAATGAAAATTCAGGTTGCTGCAGTGTGAACTGAAGTAGATGTCCTCATTTTTCATGGATTTATGAGCAGGCCATATTGTTGAATTATCAGCAAATGGTTCAGTCTATCAGCACTTTTAGTCCAATTCCTTTCCATGATAGCTTCTTGTATTTAGTTCAGTCATTATTCACTTCTAATATGGGAGCCAATGCCAAAACAATTTAAATGAATATTTTGCTAGCCATTATTTTTTTACTGTGATCAATGTGTAATAAATTATGCATCAGTGCCTAGTGTAAAGTTAACAGAAACACCTTATGTTTTCACTTCTGGGGAATATATTTTTCATGTTATCCTTTCATTGTTAGTGGGTCTGATTCTTCAGTCCTCACTCAGGCAAAACTCCCAAAACATTGCAAAACTAAGCTGTCATCCAGTTCTGGTATGTCATGGTGAAAATGTACCAGATAAAAAAAATTGTTATCCTGGGCATGTAAAGATTAAGCAAGCAAATATTTAGGGATGATATTTTTTTAGAATAAGCACTAAGTTTGCAGACAATATATGTATATAATCTTTGAAACCAGTAAGTATATGTGCTCAGTTACCGAATTTCCACAGCTATCTATGTTTTGTGCAAATGTAGAAAGTTTAAGAGGTATTACAATCAGTTTATCTACTTTCTCATTTAAAAATGATATTTTTCCCCATTCTTGAAGGAGATGTCTAGTATAGCCTTCTGGTATGCTCCTCAACTTGCTTCTAGCTAGTAATTTATTTTACAAATTTAGATGTTCGCTGTCTTTGAGATTAATCTTTTGTAGCCTAAAGTTTATTTATAATATATCTACACAATCTTCACTCCTCATGAAAGCTTGCTCTTACCCGTTCACTACCAAGTCTATGTAACAACAGTTACAGACTGCTTCAACCTCTTACCTATAATTCCATTAATTCCCCTGTTATTTTTAAGACATCTTCTCTGATCCTGTTATCTCCTTTTTGTTGTACTTCAGCCCTCTCAAGTCCTGCTTCATTGAATTCAGCCTCATGCCCTGCATCAGTGGCTTTCTGTGCCATTCTTCACTTGCGTTGCAGTATCTTTCAGTCTGTCCTGTACAGTCAATTGTCAGCTATTTTTCCTTTTCCATGGTTCTACTCTTGTGTCTTGCTTCATTGCCAGCCTCCTCTATTATTCCCTCAACTTTAACTTTGTATTATCCATTTCTGGCTCAGTACTCTGCTTTACTTTTCCTGGCTGTCCCTTGTGACCTTTCTGAAATCTGTTTGGAGGCTTACTTTTTCCTTTCCTTGCTCTGCAGTTACTTATCTAATGATCTTCAGGATTATTTCTGTTCTTAAACCCTGGTTTTGTGCATTGTACCAAGCAGATTTCCCGTCTGCTTATTCTTCCTTAGGTATCTTCATTCTTTTCTAACACATTGTTTGCGACATTTTCTAGGCATTTTCTATTGGGCAATAAAAGCTCAATATTTTTTACTGTTTACTTTAATCTCCTCCTTTTGTCAGTCTGTTATTAATATAAAGTACATTCCCATAAATGACTTCTGTACATTAGGAACAGGTATTAGATATTGCTATGGCCCTGTTTTTTCAGTGCTGTTTGTATGCATTATAACTGTTCTGTTAGCCATGTACTCAAGGTTGTTTCTAAAATGACTGAGCTGCAACTAAACAGTCAACAATAAAGCTGACATTTTAGTGCTTTTAAATCAACAGTTAGTTATATCGCTTGCCCAGAGTCCCAGTTCAGCATCTTTGTGATTTTTAAGGTGCTTATTACCATGGTTTCTGCATGCCATATGGTGTTATAGAATTATTTTCTCAGTGCTTGACAAACCGATAGACAACCAAGGTTCATTCTCCAACCCGTATTCAGGATAGTCATGTTAAACCATCAGGACTATGCAATATCCATTGAAGCATGTGTTGCAGGATTACAACCTATACATTTTGTGCTTCTCGATGCATTTCTGGGTTGATATCACTGAATATCACAGTGCATCAGCCCACTGTTATCATATTGTTACTATATTAACTATATCAAATCCCACTTGCCTTATTCGCATGAACAGTCCTATTGAAGAGAGGGGGATTATGCATGAGTAAGGTGAGTGAGATTTGATATCCCTGTTTTTGATCATTATTATGTCTGAATATTTCATAGATTTTCCCAGGGAGGTCAGATGGAAATGGTGTGAGGTTTGTTTTCTAGGTCCACCCACCAGTTTTTGTTTTTTTAAAAACACTAAGTGAATGTGATTCCAAAGCCATGGATGAAATGAATGCAGAGAAGAGGCAGAGAGATTACTGTAATGAACATGTTCTGAAATGCAGCCTGTAATGTTCACCTTGGTTTGTTTAAGATCTGCAGGCATGACAACTCACTTTGTCATATTGAGTGAAAAGCCAGCAACAACAATAATTCTGATTACTATTTTCCATATTTCCTTCAAAAGAAACATTATACTAAGCCCTTACACAACACATTTATAACTTTCCCTCTAGAAATCTTTTCCAACGTCTTATTTGGATTCAAGTTAGAATTATGATACAGTGTACAACTGAGATTGCAAAAGAATCCACTGCTAATCTCTGACACAGAAGAAAAGTCAGGCTGGATATCACCTTTTGGAATATATCAGATATTCTGGACACTTTACTCATTTACACAAATGCCTTCATATTACTGTATTTAAAGCAGCACCAGCACTGTATCTAAAGCACCAATGTAATTAAGTTTCAGTCATTTCTATTATTCTAAACCCTCTATTTTAAAGACGGCTGAAACAAAATTGCTGAAGCCTGCCATGAAAAGAGTCAGTCCAGGAATTCATTTTGCCAACAAAATTAAAAAAATAAAATAAACCACATGCAATCAGCTACTCTGTAGTATGACTAATTACTTTTGGTGGTTTGAAATGAAATATTTGGAAACAGCTGGAAATACATTTTAGAAAACATATAAGCTGTTTTATCCCCTCACTAAGTTTAGATTTTCACGTGATTCTGCACTTTTTTGAATTTGTGTTCATTAGAGAGATACACTTGGTCTACCAATTATGTAGAATTAGATACAATTAAATAAAGTATTTGTCTAAATTCATGCTATCATTTCATCACACCAAATGGAAAATGCTCAGTTGCAGAACGATCTTTGAGATATAAGTTTTGGGGAGTTTTTTGCATGGACTAACAGCTACAACTGACAAGGAAACATAAAATATATTGACAGTAGTGGTTGCATTGGGATCAGGAACCTTTGGTCTCTGTATGATATGTTTATGTTGTAAATTACAGCTTCTTGGTTGCTATTGCAAATTGAAAAGTTTAAAAATTAATGTTTATTTATAGTAGCACCTACTTTGTGGTAGACACTTTTCAGCTACTCAAGGACTGTGAGGAGTTTACAGTCTAAGGGATAGGAAAACAACTCTGGGCAGTTTAAACACGTCAACATGACTCACTGCCAGGACTTATCTGTATGCAAATGATGTAGTGCTTTAGCTGTACTAAAACTCCCCATAACATGGGCATAATTATATCAGTATAAAGATGCTTTATATCGGCTATTCCTGCATGGGAAAGGGAATAAGTTATACCAGTATAAAAGGTGTCAAAAGCAGGGCTTGTATTGGTAGATTTATTTCAGGAGGACACCCACCCCCCACATACACCCTAACTGAGAAAGTTATATCAGTCCAAAACCTGTGTGGACCAGGCATAAGCAGCACAGAAGATGTGGTCTTTAGGAGGAACTTAGTTATTTCTCCTACCCTCTCCACAGTTATTTAAAAACAAAAGTAGAAATAAACATTTTGTTAGATGAACTTTAGAAGTCTGATGTTCTCACCTTGACAGCGCCCTGCAGTTCCCAGTCTAGCTGTGTGTTCTTGCTAATGTGATTTTCCCCCCTTTTTTATAATTGTAAGTAATTTTAATTTTCAAGAACGTGAAAGGACTGACAGCAATGACTCAAGCAAGCCAGTGATGACAGGGTCTGAAGACTTCTCTGCTGACATCCCTCATCCTGGCCTTCAGTATCCCAGGTTTTCTAGTTCCTGAAGACTCTTGAGCAGGCATGTTCCAAACTGGGATGTTCCCAAACGAGTGGAAAAATAAAGTACTTCATACTTGTTGGGACTTAACACAGGATTGAACTCAGGTCTGAAGAGGTTGAAGGTTAGTGAAACTTTCATCCATTTCTATCTAATCACCCTCTTTATTATTCTAAGAAGAGCTATTTTAAATTTGTGTGGATTAGATTTGCAAGTGGTGCAATATATTACTTTGCACAGTGCACTACGTTTTTCTGAATGTCTGTTTCTAGTCTTTGGCTGGTTTCAGCTGTTATGTCTTATGTGAATATTGTTAGTCTCCTGTTTCTAAAAGGGCTTGTGTGGCCCAGACAATCAGAGAGGTGAATACATTGTAACAGCC
The DNA here is from genome assembly GCA_007922155.1 of Mesoclemmys tuberculata. Classification (NCBI taxonomy): domain Eukaryota; kingdom Metazoa; phylum Chordata; order Testudines; family Chelidae; genus Mesoclemmys; species Mesoclemmys tuberculata. The sequence continues at coordinate 27,535,156 of ML675616.1, forward strand.
AATCCGAGACTGCTTGTTAAAGACGAAATGCTAAAGAATGGACTTGGACTGAATGAAAGTGGCTGCTCTAGAAGTAGTATATTGAAGTGGCTAAGAGACCCAGGCACCGCTGATCATGAACTGCAGTAATCTTCAGACCCATGGGTAGAGGAGATATTAACCCATCCATTTTGAACAAATGCTCCTGAGGCAATTCACAGTAGATTTATTCTTAAAAGAAGGAAATGATTGTAAACACAGAAAACTCACTATTTTTAAACAGAAGCATGTATTGTGCAGCAGCAGCATTTATTTTGGGCTGGTCAGAAAACTACAATTCCATTCTGGGGGAAAAAATGAGGTTTTGAAATTTCTCATTTTGCATTAGAAAGAAACTGAGGCCTTCTGAAAATTTTTGGGAAAGATCAATGGAGAGCAAAAAACTCACTCCTTTAGAATACGCAATAGTCCAGTAACTGCTAACCACTGAGCTATGGGCTGTGTTTCCCCCATTCCAGCTGAGAACCCGCATCACCAGGCAATTGGCTATTCAGAGAGTTTTCTACCCTAAGCATGAGAAACCTTCCCAGTGAAGTTTCAGATGAAATTGATATGTTTTGACAAATTATCATCATCCAATTCATTCACTCCATGGCCTCTCTCATTCTCCCGGACCAGCAGCACTTTCCTCTTCATGACTTAACTTTCCAATCAAGTCACATTGAGGTTCCACCCCCCTACAATAGCATCAAAATCTCCTGCCAAACTGTCCCTGGCACTCCCCAGACAGGCTGTCCCTACTGTGTCATTCTCACAATGGTTTGCAGTAGAACCTCCACCCAATTTTTACACAGGTTCCAATTGAGAGACCCTCAGCCCAGCAGCTCAGGTCTTTATTCTCCCAGCCCTTACTATTCCTTCCCTGGACTACTTCTTATACTGCCTTTTACAGGCATTTATTCTCTCCCTCTTGTATCAGGGACAACTACAAACTCCTCCCTACAGGGCATGTCAGTAAGCTCCCTGCCTTTATAAAAGCCCTGCCTATTTCTGCCCAGATGAATTTTATCCCCAATTAAGCCTCATTGAAGCCTAGCTCCCCTCCAGGTGCAGCCTATGGCTAATTGGTCTCTCTTGCCTATATTAACCCTTCCAGGGCCAGTGTGGGACTGTATAGCCATCACACACTCAAGCAAACTTAATGCTGGCCTGTAATGACATCACACAATAGTCCTACAATTTTGATCTAAGCATTATGGTGATTGTGGACCTAACCTGGGTTAAACTGATTTTTAAAGACACATTTTCCCCCAATGTTTCACGTGAGCAAAGAGCAATGTGTGAAGAGGAAGAGAGGGAAGCAGGGAGTTGTGTGGGACTAGTAGAGAGAAGAGCTGTGTTAGCAAGACAGGTGTTATATGAAGAAGGGATCTGGTGGGGGCTTCCAGACCAAGCCCTGATATTTCTCTGCTGTAAGGACTCCCCTGTGCTGCTGTTTCAGCTCTCATTGTAGTGCTGTTGCCTCTGTGCAGTGGAGCCAATGCAGAAGTGCAATGGGAACCCTTTCAAGCACCAATGCCTGAGCAAACATGCAGCTTACAGAACCTTTAAAGAAGAATGATTATTCATAACAATGAGGACTCTTGACACAAGTCCAGACCCTATTAACTCTGGATCACATCAGTCAAGAGATTATAACATTCAGGCTAGTAGTAGAGGAAGAGACACAATTGGTTGAGACTCTTCTATTATTAAAATGGCTCCAGTTAAATGTTACCTGAGATTTTTGCTCTATCCCTGACCAAAGTTTATAAAATCATAATGATTAGATATAACAATTGTTTATTATCCAGTTTAACTACAACATCATTTCTCAGATGTAGTTTATAAACAAAATGCCTATACATTTTAATTATATGGACAAAGAAAGGTCAGATGAGTGCTAAGTTTCCTAAGGATTTATTTTTTTAATTAATTTTAAATCAAGTTAATTAACATATTTACTTGTATACTCAGAAAAGTAATTTTTTATTCAAAAAGCAATGCTGTAATTTTGGGGATGGATATGCTTTATTTTTACAAATATAAGAAAAGGGTAAACTTCCTGCTTCTGGTACAAAACTCAGGATCAACTAGAGAACTATGAGTGACACCCATAATGTTCACATTATCTTAAGGGGACAAGAAGGGGAGAAGTTTTAAAGTTTAAGAGTCAAATTCTTCTTAAAAGCTTCATTATTTCCTTACACTTCCTCTTCTCTTTCTTGACTCTACTTCTTATCCTATCTTAGGTTGGACGTTCTTTGGGAGAAGGCCCACTCTTTGCTGTGTTTGTATAGCATCTAGCATAATGGGGATGGATCCTCTAAGAGCTACCACAGTACAAGTAGTAACCATAAATTCTCAGGTGTAAGTCCATTAACATCAAAGGAGTCACAACACAGATAAATTTGGCCAACAAAAGGACAAATAGATAGATGGTAAGCATGACATGCTGATACTGCACACTTACATATAATCTACTTTACCACGTTTCTTTAAAGAAAAGGACCACATAGAATCCTGAACACAAACAGCAGCTGTAATTCTCCTTAAAAAAAGTATTGTGGTCAAATGCGCAACCCAGCTTTTTAGTTTTGCTAAAAAGGAGATGTATCAGAGCTTCCAGGTAAGGTGGCCTTTTGACCTTCATTACACATCAGCATGACAGACAAGCTATGTATTCAGCAGTTCCAAGATTATATTATACCTTGGATGTTTGGCTTCTAGGGAGTTTGAGAATAGCACAGGCATAATTATTCTGTTCTCTTTCTGTACAGTGCACTTAACCAGTGCACTTTTAATGTAATAGTAATATATGGAGAAACCCTAGTCTCCAAATTTATGGAAGCTAGTTTTCTAAACTCATTTATTAGCCTCATTTAGACCCTCCTTTTTTCCTCACTTTTTCAGAACTAAACCACTCCAGCTGATGTTTCACAGGCATGATCATATACAAAGCAAACAAGATGTTCTGAGGAGACAGTTCTATCAAAAAAAAAAAGTCAGAAGTTTCACTTTTGAAAGTTTTCCTAGTTATTTTAGCTTAGCATAATTCAAAAATGGGTTGGGTCAAAACACAATATTTGTTGCAGTCTCTTGGTCATAAGAACTTGGTGCTGAACATTAGTTTTATAGGTTCAATATTTAGGGATCATTTCTGCAGCCCTTACTCAGGTTGTGCAGCATTTATTTCAGCAAATAATCCCATTAACTGTACTTGCGTTAACTATGTTTAAGTGCTAATGAATATGAGTAGGACTTCTGAATCAGAACCTTACTTTACATAAATTGGTTTTGACACCAATTTTCTGTTGGACCATGGGCAAGTCATTTACCTTTCTGTGACCATCTGTACCCCTGTATTCATCCCTTGCACACTATTGTCATAATCTTCATACAAAGTACACTTTATGAGGTATTGTTTGAAAACTCAATTTGTTGGTCAATATTGTTCTGATAAAATGTGTGCCAACGCTGGATGTAAAGTTATAAGATAACATTTTAGGGTGTTATTAACACATTCCTAACCACTGCCCTGCTTGAACAGAAGCTGACAACCTGGTCTGTTTCAAACAAAAGAATGTGTGTTCTGCTTAAGATGTGTTTCAGCAGTAAATAGAGTCATCAGACACAAAGACAGTTCCAACAGGTGGGAAAACCTGTAGATGCCTCCTCTGTAGACTTTGTCTTCCAAATCACAGTTGGAAATGTTTTCTACGAGGGGGACTGACACTGTAATAATAAGGGACAAACATCTCAAGGCACCCCTCTTCTTCCTCTGTCCATCTATTGAGTGCACCAGAATGCACAATGGAAATAGCCATTATAAAGTAGGAGTCCTGACCTTGAGGTTCAGCTAGCAACCTATTGAGATCATGTGGTGAAAGAAACTGCTTTGAATTTAACATAGTTTGTTAAGTTAGGCATTAGTTACCTTTTATCTTTCTTTCTTGTGTAACCATTTCTGACTTTTATGCCTCATTACTTGTATTCACTTAAAATCTCTCTCTTTGTAGTTTACAAACTTGATTTATTATTTTATCTAAACCAGTATGTTTGAATTGAAGTGTTTAGAAAATTCCATTTTGGATAACTGGATTTTTTCATATAATTTCTATTAATAAAATGATTGACTTTATATGAGCTTTTATTGTCCAGGAGAGGGATAGGCAGTACCAGACCTACATTTCTGGGGAAAGTCTGGCATTGGGAGTGTTCTGGGGTCTCCCTGCAGTGTAATTTGGACTAATGAATGACTGGAAGTTTGCAAGTGCACACCGACATAGCTGGGAGTGACTTACATGCTAGAGGCTGTTTGTGAGCAATCCAGGAGTGGAAGCAACGACAGCAAAGCAGTGTAAAGGGCACCCCAGGTTAGAGGGCAGGACATAGCCCTCTCTAGTGTAGGTTATACCCTAGGCATGTCATATTTCCTGCCTCTATTTCAATATCTTTAAAAGAAGGGATAATAATAATACTGTTTTACCTACCTCATAGGCAAATTAAAGATTAAGTTTGTGCTTGTATCATGCTTTTAAAAATATCAAGCCTATCTAAATGCTATTGTTAAGCAAGTGGCAGAGAGGCAGCTTAGGGAAGTATATCAAGCGTACTTATCTATGTTACTGTCGACAGAATCCAGAAGAGAGGTGTGGGGTTCTTAGGCTAAATACGGTTAGTTGAGAAGGAAGAGTGGAGGTGTTTCATGGAAGAATTTCTTCAGGGACTTTAAAAAATATAAGAGGAGTATACATCACAACAATAGAGCTTTTAGAGTCAAATCAGGGGAAGGTGGGTTCGATAGTGGTCTTTTCTTTTTTCTTTTTCTGTAGTACCCAAAGTCTCCAGTGTGCTATGTTCCATACAAACACATCAAAAGACAACACCCCACTTTAACATGAAAGTAGGAATATTTCTAATTCTATGTCTCAGAGCTAAAGGTTCAGTTCTACTTCTTCAAAATAGATACACTGAGTGCTATACAGTTTATTTATTTTATTTTTTTCAGATAATTTCCTCCATTTTATACTTGCTCGCAGAGCAGCACTTGTGGCCTCCATATCAGTGTAAAGGATTAAATGGAATTATAAGGAACTCTAATTGGTGAAAGGCTTTCTCTACACTGTTTCCCTCCACAAAAGCAAACCAGGGGTCTTTGATTTCAGCCTTATCTATGCCTCACTGGAATCCATCTGTAGATTTATGGAGTAAGTACACACTTGAATCATTCATTTCACTTGAGCATCACCTCACAAGAAAAAATGTGCATGAACATCTCTTTGCAAAACATACAGTCTACCATTCATTATAAACCCAGGCTGTGTTTGTGGATTGATACCGAATTTCCCTGAATTTTCAAAGTTAAATCCCCACCAAGGACAAAATCTACAACCATGTGCACACACACACAAACAACAACAAAAAACACCTATCAGGTTAGTTGAATGATAGTGTTGATGTAATAACATTACTGAAAGAAATATGACATATTCTAACGTGTCAATTTTCCTCTTGCCATCACTCTACATGTTGCACTCACCAATAACCCATAATTAAGGCTGAGAGCCTGTCACGGAGATCGTGGCAGTCATGGGTCAACAGTGGTCACAAGGATGGCCTGAGCAGTGGCCCCGTCTGAGAGCAGTCCCCAAGGGTCTCAGAGCAGTAGGGTCATGAATCTTTGTTTATTGCCTGTGACCTATCTATGACTTTTACTAAAAATACCCATGACTAAATCTTAGCATTACCTGTGTTTGTCTTCTCAGATTATACTGCCCATGAGCCTCCTGACCATGTGAATTATTTGTATTAATTAAACCACCCCTTTGTGATCTCTTAGCCATTTAATTGATCAAACCATCTTTGTTGCCATGCTGTCACTTAAGTGGCTCAGAAGTCATGGACTGCTGTTATTATTTGCTCCCTGAATATCAGCACATCTTCTGCTCTTGTATATCTTCACTTACCAAACTTTTCCATGGTGGGAAAGGGAGCTTAAATAGCTCACACTCTAACTCTGCTGTGAACAGCTCATGACACACTAGGGCCCGGTCTACACTTACCTTTGCGATTCGGCGGCAATATACGCAAGTGAAGTAAATCATGTCTTCTCTGCACGGCTTCCATACTGCGCTGCGTCGAAGGGAACAGCGCTCCCTTCGACGCAGCGCTACTCCACTTACCGGGATGGTTTTCCTGCGTTGCTTGCTGGATCGACTGAGCGAGTTTATACAGACCACTCAGTCGATCCAGAGCAATTGATGTGATGGCGGCGAATTTGCTGCCATCAGTGTAGACCCAGCCTAGGCCAAGTTCTCAGCTGGTGTAAATTGGCATAGCTCCATTGAAGTTAATGAAGCTATGCCACTGTATCCCAGCTGAAGATTTGGCCCACTATGGTAAAAAACAAAAATCTTACCCTGTTCCTAGGATTTAAGCTTTAATCAAACAAAACAACAAAAACAAAGCCACAGAAATAAGCTCCCCCCTTAGATTTGAATGCTTCTAGAGTTCCCAGAAGAGACTTCTTTGTCCTAGTCCCTTTTTCTTTTTACTACTTCCCTTTTATATACCAAGTAGAGTTAAAAGTGGAACTATCTACAATGAATAGGCAGGGATCAATCAAGCAGGATGTTAGCAGGGTGGTTCAGGAGAAGAACCCTTCCATAACGCCAGGCAGTTTTCAAGACCAGAGATCTCTTGTAAGCGTTTGGAAAGTAACTCAAAGGGAACAGCCTGGCTGAGAATTTGAACACGAAACTATCTGCAGTTCTGAAGGTGAAGTGCAACATTTGTAAATTGCAATGTAGTTGCAGCCATGTCGGTTTGAGGATATTACATAGACAATATTGATGAGGTAATATCTTCTGTTGGTGAGAGAAACAAGCTTTCAAGTGACACAGAGCTCTTCTTCAGCTCTAATTACTTATGCTAAACAATCTGTTTGACCTTGCATTTTACTGTGACACTGGGAGTTCCTTTCCCAGACCTGAAGAGGAACTCTGGGTGACTCCAAACCTTTTTCTCTTAGCAGCAGAACCTGTTTCACTGAGAGCCACCTCCTCCTGCCACAGGGGACACAGAAAGTGCTCCTCCAAAAGTGGCCAAATTCTTATTATTGTGCATGCCCCTGGTGGCGGGGAATCTGTGCTTGTACCAAGTGTGGCAATAGATCAGTGGTTTGTACCTGAGACACAGGGCAATTAGTAGCTTCAGTCTCCTAGATGGAGCTGAGTCAATAAGAAGTCTGTGGCTCGGGATTACTGTGGCTCGGGATTACAAGTTCAGGGCTAGAGGTAGGGAGACCCAGATCCTCTTGCTCATTCACCTCTCAGCAACACAACAGGCCCTGGGCTGCTTCCAACCAGCAACTGGGTGGGTTGCACTGAGGCCTGGTTCCTCATCTTTGTGGCAAGCAGCTCCTTCTATGCTTCCTCTCTGGATTCCTCCATCTCCTGGGGCTGTGGCTTGCCTTTTCTCTGGGATGGTTTAGGAGCATCACCACCCAGCACAGCCAATTGTGGGGTCCACAAGTGATTTCCTCCATGGAAAAGATGTCTGTCTCCTTTTCACTGTTTTCCCCCGAACTGAGATGCAGGGCTCAGCTCTTACACTTCCTGCGAGGGGAAGGGCTAGGGCTAATTGCATCCAACCAGGTGAATTAACACTCTGTGTGCTGGAATGAGGCCACTTTGCCTTATTACATGATCCACTATAACTCAGAGACCTTTTACAGCAGTGCTACCACCATGCCAGTTATTTCCCACATTGTAGTTTTGCATTTTATTTTTCCTTCCTAAGTGAAGTACTTTGCACTTAGTTTATTGAATTTAATCTTTTTTAGTTCCAAGCAATTCTCTAATTTGTCTAGGTAATTTTGAATTCTAATCCTGTCCTCCTAAATGCTTGCAACCCCTCCCAGCTGCGTATCACCTGTAAATTTAGTACACATACTCTCCACTACGATATCCAAGTCATTAATGCAAATATTGAATAGTACTGGACCCAGGATGACCCCTGTAGGATCGCCTTACATATTCCCTCCCAGTGTGACAGTGAAATATCTGCCATATTCTAACCAAATTTAGGACAAGAGCACCAATGAATATGGATGTTCTGGTCCCAGTAAGGTCATTTTAGATCATCCTGGGTATCTTTTCTTACCGAATGTCAAGGTTATCATCATTAGAGCTGGGTGGAAAACAGTTTCTTCCTATTCTATTATAATTTTCCCAATTTTGAAAATTTGCCCATTCTGCAGCAGAAGAAAATCCAAAAACCTTTAAAAAATGTTCATAGGGGGGTAAAGAGAGATTCCAGAACAGGCAGTAATCTGGTGATCAGGGAAATGACCTGAGATGCTAGAGATAGAAAAGAAACAGGTTTAAGTTCCCACATCCTAGAAGCCCTAATCAACAGGCTATTTAAGAGTGAGCAATTTTCAGTATGTCCCACCGGAGCTATTCCACTGAGTATAAATAAGTAAATACTCATGGATTTGAACCTCAGGGCTTGTCTACACAGTGCATTAGTCCACACTGAAAATTCCTTAATGCATATTAAAGTAGTCCCATGTCAAATAGAACATTTTAGTGCACACCTGCAGGATCCAAATGCATAAAGTAGGGTATGGCTACACTACAATTAAACACCATGGATGATCCATGTCAGCGGATCCAGAGTCGTGGGGCCCAGGCTACTGGGAGGTTTAATTGCAGTATAGGCCTTTGGACTCAAGCTGGAGCCTGAAGCTCTACAGGACAATTTTCAGCCCTGCAGCCTGAATCAGCCATGGATCTTTTATTCCAATGTAGATGTACCCTTAGTGCATGTTAGAATTTACATGCCTCTGTGAAGACTAACACACTGTGTAAACAAACCTTGGGTCTCCTGCATTGCAGGTGAATGCCCTAACAACTAGGCTACAGAATCAGTCCTTTGATTTCTTACTTAATTAATATTTAATTGTTTATAGAAAGTGGAACAGCTCCAACAGGACAGCTTGACCCACACCAGAATAGGCAATAGCCCAATTGTTGGTGCGCTCTGCTGGGATTAGTTCCTTTTCTCAATGGTATCCTGTGGCAATGTGTTCCACAGAAGTATTTCTTTCTATTAATTGTGAATTCTTCACTTTTTAATGTGAATGACTGTCCCTTTGTTCTTGCATTATGGGAGAGGGTTTCTAGAAATTCCTGATCTACACCATTCTTTATCTGGTATCTAGATGAGCTAATCATATGATTCCCATTACTATATTATCTGAGCATATCACAATCCTTAATGCGTTTACCATCACACCCCATGTGAGATCTGAAAGTACCACTAACCTTATTATACAGATGGGAAACTGAGGCTAAATCACTTGCTTAGGGTCACACAGGAAGTCTATGGCAGAGTAGGGAAGTGAATTCTAGTCTCCTGAATGGTAAATTAGTGGCCTAAGCACTTTCCATCTCAGTATGAATTTATTATGTTCCTGGTCATTCATTCCTCTTCCCACATAGCGAACAATTCCAATCTTTTCAGTCTCTTTCCATGAGATGAAAGAAAGAGATCCTGTGTTAGAGTACCAGTAAGAGAGGAAACCCAGTATCCACCTCAGGGGCAGAAAATTAGGAAACCATACACTGTCCCTGATCCATAGGAAGAGAGACAGGGCACTGTTCCATGAAGGAGGGAAATGGACCTGCTTTCTATCTCCCTAAACACACATCAGAAACCTCCCTCACAAGGCAACAGCTATATATAGCTTTTGAAGGTGAAGAGGTTTTATGGGATAGATGCTCCTGGAGACTGATAAGTGTGACCCTATAGATTCAGTGAGCACCCTCTAGCTCTGCATTCAGGGGCAATTTGCCAAAACCAGTCCAAGTATCTGTCTCGTTTTTCTTTCAGTGAGAAGGCCAGCTCTAATAACAAAGAATGCATCCTGAATGAAGATTCAACATGTCTGTTAAAACTAACAATTCCTAACTAAACTAACTAATAACCTTGCAATTCCATCCTTAACAGTTCCCTTTAACCTTCACTTTGCCCAATAAGCACTTTTCCAATTTTTCTGTTCCTAGTTACACTATTAGATCTGTCTTACCTTATTGCATGTCCTTACGGAAACGTATTTCCTTAAGTGTCTTTGTGACTATGAAAAATGCCTAAACTTAGCTCTTCTCATTAGACTCCAATTTCCAAAGCTGCCGTCTAGAAACTGAATGGCAGCTCAAAGATTAATGATACTCAAGTTGAAAAAAATCCCTCTTTGAAGACTCCAAACTAAAAATCTCTAGCTAACTGAAGCAGAAATTGTATTTCTATTTCTTTTACTTGATTTTCACCTTTTATACAAAGTACAGGTCTCAGCTTAACAAACTGTGAGCTATCGTCTGCTAGTGCATACCTATCTTCATCTGTCTCTCTGTACAGCGACTTTTGCTGTCAAGCTCACATATCCAATTGCTTTATTTGTCTGTATTTCACTTAATACATTTCCTTCTGGTTGATGCCCCTTTCAGGTTTTATAAGGTAAAGGTGAGAGTGAGCGTTATTTCAAACAAAGGAACAGATTTAAATTTTTAAAATAAGAAATGGAAACGTTATCTTCCAGGAGAACTCTTGGACTGATTAGATTGTTGCAAACACCTTCTGTGACTTGGACTGATTGAATTTGCCCATGGCACTTCCAGTGGTAATGATATTGTGCTTATTTAAGCAGAAAGTAAGTTAAGGACAGAGTGTTAACTTTGAATTTCCTGGCTTTTATTATTTTGTGATTCCAGTAGTTTATATTCCGGAAGAGTTATACATTATGTAGCATTTGCTACAGCATTGGTTTAAATAAATATTAATATTTGAATTTTGCTGTGTAATTATGATGACACTTCAGTGTGTGCTTGCAAGCTTACTGGGGGCTTCAATGCTGGAGATCTCACAAAATTTGGACAAACAGTTAACCATTTGTGAGACGACACCATTTCACTAGTCTGTGTGGTAAACTGCTCTCTCTCTTCAGGAGACTCCAACTTCTTTGTCTCTCACTAATTCTCCCATATGTCATTTGCTTTGCTCTTCTGGGAAAGGTAGCTAGTACACACATTTCCTCTGGCTTCTCTCTTATTTTCTGTTGTGTGGCACCAAAAACTCTCACATTTCCCCCAAAGCACAGACTATAGCCCTGCTTCTTTGCTTCTGCTTACATTCTCTACAGCTTCTCTCAAGATCTGGGCATACCTGCCTTGGCCCAATAGTCTCATATTCTTAAAGTGGCAGTAACCACTTACTCCTGAGATGATACACCACTTCTACTTCTATCCTCCAAAGCATTTGAAACCCCTCCCAGCTGCAAACTTTATAAGTGTACTCTATATGTCATTATCTAAATCACTGATGAAAATATTGAACAGAACCGGACTGAGAAATGATCCCTGTGGGACCACTGTATCTGCCTTTCCAGCTTGATTGTAAACCACTAATAGCTACTCTCTGGAAACAGTTTTCAAAGAAGTTATGCACCCACCTTATATCTAGGTCATATTTCCCTAGTTTATTTATAAGAAGGTCATTCGAGTCAGTATCAAAAACCTTACTAAACTCAAGATATACCACCTCTACCACTTCCCCCTATCTACAAGACTTGTTACTCTGTCAAAGAAAGCTATTAGGTTGGTTTGACATGATTTGTCCTTGACAAATCCATGCTGACTGTTACTTATTAGCTTATTATCTTCTCGGTATCTGCAAATTGATAGCTTAATTAATTATCCTTCCTTGTACTGAAGTTAAGATGACTGGTCTGTAATTCTTGAGCTTATTCCCCTTTTTATAGATTGGTACTATATGTACACTTTTCCAGTTCTCTAGAATCTCTCCCATCTTCCATGACTTTTTAAAAATAATCACTAATGGCTCAGATATCTCTTCAGTCAGGTCCTTGTGTATTCTAGGATAACTTTCATCAGGCGGTGGTGACTTGAAGACATCTAATTTGTCTAAATAATTTTTAACTTATTTTTCCCTACTTTAGCCTTTCATCCTACCTTTTTTCACTGACAGTCATTAAGTTAGATGTCCAGTTGCAACTAAAACTTTTGGTGAAAACTGAAACAAAAAAGTCATTTAGCACTTCTGCAAATATTTTGGAAGATAGGATTAAAATTCAAAATGATCTGGACAAACTGGAAAAATGGTCTGAAGTAAATAGGATGAAATTCAACAAGGACATATGCAAAGTACTCCACTTAGGAAGGAATAATCAGTTGTACACATAGAAAATGGGAAATGACTGCCTAGAAAGGAGTACTGTGGAAAGAGATCTGTGGGTCATAGTGGATCATAAGCTAAATATGAGTCAACAGTGTAACACCACTGCAAAAATAACCAAACATTATTCTGGAATCTATTAATAGGAGTCTTGTAAGCAAGACATGAGAAGTAATTCTTCTGCTCTACTCTGCAAAGATTAGGCCTCAGCTGGAGTATTGAGTCAATTTCTGGGCTTCATATTTCAGGAAATATATGGACAAAGTGGAGAAAGTCCAGAGAAGAGCAACAAAAATTATTAAAGGTCTAGAAAACATGGCCTATGAGGGAAGATTGAAAAATTGGGTTTGCTTAGTCTGGAGAAGAGAAGACTGAGAGAGGACATAGCAGTTTTCAAGTACATAAAAGGTTGTTACAAGGAAGTGGCAGAAAAATTTTCTTTAACCTCTAAGGATAGGACAAGAAGCAATGGGCTTAATTTGCAGCAAAGGTAGTTTAAGTTGGACATTAGGAAAACCTTTCTAACTGTCAGGGTAGCTAAACACTGGAATAAATTACCTAGAGAGGCTGTGGAATTTCCATCATTGGAGATTTTTAAGAGCGTATCAGGCAAACACTTGTCAGGGATGGTCTAGATAACATAGGGCTGTACTAGATGACCTACTGAGGTCCCTTCCAGTCAAATGATTCTGTGATTCTATTTGCAGCATTGATTTTATGATAACTTTCTTCATTTGCAGCCCACACACAGACATTTCCTCCCTGGCACTCAGCGTACTTCAAAATCACACTCTCCTAAAAAAGTCTCACATTTCCTTTTAATGTTTAATTAATCTTTCAGTTGTTAAAATTGTGTTTAGAAGTATTCCCATTTTTGCTAAAAATGGAATAGGACAATTATTTTAAATAGATCTGGATAACAGAACATGTTGGGATTTATTACAACTTACATGAATTGCCTCAACATAAACTATCACCAGCGACGATGTAAAACAAATGGGCTTTTCATGGCCCTAATAAAGGAAAACATAGTTTAAACGTTAACTGCATATTGACAATTTTAAAAAGCCCCTTGCCTTCTGCACATGTACAACACACATTTCATGGCTCTTTAGACTGATTTTTCAAAGTCTGTAACCTTCACTGACTTCAATGGAAGTCACAAGTGCTCAGCACTCCCAAAAATAAGACCACTTATCTTTAGTCATGTTACATTTTCATAGCACCACAAATGTTAATGGTTCTACAGAACAGGAAAGCTGGGTCAAACAATATCAGATACTCTACCCTACTCTAAATGCACAAGGGTTGTTCAGCACAACAGAATTTAATACAACGGTATACAGGAACAGGCTGGAAAGTGGCTATTGCAGCTGGGAAGTATGATATAACAAGTGTGTTTTAAGGAGTGCTGAAGCCTGGTAAAGGAACAATCTATTTGCTAATTTTCATTCAGCTTCCTAAAACTCAAATGTTCAATATGCATTATTAGGTTGATGGCTCCCTAGTTATAATTTAAACTCAAAGGCCTAGATTTGCCAAAGTGACTAATGATTTTGGGCACTTCAGTCTGTAGGTACCTTAAAGGGGACTGATCTTCAGAAAGTGCAGAGCTTCCACCCTCTGAACAATCAGGCCCCTTTAAGAAATCTCATATATGAAACATGCACGCACACACACACACACACACAAGGAACCCAAAAATATCACATAAATCTCAACCTAGGAGTTCGCCTTTCATTATTTTACCAAGCCTATCAAACTGAGAGTCATGCCATGTCAAGCTTACAAGGCTTCATAGTGAAAGACAAATAGCTGGACTTCTCCTGCCTGTTGATGTATGACATTCCCATGGCAGCATGGTTCCCTTAAGAACCATGCTGGCACTGGCTTCTCCACCCACACTGCATAATACTCCACACCCTGACTCATTGATATCCATAACATTCTGGCCTGGTCCCCTATTCCCCAAAGATACATTCACCTGCACTTAACTCAGAAACACACATATTCAGAGTAGGAACAAAGAGGTCCACCAATACCCAATTTACAATATTCCCAATGTGCAAAATCTTTCAAAATTACCTATTTTATGTACTTGTGAGACTCCCATCATTGTGGTAGCTAAGTGCCAAAGTTGTTCTAACCTCCTCTGTGTCATTCCAATTTTTGGTATATGTAACAGAAATGCAGATCGAGTGACTATGCAAACTACTTGTGAGAGACAAATCCATGAGTAAAGGATATAATTCTAGCACAGGGCATGAGGATTAACATACATGGTATGAAGCTGTATGAAAAGGAAAATGACCATTTATAACATTGTTGCTACCACTGTTGCACTATATCTGATTATGATGGGGTGAACCAGGCCCTCAGTCCTCCCAGCCACATCCTGCCCTGGAAAAGGGCAGTGGGACACAGCCAATCAGGGCCCAGCAGACTGGTATAAGAAAAGCTGTTGGGGGTGAGTGAAGTCAGTTCCTTGCTGGAACTCGAGGAGTATAGATGGTGTGTCTCTCTGGGGGCAGGGCAGGGCAGTTGGATACTGGAGGGAGTGAAAAGAATCCCAGGGCTGGTGGCTGGGACTCCATCAGGAGAAGACCCGAAGGTAAGGGTGAAGAGTGTGCTGGGTCTGCTTAGAAATGGCACATACCAACAATACAGCTAAGTTAAAGGGATACAATGGGTGGCTGCTATCTTAGAGTCCCTGGGCTGAGACCTGGAGTAGAGGGTGGCCCAATTAACCTACTAATCACTGGTAAAATGGCCTGGACTCCAGAAGGGGAACTGAACTCTTCTAGCTGACCAGCAGGTGAGTTGGAGCCTGAGAGGCCCAGAGAGGGTGAGGACAGTGCCTTCAGGAAGGGGGTCTTTAAAATGGAGGCCATTTTAAAGACTGATGGACTAATTAAGGACCTAATATCAGGGAAATATACAGGGAAAGAAAGGCTGAGGGGTACTAGGATAGACCCCACCTGTCAGACTGTTTCCCCAGAAGGGGTTTCTATTTCACGTACAGATGCTATGTGACTTGACTTGATGCTATGTGACGTGAGGGTTGAATCAATGAAGACTCACCACAAATGGAGTGCAGGCCCATTCACTTTCTCAGGAGATGCTCGTGAGAGGCGTGTGAGGCTCCATTACACTGATACAAAATGTCATGTAAGGATCGATGGAAAAATTCTGATCAATGGAAAGTTGTTATTCTGTTTATATGCATGCATCAACTTCATATCTGATGTTATGAATATTGGCTATGTATCTGTATCTCAAACATGTTTCTTCTTTTTTCACCCACAAAATAGATTTGCATCTAAGCTAGCAAACCCTGTGTTGATGGGCCAGCCAGATGTTGATGGGCAATTCAAGGGAATCAGCTCAGACAGTGGGGAGTCATTGGCTCTCCATATGATTTAGCAAAACATATAAAGATAAGTGATGTGAACATGTGACCTAAAACTCCATCTTTGCCAGTAATTTTCCATTTACATGGGATAGGGTGTAAATTGCAACTGAAACATCTCTGTTTTGCCTCGTTTGTTCTCCAGTTCTCTGGACTGTGGATTTCTCACTAAAAATGTAAAAGTATTTATTTTGAGCAATTAACTTAGGACCTTCCAATCTTTGGAAGTTTCCATGGTGACTTTTGTAAGTCAGCAGACTCATCCATCACTGCTACAAATCTGATCTAAGGACTTTGCAATCATTTGTAATGGATATGATCTTTTAACCATTCAATTAACCTCATTTTCCTTTATTAATACATTTTAGGTTACTAAGAATTGGCTGACAGCATGATATTTGGGTAAGATCTGATATATATTGACTTGGGGGGTTAGTGTCTGATCCTTTGGGATTGGTAGAACCTCATGTCTGGTGAAGCTGGTTTTCAGTAGTCTCTCTCTATATTAGACCAATTTGTCTGGTTGGGAACCAGGTATTACTCGAGGTTTTCTCAGAACCTAAAGCAGTGGTAAATCCAGGTGGCATCAGGAATAAATAAATGGGAACACAGCAGATCTGTCTGATAAATAATTGATGCAAATGAGCACTTTTATCTAAAACTATTATTTATTAGTTTTTAAGTACACACACACCTTAGATTTAGGAGATCTCAGATATAGTTACCCACAGTCTGATGGTTTTGAGTGATCACCAGCTGGGCTTCCAAGGGCTCTTTCTATCCAGCTGATAGGATGTTAGCTCCTTGTCTGAAGAAAAGCTCCCTCAGATTGCTCCCAAGCATATTCCTTCACCTAAACTTTTATAGGTAACTTCAAACAAAACACAAACTATAGTGACTCCAAGTGGGTCACCGATTCTCCAAATTTCAGAAAAACCTAGTCATTATCTCAAAACATTTCTAATGTTAACAACAATACCTCAGGGGCATTTAAAAGATTGTTATTCACTCATCCTCTTCCATAACTCTGTCCTATTCCGATTAGCCAACTGCAAGTATGTAGCTGTCTGACCTTGCCACACAAAAGCCTGAGATTATTCCTCACTAGGTGGTACTTGGTTTTCAGCTGGAAGTGGTTGAACATATAAAATGGCTCACTGCAGTATTGTCAAGTTCAGGGGTACACTCACGAATGTCAAATTCTGGCGTAACACGGGGGAGGGAACGCTTAAAGGGGATGGTGCTTTGGCTTCTTGGTAATCAGTGTGCTGCTACAGAAGCTCCTTTTGTTACTGGGTTGCTAGTATAAACCACCATTTGTTTAGCTGTCTGCCTTGTTTCTTGCTGTCGCCCTGAGTGTGGCATCCTCAGAATGATCCATTCTAGGCACCGGTCACTCATGGAACTCTGTATAACACTAATGGTAGCTGTTTGTAAATCCCTACACATGGAGGTGGGAGAGAGGAAGATAGAGTACCTCGAATTTCAGGTTCCGGTTACGGAGCTCTCCAAAGAGATTCGATTGATGCTGCACAGCAGATACAATTCAGAATTGTAGTTCTGGTGTGTAGTACAGTTTAAATGAAGAGCAGTTGATTATACATTTTAGGCTTTAATTATAGATGCATATATTTTCTTAATTTGGGGGTCACCTGATGTGAGGGAATGCGTGTACTCAACTCCAAATAGAAGAGGAGGGTACTCAACACCTCTCAGGATTGAGCTCTTTGTGGTTTTAATGTTACTTAGACATAGTCTTTGTAATTCAACATCCTTTAACCTATTCTGAGTGCTTGCAACTCTCACTGATGTCAATGGGAGCAGTGGCTACTCCGCACCTTTTAGGATAAGGCTTTTAGGGAACATAGAAGGGGTGGTGGTGTTGGGGGAGGGAACCTAATGGAGTTAACAGAATATACATTAATCTCTCCTTCAGAATAAATGTAGGTTATTGTCTAAATACATAATTACAGCATTTTTAAAAACACATCTTGTGTACTTTGTTTGAAACTGCTCTGGAGGGTATTTTCCGTTAGCAGTGTAATGAGTTGTTAGTCTTTCAAATCCATGTGGGTCCCTGGAATGTCCATTAAGGTCTCTATGCATCTAGAATGATTCATGGCCTTCTCACCACTCAAAGCCAGAAAGTGTGGAATGCCATGGATTTTTAACTCAACAGCAGCAGGCCTAAGTGATTAATAATAATTTGCTCCCAGGCTGTGAGTTTGTATACAAGGTTTAATCCACGAGTTAATTAACATGGCTGATTTATAAACCTCTCAAAAAATAGTTTCTTTTTTTTAATGGGAAACACAAGTCAAGCTCAGCCACAGCAGCCCTGCTGGGGGCTGTTATAATTGCACCATTAGTCTGTGTAACTGGTTTCTCTGACTCAGAAACTCACCTGTGTTCTGGTCTTTCTGAATGCACATGGTCTACATGAAAAGATACTGTTGAAAATATTAACATGGAAATATTTTTGCATCTGCCAAATTGTCCTAACATTACAGTGAATATTTACGTGACTACTCATAAATAAGCATCCTACTTTTACTTTCGTTTCACATAATGACTTCATCATATATTTTTGCTGACATTTAAAACAGTGTTTCCCACTAATGATAGCGCGACTCAATTGTTAGATGTGTCTGAAAGCCAGACCTCCTGCATAGCAGACTTTCTGCCTTTAGATACAAAATTGGTATCTCTGCCAATGGGAACTTCATAAAAGTTTCCAGAGTAATTTCACCATCAAATAGTGACTGAAACATCTGACTTCTTGAATTGCAATGTTTTTACAGAAAAAGTTTTGGTTGTTCAGGAGTTACCTTAAAAAACTGGTGTCAACATTTCTACTTTTCCAGAATATTTAATCTAGCCTTTAAAAAAAAAATCAATAAAATAAATTCCGTCAGATTACACTTTGTCAAATTATAAAGAAAATCCAACAATTTGACTGTTTTTGATGGGAACTACACACCTTCAAAAACTTAGAAACTAAATTCTAAGAGGCTTTTTTGCACAAATAACCATTTTTTTAAAAAATGAATTGTCACAGCCAATTGAAGTCTGAATGTGATTATTCAAGAAAGTGAGATTTTTCCAAAGAGTTTAGGATCCTACTCCTATGAAGACTTTAAGCACCTGCTTAATTTCAGTGAGCAAAGTTAAGCACACATCAAAAAGACTTTGCAGGAGAGGGAGACAATGGAAGTTAGGTGCTGATTCCATTCAAACTCAATGGGAGTTGGATCCCTCTCTCTCTTTTAGGATCCTTTGGAAAATTACAGCCAGAAAGATTGCTCACGTGAGCAAGGATTGCAGGTGTAGGCAAGTATTGAAATTATGGAATTATGCCTCCAGCTATTTTGGAATAAAACCAGGAAAAATTAAGCTCTTAGTTATAAATATGCTTTACTCTACATTTAGAAAGATTTTTCAATGAACATTTTTATGGTGGTAACATGAGTAAATTGCAAAATGATTGTGAAATGAAGCACCTTATTTTGTGGTAATGATGCAGTAATTATACAAGAATCATTATCTCGTACAACAGTGCAATAAACACTAGATCTATCCTCCCCTTTCCCCTGCCAAGATACTTCTAATCTTCCACCTCTAGCTAGCTGCTATAGAATTGTGTGACAGTGCTAAGGGGCAGCACTTAGCTGATAGACAGGGATAGGGTGTATGAACAGAGTGACATTTGGGAGAGGCTTGTCTCAAACCCACAATTATTCGTAAATCTGCAGATTAATATTACATTAAAATTAAAGTAATAAATGTAATATTGGAATGGTAGCAGTACTCTAGGATAGATAGTCAGATTATTATCTCAATTCACTTAGTGAAAATCTGGAGTAACACCAAAGATTTAGCTGAGATCAGAATCTTGCCCATAACATTTGCTTTACTACATCTACCCATTGAACTATCAAGTCCACTGTCACGACTCTTGCTTCAGAGGGAAAAACAATAAGCCTAGCCAATTTGGCAGTTCTGTCCATAAAAGGGGAAGAGGGGAGAGGAGAATCCTGCATGACAGTTTATATTTGGAAGCATAAGATCGGATTAATTTTATGATGCCGTTCAAAACTCTGGATGTTGTTACTAAGTCATAAAACTTAAAGCCCTTTTAAAAAAAATCCAGATTCATTATTTGGTGTGCAGGATACCTGCTATATGTCTGTGTTGGACGGCGGTTGTGCCGCGTCGATCGCGGCGGCCCTTCCGGTGGGCCCAACCGCTGGGGAAGGTCCTGGACTCTTCCTCAATAGAAGGGGAATTAGTGACTGGTCGGTCTCTAGGCCCGGCCCTCTGGCAGGGCGGGCGAGCACACAGTCCTTCGCCCCGGCCCTCTGGCAGGGCGGGCGAGCAACAAACCGTTCAAGGGCCCGGTCCCTGGGGCAAGGGCAGGCAGGCAGCAAAGCA
>ML675616.1:27555281-27618630 GCA_007922155.1 Mesoclemmys tuberculata
CAGCAAAGCAGTTCAAGGGCCCGGTCCCTGGGGCAAGGGCAGGCAGGGACGGGCGTCTCCCAGCCGTCTATCCGGCGGTTAGGAGTCTCTCTCTCTCCCTCTCTCTTACTCGCTGGGGCAAGTGTGGGTAGAGGAGGGGGGAGGGGGACGCAGGCCCACCTGTCTCCACTGCGTCCCAGCCCAGGGCCCTACCAGTGGCACCGTTAGTACCACTGGTGCGGCAGGGATCCGGCCACAACACGCCGCGGGGTCTGTGCCCCTATTCTAGCCAGTAGGTCTGGCTGCCCCTGGGCCACTTCCTCCCTGTCCCCCCAGGAGCTGACCCCGAGCAACCCGGGGGCGGGGTGCGCAGTCCACAGCAGGCTCACCAGTCCGTCGGCGTCCATTGGCGGCAGTGGGGGCAAGTTATCAGCGTCCGGTAGCTCCCCGAGGTCCACGGGTTCGTCTGGGGGTCCGGCCTCGGGCAGCTCCTCAAGGTCGGCCCCAGCTTCAGGGGGGGTCAGTGGCCGGCAGCTCCTCAAGGTCTGGCCCCGCCTCGGCCGGTGGGACCCACTGGGCTGGACCGAGCCCCTCCAGCCAGGCTTGGGGGGTGTCCACCCCCTCGGGGGTCTCAACGGCCAGTCCCAGTCGCTGGCGGCCGGAGGCCCTATCCGGTCCCGGGGTTCACGCCTGGGCTTCGGTCCGTCGCCGTCGCCTTCCCCAGCAGGAGCCCTGGGTGGCAGGTCTGCTTCCCACAGCTGCCTGCCCTTCACTGAGCCCAGGGGCCTGGCTTTTATACTTCCCCTTCCTGGGTAAGTCCCGCCCCTTGGCGCCTGGTTGGCCGTCCCCGGTGGTCCTATCCAGGCCGGCCTGATGGGTTGACGGGCGGCCCGGCGCGCTGGCCCAATCCCGGCCTGTTGCTGGGCAGTTTTACCTGGCCAGCTATCCTGCGGGCCTATTGGCTGCGGCCCTCCTTCGCCTCTCCATCCCGGGGCATGCCGGGGTGCCTTCCTACAGTCTGATTATGGCTTCCCCCATCATGAAACAGCTGGTACATACAAAGACATATTTTCAGCTCAGTCTAAACCTGACCTTGATTTTATCCAGTGTAAATAAGCAATTTTGTGCCTGCAACTGCTGAAGATCAACATCTCTGAAA
Organism: Mesoclemmys tuberculata; assembly: GCA_007922155.1. Taxonomy (NCBI): domain Eukaryota; kingdom Metazoa; phylum Chordata; order Testudines; family Chelidae; genus Mesoclemmys; species Mesoclemmys tuberculata. The sequence goes on from ML675616.1 coordinate 27,556,420, forward strand.
CTAGAGTCTAATATCTGAAAAACTGACCCCTAAAACATCAAGCTACTTCAATCACTATACAAACTATATGCCTGATCCCACACTGAGTAAAACTCTCATTGATTCAAAAGGAATGCAGGATGGGGATTTTTTACTATAAATAGAATATGGTTTTCATACATAAACTAGGCCAAAGGGCTCCAAGTTTCAAATAATGCCAAGCTATCTACTTTACTATACACTTCAGCATCTTTTGAGACAGCAAAAGACTATATAGATGTACAGGTATTGCATACTGCTATACTGTTCTAAGATAGTCAGAGTAAATATAACAAGAAAAGGCTTGTAGAAACAGACGTCCTACACCTGGAAGGTCTCCAATCTCACCTTTGCTTAGACATGCTGGACACTGAATTATACCCTTGATATAATCAGTATACTAGCAAAATGCAACTTTGTATGTAATTATTTGCCTTAGTATGTAATTATTTGCCTTGTTTCTTCCCTCCATGTTTTTTTAAAAGGGGGAGGAGTGGGGGAGGGAAAAATGGATTTCTCACGCTTTCATCCTGCTCCACCAAACTTTGCTCAAAAAGGTGTCCCAAAGTGTGGCTGGAGTAAGAAACTATCGGGGATAAGCCCTTGGTTTTTATGGTAGCCATGAGGAAAAGAGCCTATCCCCCAGAGCTATGATCAAGGACACTGGAGTCATCCAAGACAATAAGCCAAAGCACACAAGACCTCTGCATCACAAAGGAGCTCTGAAGTGAAAAATGATAGACTCTAAGCTACAGCAACTCAGGTGAATTCCATTCCAGGGCTCTCATAGAAAGTGTACACACAAATATAATCCATTTCTAAAACAGGGACTTCCTACAACTGAAGCCAGATCAAATGAGCAACACCCCCTCCTTGGCTCATGATACACCAAATACCCATTTGGAAAAAGCTGTGCTAACAAAGGGCCATCCAGCCTGGTCTCAATTATGTATGCAGAGCTGAGGGCCTCATCCATCATTAAATTACGAATAGCGGAAACTGTACTCACCAGTGATCATGCAGAAAACAGCATGAACGAAATGGTAGTGTCCTTGCCTGCAGACATACTGCTCTCCAGAAGAGGAGGCTTTTTAAAAATGCTAGTTATTCTGACAGTCTAGGCATTGTAGCCACATCAATTTCACTATCACTTTCTTCCTAAGTGAACACTTCCTTCCCAGATCTCAGCTGCCAAGACAGTAGAAGTAACAATGCTTTGAACAGGAAACGCTGCCAGTGGGACACGTAGGCAGCTCTGGCTGAGCTCAGATGACTCTTTAAAAAAAAATGAGACAGTGAAGGGTAAAGGGGAGAAGGAAGGTCTGAGCTCAAAGCAGGCAGGAAAGTTAATTTTAAAAAGACATACCCAGCCTAGAGGGAACTCCAGGGCAAAGAAACAGATGTTGCATTTGGAATTAGTTGTAGCTCAAATGTGACCATGCTCAAGCTGACCCTGACTACTAACAGAAGGTAAGGAAGGGTGGCCTACCAGGTTCAGTAATAGTAAAAGATTTGTGAATGTAGAGATTTCAGATACTAGTGTAGTATTAACTACTGATTAACAGCATATGTTTTACATTATGGAATGATAAAAACATTAATGTTTGGTACCACAGTGAAATTTTACCAAACCAATGTATTACTCTATGGTCTGGAAGCAGCTGCATTAAATGAAGCAGACATCAGAAGGCTGGAGGCAGTAGATATGAGAGTTCCTTGCAAGATGGCAGGTGAAAAGATGGCAATCTTACATGATGGTAAGGTAAATTAAGTTAGGAGAATCGGATATGAAGTCAAGGTATAGCACTGGCTGCAATCAAAAGGATTATGATAGTGAGGCACTGTAGAAGCCAAACAGAGGATAGGAGGCCAAAGAAAATAATGCAAACATAACCAACATCAGTCAGAGTGAGAAGATGACTACTGACCTAGATGATAGGACATCGTACGCAGGGCTATGGCCAGGCTGGGTTTAACAGAGGAACAAGCCATGGATAGGAATGAATGGCAATGCTGTCCTGCTTCTCATGCCTGTAAAGTTACTATAGGAGAAGATGTTACTAATAACTAACATTGCAGTAATCCCCACTGTGCTAGTCACTGCACAAACATATAGAAAGAAAACAGGCCCAGGAAAGAACTTGCATCGAAAGAGACATGAGATATAACAGGTGAGTCACAAGTAATTAGATGGAAGATGGAAAGATATAGAGACTAGTTGGATACAACTTGATGGTTCCAAATCATACACAAGCAGAACCTTAACACACACAGACAATATCAGGGCCAGCTTCTGGTAGAAATGGGTTTGGTGCAAGACCAGGGGCAAAAGAATCAAGTGACTAAGACACTTTAGCTATCCCAAATTCTGGGATCAGCTGCAATAACTCATGTCTAGGTGGCCACTGCCCTAGACAGTCATCCCAACACCTTGGGACAGCTGAATCTCAAAAGGCCCTTGGCCACACCCTTTGCTTTGAGAGCACCCCTTACATAGGGGACCAAGTATGGGGCAATGCATGTTTACTTTTTAGATGAAATGATTCCAGTGAAGAATGATAGAACTATGATTTGTTTTATTCAAATCTTGTTATTGCTTATATTTAAAAAAACAACGTTTTTGATTATACTTGTCCTGTCAGCAGCTCTATAATATTTGGGAGGGGAAGGAATTAAACCACCAGTTGATAAGGTCACTGTCACACTCTAGGGCATTCAGTCACTAGCTAAGATCCAATATGCATATTTTTGGGGGCGGTGGGTTGAAGCTGTCTTGGTTCCTAAACACACCCAAGGTCTGCATGTATGGCTGAGTCAGGCAATATTTACATAAAGAAGAGTTTTGCTATTGACTTTGGTCTACAAGAGCAGGCCCATATTCTCTAACACATGCAGGTCCGGAGTGCATTACTATCTGTGTAAACCACAGGAAAGGTTTTTTGTTACCTTTATCTACTATTATTATTTTTAAAAAGCAGGTATTTATTGGATTTTTTTGCAAGCCAAATTAGGATCCTAAAGTAGTCTTTCTATAAGGAAGTTGGTTTTAAGAGGTCTTTTAGAAAATATTTTTCAAACAAAATATTAAATTCTATTATCTATGCCATGACAGAAACGACAGTGATGTACACATTCTTAATGCAATATAGGTAGTGATTGCAAGACGAGATCAGATTTATATTAGGCTTCAAAACACCAACAAAAGAGCTTGACTGGGGGTCAACTGTAAAATGCAAAATATTTAACATAAAAAATAATTTCCCATTCCCTTCTCATTAAAAATATAATTGACTAGATAATATTGCTTTGCAAACATGAATGAAACCCTCACAACGTTCCTATTATTTAAATATGTACTATCCTCAATTTACTATTGGGGAAACTGAGGCTGAGAGATTAAATAATTTGCTTTAGTGTCTACAGAAATCAGTGTCTAAACTGGGATCAGAATGAGGGAGTGCCTGGCTCCTATTCCTGTATTCTTTTCATTGGGCCCTGCACCACATTCTCCCATGACATAATTATTGCTCAATGGGCTAGAAACAAAACACTGTTATATTTTACTACATTGTACATACAAACTTTTCAAAGTGTGCAGTTGTCTGGCATAATGTGCAATTGATCACCTTATGGGAACCTGATAGGATTTTTGAACTGCATCTCCCTCCTACCTTCAGTATAATCCCATTAGCACAAGTTGACCTGTGGACAATAGTTTCAATCAGTGGTGTGAAACACCCAAGATTCTCCGCTGCCCTGGAGCCAAAAACCTTGGTTTGTTGTGTTTTGCAGGCAATGTAATCATAACCATTTTAATCAAATAAGCAACCTTTGTCTTAATTCGTAAAATGAAAGAAATAGTCCCAAAGCAAAAGCTCTTGCATGATTAAAATACACATTCTTGTTCTGTTTGTTATGAAAATCCAGCTATATTAAGATTAAGCAGGTATGCATTTCATTTTGAATTTCAATATTCCATTGAAATGAGGGAAAAAAAACCTTGGAGGAAATTTCTTTAGCAAAATGACAAGCTAAAATATGTAGCGTTACATTGCAAAGCGTACATTACCTGTCATATCTGGCAGGGAGGTCTTGGCATCCATTCTGTTTCTGTCTGCATTTCTCATCCCATCATCACTGAAGCTTACAACAGCCTCTGGAATCACAGAATAAAATACTGCATATCTAGGAGCATTCATAAATTTGTATCATATATAAACTTCAATTGATGCATTCACAAATTAAAAAAAAATGCAAAAACATACGGGGTATTTTGTTGCCAAGATGCAACTGCAATGGGCACCATAGAAATGCATATGTGCTTATGAATTAACAAGAGGATTTGTTTCTGTCAACCCTACATTAGAACAAAATATTGCATGTAACAATATTTGCATACAAAGGGAAAAAATCTCCTAGTCTAATATATCATATAGTAAGTTAAAAATAAATTCATAAAGAAGCAATAGTAAATACTGAAACCTAAAATGCCACACTTGAATGTTTTAATCAACTACAAGTTAAATTACAACTTCCCCAAAGCACTATAATAAAAAAATAATAACAATACTTAATAGCTAGATCTTATGTAGTGTTTTTTATCAGTAGATCTCAAAGCGCTTTACAAAGGAGGTAGACTTTGTTATTCCGCATTATGGAACCATGAGTCTTGTGTGTATTCACACACTATATATATCTATATCTATCTATCTATCTATCTATCTATATATATACACAAATATAGCGTGTGTGTGTGCGTGCGAGCGTGTGTGTGCTATTCTAATATACTCAAAATATCATATGTACATATATACACACACACACATCCTCATTTATATATACATATACATACCTATGTACCAAAACCTGATTGTATTATATATTACGGTCGTTATGACACTGATTCAGCAAGGTATCTAAACACAGACACACACTCTGAATATGAGATTAGTTCCACTTACATCAGTGCTGGTGCCTCCTTGTGGCAGATGTCCAGTGCAAGTACTCCACAGGAAAGGTATACAGTGAACAAATGAATGGCTTAGTAAAGGACATAAAAAGGGTGTGTTTGTTTAAGGAGGGAAGCAGGGGCTCAGGTCTTCCGTGACTGGTATGGCAAAGAGCTAACCACTCTTTCTTATTGCCCACCTTAACCCTCATTCAAGGAAGGTGGGAGGTCCCACCAATGGGTTGGCTGGGAAATCTGGATGGAAAACTGGGGAGGGCTGGTGGAAGTCCCCTGACTAGATATAGAATGAACAGGGAGTTTCCTGCACTGTACACTCTTATCTTCTGGGTAGACCCAGACATTTAATAATAAAGTTGCTGCCTGATTAAAACCATATCAAGTGTCTTCTGTCAATCTTTTGGTAGAGCCAGACAATGACTGCACACCTTTAAATGGGAGGTTGGGGTCATTGTCTGACTTACTGGGGTAGAGATATTAGTGCTTTACAGGTGGAAGAGGGGGAAGAGGCTCAAAGGCTGCTGCAAAGAGGAGAGTGGGTCAGCTTGGCGACACTGACTCTTCCCCAGGGACTGGAAGGGCTGGGAAGTTGAAAAAGGGCAAACTCAGCAGAGGACTGCCTTTTTCCCCAGACCAGGTGGACTTCAAGCTGTTTGGATTGCATCCTGTCAGGCTTCAGACCAGGTCCTGGGAAAAAAACAGGTGGCAGATGATCTCTTCAGGATTGAGGATGGATGTGCTTGATGATAAATCTTGATCTTTCAATAACATTTCATTGTGAAGTATTGCTGACATGACTGCAGGACCTGGCAGTGGTGGACAAAATCACCCAAAAGTGGTTTCATTCATTCCTCTCAATGAAATATTGTTGGCTTACTGTCTCTCTCTCCTCCTCAAAAATTCTCTGTTGTGGAATCCCACATATTCTGGTCCAACATCTTTGTGTAAAGCACTGTGGGGGCTAGGATAGCTCATGAGACAATATAGGCTACAAAATGTCATATTTAGCTCTTTGTCTCTTTTTCATCTGACCCAGACCCTACAGTATGTCTTCAGGATCTTTCAGAGTTTGGCAGAGGGTGAAACCTGGCTATAACCCAGTTGGCTGAAGCTCAATCCAGATAAGATAGCTATTATGCTGATTGGCAAAAGGAAGCACTCTGTGTAGCTGGCAGACTGCATAGCCACTCAATCAGATGAGGGTTTGTGTCCAAACAATGTAAAAGTAGTCTACTTTGTCAGGGGCTTACTAGACTCATCACTGCTTCCAGAGTGCAAGACTGCGTTGCCAGAAACACCTTATTTCATCTGCAGCTGGCAAAAAGGCTGTCACAGATCTCGGGCTTGCTTCAGTACATCAGTTACACAGCAGTATGACTTCACTGACATCAATGGAGTTATACCAACGCAAAAGTGATGTAACAGAGTGAAAAATCAGTCCCACAGACTTTGCCAGCTACTGCTTCATTATTGTTATTATTGTTATTATTATTATTATTATTAATGTTCTTCTAGTCCAATAAGCTCTACCTAGAACAAATGACCTGATCCAGTTAATGGGAGTCTTTCAATGTCTTTAGTGCGTGTTGGACCAGGCCTATATTGTGTAAGCTATCCAGGGAGCTTCTTGCTATAACAGAATAGTTAGGATCCTCCTTAATCAGGCTGTTCAGTGACAGCATATTATATCTGTGCTGTTCATTGGATGACAGAAGATTTCTGGGTGAAATTTAAAGTGCTAACTACTCTCTAAAAGCTATTGGACTTTTCTTCACTATGGCACTAAATCAGCACTGCAGCCATCGATGCAGCGGAATTGATTGAGCAGGTCTGGTGAAGACATGCTCTCAGTCAGTGGCAGTGCGCTCTCCCATCAACTCTGGTATTCCACCAGAACGAGAAGTGTAAGCTATATCGACAGGAAAGTGTCTCCCATCGACAGTGTGGTGAAGACAGTGTGGCTACCCAATGTAAGGTACGACGACTTCAGTAATTGAGTATCTTACATCAATTTGGCCATGTAGTGAAGACAAATCCTAAGTTACCTTAAGGCCCACCATAAAACTAACTGTTCCATGGATGAAGCTTGTCACTTCTTTCAGTATTCTCTCTCTTTAAAGCTATGGACAATGGAAAGTCATGGTATCTTGCCCTTTTATCTGAAAATGTTTGACACAATTTAAGACATGTGAAAGTACTCCTCACTGACACGTGATGATAAAGAATAAGAATCTTATCCTTACATATATTATTTTTGGAAAGCAAAATGTTTTGTGATATTCTGTCAATCTTTTCAACCAGTACATTATTTTTCTTGAATAAATCCTATGCTTTATATCGTTATAAATACACTGAGCCTGGTTCTCCACTGCCTTACATCTTGTGCAGTCACTGACACCAGAGCAAAGTGGGAAAAATGCTACCATTGTGTTCCCACTGGCCTGATTCTGCTGTCATAGTGCTATAAATCAGGAGTCATTGCACTGAAAACAAAGAAGAATAAAACTCCCTTTGCTCAGGTGTGACTACACAAAGTACAAAGCAGTAGAGAAGAAGACCCATTTATATTTATGTGTACATAGGCACCTGTGAGCTTTTATCCAAGTGGGCTTTGCAGTTCACATTAAGAATGTTTGATTTACAGTACAATTACATTGAAAATGCTGTAATTTATTAGCATGTTATATCTTATTAAAAATAAAGGGCTTTCTATATTTTTAGATTTTATACTATTTATTTATTAATAAAATTGAAGGAGAAGGTATAGGAAACAAACAGGTTATAAAAACCCAACTCCCATTGATTTTTCAACAGGAGTTGGGCACTTAGTGCCCTTTGAATATCTCCCCTTAATTGTTTTGTAACTTATAATAATACCTTTAAATTCTTAATTCGGTTTGTAATGGTTGCATTGGTGAAGACTAATTACATCTGACATTACTGAGGAACTGCTCAGTTTCTTCTTTGACTAAAAGTACATGAGGCATCATTCTTGAACGATTATTGGCACTGAAGTAGCTTATGAACATAAAACAGAGTTGAATGCGAATGAACAGTAGCAGCAGAGCTGGTGGAATAAGGGAGAGACATAATTAGGTTTGCATATTTAATATAAATAGGTGTTGGGACAGTGCTGAATCACTATATAGTATCACAATGGACAAGTTGGGTGAGCCTGAATGCTAGAGGATTCTGGGAGCAGGGACTCACAGCACTAGACTTGGAAAACCACTGAAAAGGCCAAACTTGCATTTTGCATCAAGTGTCACAAATGTTTGTCCAGATCCTGTGTAAACAGCTGTGCTGATGTGGAAGATCAATGGTCATGGTCAGCCAATGGCCAGTTCGCCTGGTGTGTACATGTGGAGGTGAGTAATGGCAAATCTGGGGCAAGGTGACCTGGGTCAACTGGCCCTATAGAATGATGTGACATCAGGTACCTGAAGGGGAGCAGTCCATGATAAGTGAATATCAGCCAATCCCTGCAGCCCCCTCCCAAATTATGAATAAATTAGAATATGCCACCTAATTTGCTGGCAAAGCATATTTTGGGGACATGTGACTTCTTTGGGAAGAGGGTATAAGTTTTGGGGAGATCACATATAGCTAGCTTTTCTATATATATTTCACATATCTAAGAGGGCTGGTGATTCTGTCGGACAGAAGAAAGATTAAGACCAGAGGGCCTCAGGATAACCTAGACCTTGCTCAGAGAGATCATAGATCAGAAGGCCTTGGGGTAGGCAAGACCCCACTACAAGGGACTCAGAAAATAGACCAAGGACCTGAGGGAACCAGAAGGAGGAAGAGACAGTCATCACGTAGGAATGGTATCTATCCCATTTTACTTATCAGTCAGGATAGTGTGTGGGGCCAGCATAGTTACTGAAGGTTTATGCTTGGGAAACTGAAGCTTACTAAGAAGGGGCTTTGTAGACGCCTTTCTATTTGTCTTTGATACCTGCTTTTCAATAAGCAATAGCTCTGCATTGAAGATACTGACTTTTTTTGGTCTTCACTGGTATGATCACTGGGTGCCCAGCTGTGGGCACATCAACTGATCTGAACTGATCAACAATAGGCATGTGGAAAAAATGCTAACTAACCACTTTTACTCATAGTTAATAAAATATTATCCACTACTCAGGGACCATATGGTACATTAAATACTCATGATGTTTTGAGTATTTGGTGTACAAATTAAAGACCAGGTTGTGCCCAAAAACCTGTGTGAGTGCACAGAGGCCCTCCGGTCTCTCTACCACCTCCCCAGAGTCTGGCTACAACTGCAGTCTTTGTACCCTTCTTAGTGCCAGGGTGGCACTGCTAACTATCTGAAAACAGAAGCAAAAAAGTCAGGCAATCGCCCTGCTCCCCTGCCTACTGTAGTGGCCAGCAGAGCTAGCCAGTCACAAAGATACATTCAGCTTAAAGAATATGGCAGTGGCTGTACTTCTTCCTGGATGCCAGTGAACTCCAGGTGGTTCAACAGGAGCCTGTGCCTGGAATCCTCAGTAGAAACCCAAGTGATACTTAAGCACTGTCATTGCTAGATTCTCCAGCATGGCTGTCCTGAAAGTGAGTTTTAAACTTTCATGAACATTGTAAATCATGAGCACTGAGATAACGTGAATTGTGCCACAGAAGTCAGAATTTAACAAAGAACAAGGTTTCTCAAATGGGGGAAAAGTTATTGCAGCAAGGTCAAAATAACTATTCTTTTCCCTTCCTATACAGGTAAAAAGCAATAAAGGGTAGTTGCCCCTTGCATCCTTCTGCCATTGCCATCTTCATTCTACCTCATATAACTGGATTTATGTCTCTGCTCCTTAAAATCCTACCTTAATACATGCTTCTTCCTTTTAACTTTTTAGTGAAGTTCTCACCCAGACACTGCCATGGCTTCAATTTAATACCTTCTCCCGATGAAGAATATACTGAACAGTATTTGTGTTATCTGTGTTTCAGTTAGATTATAAGATTCTTTAGAGAGAAACAGCGAGAGTCCTTTGGCACCTTAAAGACTAACAAATTTATGTGGGCATAAGCTTTCCTGGGCAGAAAGCCACTTCGTCGGATGCAGTTTAGAGAGAAACTGTGTCTTTGTTCCCTCATGTATATGTAATATGGACTACATTGTCAGTACTGCACAGAAACTAACAATGGTGTAATGTCGGTTGCTTACAAAGGTTTTATACCTAATGTCCAATAAAGACACATCTATTGCGAGGAGTGGAATTATGTTTCATTACGTAATCTTCAAACAAAATATTTTCTTTATACTATAATTGTCATTCAAGTCTACAGCTACCTCTGCAATAAGATCAAGGACTAAGAAAGAAATATACACGATTAACCCTGCTTCCTCCAAGTTGTCAGGCTGAACAGAAGATCACAGGAGGGCTATCAAGACCTGTCAGCTTGATGTTTGGATTTGGTGGGACCTTTTTGTTCTTGTTTTTTTACTATTGCTTTTTTGATTTTGTAATGTTCATAGTGAAGTGGCCCTAGACATCAGAACGTAGCCTAAGGGCCTTCTGTGCTTGTGCCTTCTCAGGGGACTGCAGACCCAGAGACACCAACCTTTCCCTGTGTATAGCTATTGGCATTTCAGTTAGAGATCTCTAGTGCCAGGTAAGCGCTGTTTCAGCTCAGAAAATGATTGCCAATAATCCTGCACTATACGGCCTGCAAAGCAACAATATCTTTCAATGCACACAAAAGATAGGACTTTAAATCTAGTGCACAGACACCACTGCTACAGGATTAAGGACTGGAGAGAAAAGACACTTTCCAAATACCCAAGCTGGGCAAGACATCACAGAAGATATGAGGGTGAGCTAATTTTAAAACTGCCTTTTGTTTTCATTGTTTGGTTTTGCTGTTGTTGTTTGTTGTTTGCTTGTTTACTGTTGCATGGTACTAAACACTCAAGCTGTTCCCTTTCGTGATGTACTGCGCTAACAAAAAAATTGGGTATTTTTTAAATCCACGCAACTCAAGTGTGACTGTGGCTCACAGCATGTGGTAAGCAAGCCGATCCCCTTAGAAGCACTGAAGATGATTAACTATCTTCTTCTTTCTTTCTGACATCTAAGTCAAAAGTAATTTTGCAAATGTTCCAGATGGCAAGTTAATGTCTAGCTTCTGCTCTTGTGGATATTGGGATGGGGGCAGTGCTTGCTTTGGTAAGCTTGATGGTGCGTGATATCACTTTTCCTGATATTGCTTTGGCTTTCCAGTAGTCTATTCCATTGCAGAGAGTTGGTGTAGTCTAGTTAGCTACTCACAGGACTAGGAGGCATGAGTTCTTATGCTGGTTCTCTAACAGGGTAAATTTTTCTAAGTGATGTAGGTAACCCTTAGGTGTCTGAGTGGCTTTTGATAATGGTACCTGGGCACCCAAGTGGGCTAGTTATGACTAACAGTAGAGCGGAATGTGTAATGTCCAGCACAGGTAGGCGTACCCACACTAGCTCAGATCAAGATATCACTGTATCTGCTGCTGTATAAGCAGCAAGTCAGAGTACCCACCCTGAGTACAAGAGTCTCAGACAGGATTGTACTCAGAGTGGTGAACCCCTTCGGCTTCCCACAGCTACACTGTGATATTTTTTGTGTGCTATTTCCATCAAAGCTAATGTGGGTATACCTACCCACATTGGAAATCACACCTCCAGCTCCCATACAGACATACCTGAGACACTTTTGAAATGTTACCCTTAGCCTCATTGCTCCATTTCTCCATCTGCAAAATTGGAATAACAAAATGTACTTACCTACTTTGCATGGGTTATAGGGAAGATTCAAACTAGTAACTCTCACTGATGTGAAGTTTGCATGCTGTTATTTATAATAAATATTGAATAACAATTTGGTTGAGGAGAGGGACCAGGAATGGGCCTTTAAACTTTTTTCTTTCCCCATTTCCTCTGCTAAACTTCACAACACTTTTTTAGGCTTTCTGCATGGCAGGTAACAGAACATCCTTTTCCTTTATTGTCCTTCAAGTTCTTTTCTTCTCCATTGCAAAAAGTAGATGATGATATAAAAAATGCTAGGAACCTCAATTAATTTCACTTATTTTTGATGGCCAAGATAAAGAGGACATTAAATACTCACAAAGAAACTTGATAGTCTACCATGTAAAACAAATATTGGCCTAGTAATGGTCAAGGTTTTAAATATTTTAATTTAATGGGTAAGCAGAATTAAAATTAACCATTTATATTTGATGTAGGTGTTTGGAGACTACTATATTATATTTTTCAATATAATCAAACTGCTTTGAAAACTTTTGAGAAAATCTTGAATACTACAGCACCCAGTCTGTACTCCCCTAGGAAGTGTAATAGGCCAGTTGCTACTTTTTTATTTCCATAAATGATATAATAACAATTATAACCAAATCTGCTCTATACATGTTTACACAGATGATGCTTCAATTTACAGTACTTCAGGTTGTGTTAACACAAATGAAAAGGCATTATAGGAGGACATTAATTGAGTTCAAATAGGTTGACTGAGCCTAAAGTGATATTAAATGCAGTTGGAATCTACAGCTGCGTAGTTTATTATTTGGCTCCACACCAAATTGGCTCAAATTATTAAAAGTTTAGACTTCAAAACAAATGAAGGTGAATGGAAAGCAAGTTAACTGCTTCAGAGATTTAAGCTTAATCTTTACTTGTTGGTTTTCTCTTTGATAATTGAATTTAATGATTTTAGTGCTGTTTGAAAACAAAGCATCTTGGTTGAAATATTAGATGTATCATAATAATACAGTCTCCCACAGTACTCTTATCAGCAACTTAAAGAAGTATGGGTTGGATGAATGGGCTATAAAATGGATAAAGAACTGGCTAGATCATCGGGCTCAACGAGTAGTGATCAATGGCTCCATGTCTAGCTGGCAGCCAATCACAAGCAGAGTACCCCAGGGGTCGGTCTTGGGGCCGGTTTTGTTCAACATCTTCATTAATAATCTGGAGGATGGGGTACATTGCACCCTCAGCAAGTTTGCAGATGACACTAAGCTAGGGGGAGTGGTAGATACCATGGACGTAAAAAATTGGAGGATTGGGCCGAAAGAAATCTGATGAGGTTGAACAAGGACAAGTGCAGAGCCCTCCACTGAGGACAGAAGAATCCCATGCACAGCTACAGACTGGAGACCAATGAGCTAGGCAGCAATTCTGCAGAAAAGGGCCTGGGGGTTACAGTGGATATAGAGCTGGAAATAAGTCACCAGTGTGGCCTGGTTGCCAAGAAGTCTAATGGCATATTGGGCTGCATTAGAAGGAGCATTTTCAACAGATCGTGGGAAGTGATTATTCCCCTCTGTTTGGCATTGGTGAGGCCACATTTGGAGTATTGTGTCCAGTTTTGGGCCCCCCACTACAAAAAGAATGTGGAGAAATTGAAGAGAGTCCAGCGGAGGGCAACAAAAATGATTAGGTGGCTGGAGCACAAGACTTATGGGGAGAGGCTGTGGGAACTAGGCTTATTTAGTCTGTAAAAGAGAAGAGGAAGGGGGGATTTGATAGCAGCCTTTAACTACCTGAAAGGGGGTTCCAGGGAGGATGAAACTAGGCTGTTCTTAATGGTTGTAGGTGACAGAACAAGGATCAATGATCTCAAATTGCAGTGGGGAAGGTCTAGGTTGGATATTAGGAAAAAGTTTTTCACTAGAAGGGTGGTGAAGCACTGGAATGAGTTACCTAGGGAGGTGGTGGAATCTCCATCTTTAGAGGTGTTTAAACTGAGTCTTGACAAAACCCTCGCTGGGATTATTTAGCTGAGGTTAGTCCTGCTTTGAGCAGGGGGTTGGACTAGATGACCTCCTGAGGTCACTTCCAACTCTAATATTCTGTGATTCTAAGATTCTAATACAAGGAGTGTTTTAGATTCTCCATAAATTATTGAACTTTTAATGAAATTACTAATTTTGGCTTTAAGGACACTAAACACGTACAGAAGACTAAAGATTATGATCTAATCTCTCAGCAATGTCTCTCCTATAATAAATATCACCAGTCGAGGGGGGAAGGAGGGGACCTGGATGAAATTCCTATTTGTACAAGTACATCACTGGTGTGTGTGTGTTTTCAATGCATAACTAAATGCCTTACTTTTTTATCATTCGATTCTTTTGACACTAACAACTCTGAAAATACTTTAAAAATAAAACCTGTAGACAGTTTGTTTATTTGTTTAGGGCCTGAGTCGCTACTGCCTTCCATATTGCTGAGTCAGACACCTGTGAAAACGGTGTAGAACACCACCAGATCAGTCTGGTAGCATTTCCCTCCTATTCACAAGGGATATTACCCCATCAAAGAAAACTACTAAGTTGGTTTGACATAATTTGTTCTTGACAAATCCATACTGACCATTACTTATCACCTTCTAGTCATCTGCAAATTGATTGCTTAATTTTTTTGCTCCATTATCTTCTGAGTACTGAAGTTAAGCTGAGTGGTCTGTAATTCCCCTTTTTTATAGACGGGCACTATATTTACTCTTTTCCAGTCCTCTGGAATCTCTCTAGTCTTCCATGACTTTTCAAAGATAATTGCTAATGGTTCAGGTATCTCCTCAGTCAGCTCCTTGAGTTTTCGTGGATGTATTTCATCAGGCCCTGGTGACTTGAAAACTTGAAAACTTGTCTAAGTAATTTTTAACTTATTCTTTCCCTATTTCAGCCTCTGATCCTACCTCAGTTTCACTGGCAAATGCTATGATAGACATCTAGTCACTGCTAACCTTTTTGTTGAAAACTGAAACAAAAAAGTCATTTAGCATTTTTGCCATTTCCACATTTTCTGTTATTTTTTACTCCTTCATTCAGTAACAGGCTTACCCTATCCTTGGTCTTTCCTCTTGCTCTAATGTATTTGTAGAATGTTTCCTTTTTACCCTTTATTTCTCTAGCTAATGTAATCTCATTTTGTGCCTTAACGTTTCTAATTTTGTCCATACATATGTGTTATTTGTTTATATTCATCCTTTGTAATTTGACCTAGTTTCCACTTTTTGTAGGACTTTTTTTTTTTATTTTTTTTAAGTTTCAGATCACTGAAGAGCTCCTGGTTAAGCCAGGGTGGTCTCTTGCCTTATTACTATCTTTTCCTATGTCCTTAATAATGTCTCTTTGGAAAAACTACCAATTCTCTTAAACTGTTTTTCCCCTTAGACTTGCATCCTAAGGGACCTTACCTACCAACTCCCTGAGTTTGCTAATGTCTGTCTTCTTGAAATTCATCATCTTTATTTATTGTTTTCCCTCCTACCAGTTGTTAGAATCCTGAACTCTACCATTTCATGATGCATTCACCTAAGCTGCTTTCCACTTTCAAATTCTCAACCAGTTCCTCCCTATTTGTCAAAATCAAATCTAGAACAGCTTGTCCCCTAGTAGCTTTCTCCAATTTATGAAATAAATGGATTTAAAGAAACTGTAAAAAAAATAACTTTGGAAAATATTATACTGTTATGATTGATTAATGTATTGGTATAAACCTATCCTGAAAGCCCTTTGTTTCTTGAGTTATCCTTACTGATGACTGGTAATACCATTATAGCAATGGTTTAGTGCTAATTAAGGTTCAAAACATTCCACATTTAATCCTGTTTGAAGATGTGTCTAATCCACCGATCTACCATCTTAACTCACGGTATCCAATTAGGACAATTCCTCTAAAAAACCTTGATTTCACCTCCAGATAATGTACTAGAAAACAAGAACAATCTTCAGACATAGCCAATGACTATCTTATGACAGATCCAACAGGCCAGCCTCTTGGTTTTAACCTTCTAAATCATCTGTGGACAAAGGCAATGCTTCAGATGTAGAGTCATCAAATGTGCCTCAAATGACTATAAGTGGGATCTTTGTATCTCTCCTCTTTGCCACTGTGGCCACTTAAAAGATGTAGATCATATACTTGCAGGTTGCATCAATTGGCAAGAGTGCCTGGTTTCCTCATGGACTTGCACAATGCCCTTTCCTCAGATATTGGATGGTTAAAACAGTTAGACTTATATGCAATCACGTTCATAAAAACAAACAAACAAAAACAATGGTGTGAGAAATGACCACTTGCGAGATTAGAGATTGCTTGGTAAGGGTTATAGGATCAAAGATAATACCTTATTTTACTTGATACTGCAATTTGTTCCATATGGGTGGAACTCTCATCTTGCTCAAAGCTCCAAGTCAGTGGGGACTCATATAGGCAAAGAGGTCTTCTTGTATGGAACACATTACAGGATCAGGCCTCAGGCCCTAATGCTTTAGCAGGATGTGCTAGCATTGATTTCTGATCTTCTGATGAAGTGCCATGTTGGATCCATTGGGACTCTGTATGAGTGCTTATGGATTGCACTACAGGACTGGAGCCTTGTTTACCTTCTGAATATGTAATTACACAACATACAATTAGATTCTCTATCTCTGTATTTCTTTTAGGAACACTATTTTATCAAACATGACAAATAGATATAGGAAGATATCAGCTAAGGGTCTCATCCTGCTTTCCTATTGCATGCAAGACTCCCATTGAGGCTAATGGAAGTTGTATATCTAAGAATAAAGTATCAATTGCTACAGCAAAACACTTAAACATGTGTCCCACTGTAATTAACTTAATTGAACCTTAATGATGTAACATGATACATGTTGTATTAGAAGGGGCTAAAACAAATTCATGCCTGGGGCTATGAATAATTTTAAACTATGATTATGTTAAACAATCCTAATTTATAAGAAATTTAGGAAGTTTGTTAAGAAACCTCTTTGGCTAAACTAGGAGATCTTCAATGACCTGAAACTCAAAAAACAACAAAATAAAAAATGTCATACAAAAAGTGAAATTATGTCAAATGATGACAGATGAATATAAAAAAACAACACGAGCCTGCAGGGACACAATTAGATAAGCCACTGCACAAAACTAGATTAAAGTAGTTAGGGATATAATGTGGAACAAGAAAACATACAAATACGTTAGAAACAAAAAGAAGACCAAGGAGAGTGTAGGCCCATTACTCAATGAAGAGGGAAAGACAATAACAGAAATTATAGCAATGGCTATAGTATAAAATGCCTTTTTAATTTCAGTTTTCACCAAAAAGGTTAGCAGTGATTGAATGACTAATATAGAGCACCTTATTGTAAATGGGGTAGGATCAGAGACTAAAATAGGTAAAGAACAAGTTAAGAATTATTTAGACAAGTTAGATGTCTTCAAGTCAGCAGAACTTGATGAAGTACATCCTATAATACCTAAGGAACTGGCTGAGGAGGTCTTTGAGCCATTAGATATTCTCTCTGAGAATTTATGGAGGACAGGAGAGATCCCAGAGGATTGGAAAAGGACAAATCTAGTATTTATATATCTATAAAAAAAGGAATAAGGACAACCCAGGGAATTATAGACCAGTGAGTTTAACTTCAGTAATTGGAAAGATAATGGAGCAAATCAAACAACCAACTTGTAATCACCTAGAAGAAAAAAAGTTAAGAAACTCTGAACATGGATTTGTCAAGAAGAAATCATGTCAAACCAACGTAATATCCTTCTTTGAAAGAGTAACAAGCCCTGTGAAAGGAGGGAAGCAGTAGATGAGATGTACGTATCTTGACATTAATAAAGCTTTTGATATGGTTTCACATGACCTTCTGACCAGGTAACTTGGGAAATATAGCTTAGGTTGCTATAAGTTAGGTGCATAACTGGTTTGAAAACCATATTCAAAGGGAAGTTATCAATGATTCACAGTCAAGTTGGAAGAACGTATTGAGTGCAGTCCTGCAGGGATCTGTCCTGGGTCTAGTTCTATTCAATATTTTCATAAATTATTTAAATAATGGTACAGAGAGTACTCTTATAAAGTTTGCAGATGATGCCACACTGGGAGCGGTTGCAAGGGATTTGGAGGGCAGGATTAGAATTAAAAATGAACTTGACAAAATGGAGACATGGTATGAAATAAATACAATGACATTCAATAAAGAGAAATGCAAAGTACTACATTTGGGAAGGAATAATCAAATCCAGAAATAGAAAATGGGCAATGATGGCTTTGGAAAGAATACTGTAGAAAAGGATCTGGAGGTTATAGTGGATCACAAACTAACTATGAGTAAAAAAAGTAAGACTGGAAAAAAAGTGAACCACATTCTGGGATGTTCTAGCAGGAGCTTTGTAAGCAAGATACAAGAAGAAATTCTTTCATTCTACTCAGCACTGATAAGGCCTCAGCTGGAGTATTGTATCCAGTTCTGGGCATCACACTTTGGGAAAGATGTGAATAAATCTCAAAAAGTCCTGAAGAGAGCAACAAATATTATTAAAGGTCTAAAACACGTGATCTACAAGAAAAGATTGGGAAAAAAATGGGTTGGTTTAGTCGAAGAACACATGACTGACAGGGGACATGATAATAGTCTTCAAGTATGTTAAAGGTTGTCATAAGAGGAAGGTGAAAAATTGTTCCCCTTATCCACTGAGGACAGGACAAGAAGTATTTGGCTTAATTGCAGCAAGGGAGGTTTTGGTTGGACATTAGGAAAAACTTCCTAATTATCAGGTAGTTAAGCACTGGAATAAATTAGCTAGGGAGGTTGTTGAAATCAGATTAGACAAACACTTGTCAGCTACTGTCACCTGCCACTAGTCTAGCTCAGTGGTGGGCAACCTGTGACCAAAGGGCTGCATGGAGCCCATCAGGCTTCTGAGTGCGGCCCCTGAGAC
Source organism: Mesoclemmys tuberculata (assembly GCA_007922155.1). Classification (NCBI taxonomy): domain Eukaryota; kingdom Metazoa; phylum Chordata; order Testudines; family Chelidae; genus Mesoclemmys; species Mesoclemmys tuberculata. The sequence goes on from ML675616.1 coordinate 27,575,161, forward strand.
ATTTTGTTAAAAGTTGCTCACACGCATGAAAGAATCATACAAGAAGTGCACTGATTTGACAATTTGGCAATTATTAAGTATTTTTGTAATTTATGTTACATTATTGTTATATTAAATAATGTTGTAATTAATATTAATGACATAATCTACTCATAATTTTGATTAATTTCACTAAATTTCTTAATTTAATTGAAGTTGATGACAATTCTATTAATATATGAATTATATGAATAAATAAGCATTTTCTATAACTCGTTATGAAGTATCTGGCCTGTATTAAATGTATTTAAGCTTATTTGTAGGGTCATGGTTAATGCACATGCCTGATTTAAATCTTTTGGCCCACTGAGATAAAGGAGGGCTACTCATGTGGCCCACTCACTAATCTAGGTTGCCTATCACTGGTTTAACTAATGCTTAGACCTGCCTCAGTGCAAGAGACTGGACTAGACAAGCTACCGAAATCTCTTCCAGTCCTATATTTCTGTGATTCTTTGCAAGTTTATACAATGGCAGAGTTTTTAAGTCAGTCACTGTAATCCATTTGTATGATAATTAATATACAATATATAATTGATTCAATAAGTTACAAAACAATGAAAATGTTTTAAGCTATAGCAAAAATAGTTGCAATTTTTCATATTTTTATTATAATAGCTTTGCTCAGAATATTGAAATATGGGTTGTTTTTCTGCTTTCTCTGTTATAACTCCATATTTGTAGATGTTTATAAACCAGTCATAAAGCACCTGCTCCTGGCTGTCTAGGAATGAGTAGCACAGAAGTGACCTAAATTTAAAAAAAGTTACTAGAACTGGTTTGGGTATCTTTGATATTACAAATGTTTTTAGAAAACCATCATATGATTTAGATTTGTTTAGTGTATGCCTTTATTTCCCAGACTGTTTTGTTTTTTCAGCCACTAAGGCAATTTATGTATGTGTGCGTAACCAAGATTCCCATTAAAGTTGAAGGAGTGACTGAATTAAATGTTACTTTTAGGTGTGAAAGAAATACAGGACCTGCCTAGAAATTAGTACTGGCTAAAAGGTCAGATCACTCAGTTTTGCATTTTGTACAAATACAGGGTGTTGTGTTTCCTTTCTCCAGGCTCTCAAATGGTCAAACAAATTTGAATACTGCATGTTGTAGGAATTCAAAGGTAGTGTTGCTTTTTAAAACCAGCACTCACTGAGCTCTGCCTTTTGCAGAACCAGAACTACTGGGTCCCTGAGTTGCAGGCCCCAACTGTGATTCCTCAGCAGACTTGACTGGGCTTTGCAACTTCCAGCCTTCCCTGGACCAGCAGTTAATATAATGACCAGGCAGCCTCCTTAAACCAAAATGTTGCTCAATCTGAGCAGTAAAACAGAAGAGAATGAGGTTTCTAATGAACTAAACAGTTTATACCTATGGATTTAACTATATTTACCTTATATTTAGCCGTGACGCTCCGAGTACATTTCCCAGCCCTGAAGAAAAGCTCTGTTGTAGGCTCAAAAGCTTGTCTCACACCCGCCAAAAAGTTGGTCCAATAAAAGATATTATTTCACCCACCTTGGTTCTCTAATATCCTGGGACTTACATTGCTACAGCAACTCTGCACAGTCTATACCTATGTTTGTGTTGCCAAAGTTTACCACCATTACTGCATCAGACCCTCTCGCATTGCCTGTCTCTGTGTCACTCTGCTCCTGGTAACAGCTGTCTTATCATCTTTCTAGAATGCAGCCTTTTACTGTTTAATATCCTTTTGGTCTGTTACTTCACAGCTTTATGTTCTGCTAATTGACAGGGTTGGCAGAAAGAACACAGACACCAGTAGAAAGAACAAGGTTGCTTTACTGTCTCTTTCTAAATATTACAGGAAATGAAATGATATATATACATAAGCAATAGAAAGAATAAGTAAGGTAATGCACCTGATCATTACTACATAAAATCAACTATAGTGATTAAGAAGGATACATCACCAATTGCCCTAATAATACATTACCATCATCCAGATCCACAGTCGCTGTGGAGCCCCAGTTGCAGCGAGGATTTGGAGAGCCTGTCCCGGCAATTGGGAAGCCCTATGCGGTGCGTCCACCCATAGGTGAGGTCTCCAAATTCGCTACAAGTGGGTCCAGCTTTTACAGAGTGGAACAAACAAGTATACATGACTGTGTGCAGATCACCTTGATGGATATCTGGTTGTCATGCAGGGGGCTGTGATGGGAACCTGGCCAAGGCTCCCATCCCAGACCCTGCACGTTCCTTTCTTATCTTTTTAGGGCTTCAATAGCAAATAGAAACTCCTTTCAAAGGGAAAGATAGAAATTCCTTACTTTAGCAACAAAGGGAAAGACCCCTTTCATGTGTTAAAACACTCTCACTCTGCCAGCAGAGGGAGAGGCTCCTTTCAGGTGTCATACATAGTAACTTATCATTATAAATTGATACATTTGGAGTGAACAAGCATATACAATAGTAGCATTTATATACAAAGATTCACTGGCATAAACAAATATGACTCCCACCGCGCAGAGGCCGATCCAACTAGATACAGATAATCCTTTCATATCACTTTATCAAAACAACTGTATAACTTTGGCCTGACCTTGAAATTCACATCTTCACAACTAATAGCATAGGTCAGGTGGTGTTGTATTTTAACCTCCTGACCTATTTACAAGAAGGTGATTTATCTGGACCAGTTGTGTTACCTTCCTGCTATCTTCCTGCTAAATAAACCACTATATTCATACAATAACATTCCAATATAGTCACATAGTAAACATTTCCAATAACGCAGTAACATACAGCATCAGCCCATCAACCTTCACACATTTTCTCTTTAACTCAAACCACTGTTTTTTCAAGAATAATTAAAATATTATTTTCCAACATATTAAAAATATGTTCTATGCAAAGAATGAAGATTCTTTATTGAAAATATTTTATTTTTTGTACAAGAATAATTTAAGGAGAAAATGTATATTTTATACTTTTGTAAATGCAAACACGTACATGTATACATATATATGTGTGTGTATAAATATTTTAAATATATACATATGTATATTCAGCAGCTCAGAATTCATATTTTGCCCTAGCCAAATAGAACTTGAACTGGAAAAGTTTCCAACTCAATTCTATATCTAGAGTCTTTGATGTTCGAGTAACAAAATAAGAACTTATTTTCCTAGGTTTGAGAAGGGATGGAAAATTCTTGTTGGACACATCCTAAAGTAAATATGTAGAATTTACAGTATAATGAGCTTCTTAGAGGAACAGAAATAGACAGATGCAACCACAACAAAAAAGCTTTAAATGACACAAGATTACCGGAGAAACCTCACAAATGAAACACTGTACCTACAATTTAGATAGTATTATTACCACTTGGGAGAAAGAAACGATCTATGGACTTCCATGGACTTCAGAAAAGTGGTCTTTGACTCCTTCAGTGAGCTGATGGGCAGGATCCCCTGGGAAGCTAATATGAGGGCGAAAGGAGACCAAGAGGGCTGGCTGTACTTTAAAGAAAGCTTCTTGAGGGCACAGGAACAAACCATCCCGATGTGCAGAAAGAATAGCAAGTGTGATAGGTGACCAGCTTGGCTTAACAAAGTAGTCACTGGTGAGCTTAAACACAAAAAAGAAGTTTACAAGAAGTGGAAGCTTAGTCAGATGACTATGGAGGATTATAAAAATACAGCTCGAACAAGCAGGAATGAAATCAGGAAGGCCAAAGTGCAATTGGAGTTGCAGCTAGCAAGGGATGTGAAACGCAAAAAGAAGGGTTTCTATAGGTATGTTAACAACAAGAGGAAGATTAGGGAAAGTGTGGGCCCCTTACAGAATGGGAGAGGCAACCTAGTGACAGAGGATGTGGAGAAAGCTGAGGTACTCAATGCCTTTTTTGCCTCTGTCTTCACAGACAAAGTCAGCTCCCAGACTACTGCACTGGGCTGCACAGAATGGGGAGGAGGTGAACACCCCACAGTGCTGAAGGAACAGGTCCAGGACTATTTAGAAAGATTAGACATACACAAGTCAATGGGGCCAGATGCAGTGCACCCGAGGGTGCTGAGGGAGTTAGCTGATGTGATTTCAGAGCCATTGGCTATTATCTTTGAAAGCTCGTGGCAACAGGAGGAGGTCCCTGATGACTTGAAAAAGGCAAATATAGTGCCTATCTTAAAGAAAGGGAAGAAAGAGGATCCAGGGAATTATAGGACAGTCAGCCTCACCTCAATCCCTGGAAAAATCATGGATCAGGTCCCCAAGGAATCCATTTTAAGGCATTTAAAAGAGAGGAAGGTAATCAGGAGCAGTCAACATGGATTCACCAAGGGCAAGTCATGCCTGACCAACTTGACTGCTTTCTATGAAGAGATGACTGGTTCTGTGGATGAGGGGAAAGTGGTGGACATTATATACCTTGACTTTAGCAAAGCTTTTGATACAGTCTCCCTCAGTATTCTTATCAGCAAGTTAAAAAAGTATGGGTTGGATGAATGGACAATAAAATGGATAGAGAACGGGCTAGAGCAAAGGGCACAACAAGTAGTGATCAATGGCTCCATGTCTAGCTGGCAGCCGGTCACAAGTGGAGTGCCTCAGGGGTCGGTCCTGGGGCTGGCTTTATTCAACATCTTCATTAATGATCTGGAAGAGGGTGTAAATTGCACACTCAGCAAGTTTTCAGATGACACTAAGCTAGGGGGAGTGGTAGATACGCTGGAAGGGAGGGATACAGAAGGATGTAAAGAAATTGGAGGATTGGGCCAAAAGAAATCTGATGAGGTTCAACAAGGACAAGTGCAGAGTCCTGCACTTAGGATGGAAGAATTCCATGCACAGCTACAGACTGGGGACCGACAAGCTAGGCAGCCGTTCTGCAGAAACGGATCTCGGCGTTACAGTGGATAAGAAGCTGGATATGAATCAGCAGTGTGCCCTGGTTGCCAAAAAGGCTAATGGCATATTGGGCTGCCTTAGTAAGAACATTGCCAGCAGATTGCAGGAAGTGATTATTCCCCTCTATTCGGCATTAGTGAGGCTGCATTTGGAGTACTGTGTCCAGTTTTGGGTCCCACACTACAAGAAGGATGTGGACAAGTTGGAGAGAGTCCAGCGGAGGGCAACAAAAATGATTAGGGGGCTGGAGCACAAGACTTATGAGGAGAGACTGAAAGAACTAGGCCAGTTTAGTCTGCAGAAGAGAAGAATGAGGGGGGATTTGATAGCAGCCTTTAACTACCTGAAAGGGGGTTCCAGGGAAGATGGAGTTAGGCTGGTTTCAGTGGTGGCAGATGACAGAACAAGGAGCAACAGTCTCAAGTTGCAGTGGGGGAGGTCTAGGTTGGATATTAGGAAAAAGCTTTTCACTAGGAGGGTGGTGAAGCATTGGAATGGGTTACATAGGGAGGTGGTGACATCTCCATCTTTAGAGGTTTTTAAGCTGCAGCTTGACAAAACACTCACCTGGATAGTCCTGCTTTGAGCAGGGATTGGACTAGATGACTTCCTGAGGGCCCTTCCAACTCTAATATTGTATGATTCTTAACAGATCTGATTGCAGTGAGTTTTGCCAACTCTAGGCTCTTGCTTTTGATAAACAAATGTTTCATCATCTGTCACAACACATAAAGTGTATAAAAATTATGTTTTAATTTCAAAGCAAAGTGGTCTAGAAGATGCTTGATACCTTTTGAGATGTGATTAAACTTACTATACTTTGTAAAGCAAAGTATTGTTAGAACAGAAAATGTGCTGCAATTTAAGTTGAAGTAAATTTGGACTGCATATCAGCAAACATTAATTATAGTATAGGTTAGGTATAGAAAATATTTGTAATGTTAATTTGCTCTATTTTTTTCAAAACATGAATGATGTGAAGGACTTTGAAATTTAAAATACCTGGACTGGCAACTCTAAACTAATCTAAACATGGAGCTGAGGCAAGATTCTATTCCAGACCTGGGTTTTACTCCATCAGTTCCTCTCCACTCCTTTCATTATTTGCTCAGATCCTAATGATTTCTCACCTGGAATACAGACATGTTTTTTTCTCCAGTCTCATGACCTCTGTGTTCCCCCAATAATGTATCAGAAATGCTATTTAAAACTAGAATTCACCTTTACTTGACACTCAGACCAACTCCAATCCTTCTAGTCCCTACACTCCCACACTATGAAAGAAATTGCATTATGACATTTTATTGAATTCCATTTTATTTAATATTCACTATTTATCAATATTCAATATTTATCATTAGATAGATTTGTGTTATGTTTATAAGAATTCACAGGCAATCACTTTTGACTAAAGGAATTCTGATAGTAATGTAGCTCTAGAACATGGGGTCATTACACTGCTTATTGTTAAGCTAATCTTCCAGTCACATGCTGAATTTTGTGTCTGATGCAGTTGTGACTGTTTTCGGGGTACCCAGGACTGTGAGTTACCTGGTTACTTTCTATCTTCAGTGTGAGGGAGTCTTGCTTGTGTTTAGCTGGATGTCAGCTTCCTGACATCATCAGCTTGGTAGCCACTCAAGCTTTCCTCTGGGCTATGCCAGCCCTTACTTTGACTTGTTGTTTAAAATAGGTGTAACCCAACTCCCAAGTCCCTTTGAAGTGTTCCTCTGGTAACATCCAGCCCCTGGTACTAACTAGTCATATAACTGCCAGGCCCATGGAAAAGAGGTTGGATATGTATATATGCAATAGGCATAATCATAACTCAGGATAAAAGCTGCTGCCCACCCTGGGGGAAAAAGAACTGGGAGATGCTAAGAAGACAACCACTGGTTGTCAATGATGACAACAATTAAGATGACTGAGACTCCAGATTCTCCCAACAGAAAATGTGAGATGTGAGCGACATCAGTCATACAGTTAAACATTGTCCATCATCTCTCTGTTGTTTCAGTGTTTGTGGGATTGTTTTTCTGCTTAATGGATTTGTTATTAAAGGGACTTGTGATAAATTGCAATTGTTTTTCACGTGCTTCTAGAATCTCTCATTCTAATAATACTGATAATAATATTTCTGATCCTGTAGCTGTCAGGAGACCAAACCATTTCTGACCACTACAGTCCAAGATATGAATCAATATATCAACACATCAAGCTTCTTATAGCAAGGACCATGTCTGTCTAAAGTTCACCAGCTAATGAACAATAACCACTAACCCATTTCACTTTTAGTCTTTCTGTTAGCTCGTAATGCTTTGGCAACAAAATACTGCCAGCAGCTATTATTTAAAGGTTTACCTGCTTTGGATGGTGCTCTGATTTTTGTGGGAAATCTCATTACCTCTTTAGAGCAAAGTGTTCATGATAATATAGTGTCATCTAATATTAAAAAATCTACAGAAGAAAAATAATTAAATCCTTAAGAGCCCATATCTGCAACCATTTGACACACTCAGGTCCCACTCAATGGAAGTTCAGTATGTATAGCAGCTATACAACTGGGTTGTAATGTTTTCTCCTGGTGTACAATAGTCCAATGCTATGCACCACTTAACACTCTCAAGGAATTTGCATAGATGCAAGGAAGTTGCTGCAGATGGAGAAACCACCTGAGGGAGTGTTCACTTCCCCTGTGCACTGCGGTGTGGGATCTTGTAGTCAGTAGGTGAATGTGTAATGTAGCTTGGTCTGAGCCAAGAGCAGGTTCCTTGGCCTATAATTACACAGATCTAGTTGCCCAAAAACCCCATCTGGTGGCTGAGTCAGAATGGACACTATTCTAATCTGTCCAGAGGAATGGAATAACAGATAAAAAAGGGCTTTATTGTAGGTCAACAGCCTCTATATTGACTGGGAAATACATTCCATTTCCCCTCCCATCTCTCAGTCCTCACAGAGATATGGTTTTGTGATTTGTGCAGGAAGAGTGAATTTTTTCATGCAGCATCTGAACTGTGTCAAATGCATTCTGCTATTCTCTTCTTTATCACTGACGTAAGTTAAGGTTGTGAATTTGCTCGCCCCCCCCCAGTGATTTTGTTTCAAACTCCCATTGAGTTGCATATTGCATTGTGCCAAATCGTTTTATGCTTGTTAGAATGATATAGATATTACAGTGCTCTTTCAACCCATGAATAATAAGTAAACACTTCTGGTTCCTTAGTACATAGATGTAATTCTGGCATTCCATTATAGCTCTAACTGAAAAGTGAATTTTATTTTTCATGCTAGTTACCTGCCACAATTTCAGGGGTTTTTTCAGCCAATTTTTTTGGTTAATTAGCAAGCTGAAATCTTGATGAACAGCAGGTATTTTTATGTTACCCATGAATATTTCTATCTACAGTGCATGCTTATTTCTATTATCTTCCAAAAAAAAATCTATGAGCAGAATGCAGCTGCATGCTGGGTTATTGACAGGATTAAAAGAAGCACACAGATAAAAGAAAACAACGTGCTTGGGGAAATAGCTCTTTTTGCCCATAAAATATAAATCACAATATTTATAATTGGAATATGCTTGGGGATTTCTGTGCTTACAACAGTGCATATATCTCTGCAGTTTTACTGCATTCCTCCAGGAAAAAAGAAAAAATGGCTTTTATAAGAGAAGTATGAAAAGATAGTCTTGGATTTCCCTTTTCCCCCCACTTGGGAACTCTTGTATGAATGGAGTGTAACTGAGGTGCTGTTCCTGTTTGTCAGGACAAGTGTGGTAACTCATTTCTGGAAAGAAATGACAAGAACTAGTTGCCCTGCGAAAAGTCTGGGTAAAATTTGATTAAAGATCAGTTCAATTGCACTTCTACTGCCTGAGCAAAGAGAATGAGAGGTTTGGTGGAGCTCAAGCTAAAAAACTTTTTATTGCACACTACATTTTTCCATACAAAATTACACAAATTTACAATTAATTTTACAATCAGCTACAATTAAGTATATTACAAATTACTGCCAGTTAATTTGCCACGGAAAAAAAGCCACATGAATTGTTCCAAATGCTTTGCGCAGCTCTCATTACAATTATTAGCCAATTCTTTCTTTGTTAATATTTTTATGGACTCTTATCTCTCTACACATTATGGCCAAAATTCTCAGACTTGATGTCTAAAGCTGAATGGAAGCTGAGTGCTCAGGACATTTAGGTGTGCTACTATGAACGAAGGCACCTAACTTTAGGTATCCGTTTTTGAAAATTTTGGCCATATGGCTATTTGTCCTCTCTGTCTCTTCACTCACCTTTTATTTGAAATGTCCTCTTTTAAATAAAATATTTGATTGCAGGCACACACACCAACACTGCAATTGTTAAGGAGATATCCATATTTTCATAATAATGACTTTGAGTGGTTAACAACAGAATTATTAAAAATGGGGTCCAGATAAAAACATATATACATAATGTCTGCTCAGCCTGTGGGGAAGAGAATGTTCCGTTAAATCTGCATGCATTTTATTTTTCCTTCAAAAAATATGTTTGCGTATATCTAGGGAGTATTTGAGGTCATAAAAATTGAAGCATAATAGTGACCAGAATACAAAAACTTTTCCACTGTCTTGTGCCAGTGACACTGAACCTTGACCGAGAACAGACCAGGTACTAACAGAGCCTGCCAGTCATACTACATTATCCCAGAGTTTGTGGTGGAACAATGCCATGGCTAAATTTAACTGGTGATCCCAACTTGTTACTTAATTTCTTTGTCACTTCTTACTGTGGACACATTTGACCTCAGGTCTCCAGACATGAAAGACAGCTAAAAAGCTAGTCCATTTGCATTTTAATTGTAGAAAAGCAATTGTACTCCACTTTCAGACATTCTCTGAACTTTGTATTATTGTCAAACACAACGTGAAAAGTAGACTCACTGAGAGAGATTCTCACCACCACTCTGGCCCCTATGCTGGGTAAAAGGGCCAGACAGTTGTAAAGGGATCCCTAACATCCCTGGATCCAGCTGAGAGAAAGAACTGCAGGTTATCTTCCTAGAACCCCCTTACAAGCTCTAGCATGTTAGGAGTAGAACTGCAGCATGTGGTGCTGTGAAGAATCTGGGCAGTGCTGACACACATAGGAAGTTGGTCGCTATAGTTTAGGCAGCTCTGAAGTGCTAAGTTATGCCAGGAGTGGCTCTTGGCTCTGGAGCAGCCCAGAATTGGGGGGCACACAATAACTTAAAACCACCTTAGTCTCTCTCTTCCTTGGGATGCAAATGCCTCTTAGAGGTGCAGTATATAATCTTACCCATTATGTTTAAATAATATAATTGAAATTAGTCAATACACTTATAAAATGCGTCTAATTTTTATATCTTAAAGTATTTCCCTCATGCTCAGCAAAATAAAAATTTATTAGACAATTAATGTCATTTCATGTAGAGCTAAATCTCAATTGGATCTAAAAGAGACTCAGACAGTATAGGTCATATTCACACCCCTGGTAATTCAGGTTAAAGGCAGCCATACCTGACACAACTTCCTAGGGAGTGTCGGCTTTGTAGCTTCTGTGAAAAATGTTACGTAATGAGATGACATAATGTTATTTTTTGTACGGGGTTGTAGGTAGTGAAATCTGTTGGACATGAGCGAGAGGACATCAGTTGGATATGAGCTAGTGATTTAACATCTAAGGACTCTCTAAAGGCCCACCATGTTCCTAAGAGCCAGTTTAGCCAGGTCTGAGAGAGTGGAGAGAGGCCCAGCTTGCTGTCTAAAAATAGGTGTTTTCCCAAGACCTGACAAAAGATGTCAGGAATGGACTTTTGAGACACCAGAGACACTAGTCCATTGGGGACTGAATGAGTCCAGGCTACTGGGAAGGTGTCACTGAGATACAGTTCAGAGGATGTAGGACCCAATAGTTTCTGAAAAGGAAGCCTGAACTGGGATTTGAAATAGGACCTTCCAATGCTTGAGATAAACAGTAAATGAGTTAATTCATGCGTTTTCGTGTAAGTAATAAGGTAAGAGTTAGTTAACCAACTCTGAAGTGGAGCAGTGGTGGCTAGATATTCCTGCAGTGGCCTTTGAAGAACTCCAACTACATTTATGAGCAATTACCTACCCATCTCAGGACAGAGTGAGGAATAACACAATATAAAATTTCCAAGTTCAAAGCTTAGTGGTGGTAGCAGTTACCTGAGTCTGAGGTGTAGGAAACCTACTTTCTTTCCCCATTCCTAAATTTGTGGAAGCCATTGTGCAGTTAACCCACAGCACTCAGCCTATGTGGTGACAGTGGGAACGGGGCCTGAAGGATTCCATTTTCTGTGATATGTGCCCCTTGTCGGAAACCCATAGTGATTTTCTCATATGAGCTAAATTCTGTCACAATTATCTTATTGGTTGCCTTCCTTGCTCCTCAGTAATATGAAATCTCCTGAGTGAGGGTTTGGGGGCAGCAGCCAGTAGGGACTAAATGGAACATTAAGGAAAGAGGTGGCTGTATAAAAGCATCTTGTGATATGCATGATTTTATGAGCACATCCCCCTGTCTATTCCCTGGATTGGAGATGAAACCTAAAACTCACCCCAAAGTGATGATTTTGAGGAACCGCTGTGAAAGGAATCTCAAAGAACTGTGTACTGAATTTGTCCCCTCCCTAGTTTTTTCCCTATAACTCTTATAGAGAAAAGTAGGAGGATTTATTATGCCCTTAGGGACTATGAAAAATGGCACATGTTTTTATATAACCTTATCAATTACAGTTGGTCAGAAAATGGGGGGGAAAGAAATCGGTCCAGAAATAACTTCATGGTAACCATATCAGTGAAAGTAAGGGATTATTAGTTGTTGCAGAAGAGAGTGAGTCAGGGAACACTATCCTGAAGATAAGTTTAGGCTAGACATTGAGGAAAGTTCTTAACAGTAAGAACAATAAGGCAGCATTATAAATGACCAAAGAAAATGGTTAGAGTAACTGTTGAGGCAGATACTTAATATATTAGATAGAATAGTATTGGGAGAGATGAAGTGAGTAATCTTGAAAATACAGAGATTCATAGTAGATCCATCTATCCTAACACTACTTGGTAGGAATCTTTGAATTGTTATAATGCTTACAACCGAAGAGAGTGGAGACGCTGACAACAACAATGGATATGCAGGGCCAGCAGGGCAAGGTGATATGATGTTTTTGTTGCAGTGAATCACATACAACAACAAGGGGAATGGACACATTGTTCAAAAACCCAATGGAAGCCTAAAAACACAGCACTTGTGATAAAAGGCATTCCACTATTTGGGTAAATATGGGATTCTGTTGCCTTTAGAGCACACATAGGAAATCCCAGAGCCCCTAAAGAAAATGTCTGGAGACCTTTGACAATAAAGCGTGGGCAGAGACAAAGAGAAAACTCTGCAGAAATCTGGGGAACTGGAATACAACAGTTAAATGTAGAAAGTTATCAATGGCTATAAGATTTAAATATTATGATACAATATGCCTGGTTCTCTTCCCACTTACATTGGGAACTGTTTAAGTAAACTGGGAGTAACTCTAGTGAAGGTAATCAACACAGATGGTGTAAAAGTGGTATTAGCCGGGGATGATCCAACCCAATATGTAGATTCTAGTTCAGAAGAAATGTAATATTAGGGTTCTGAGCCAGGGAGATGGAGCTATGGAACAATAACAATATGTTCTTTGAAATGAAGCAGACATGTTTGTCTCAGTGCTGAGCTTGTGTTATTTCTAGCTCGCTAGCACATACAGCCTTTCATGTTTCCCAGACAAACACAAATCTTTTGAGTTGAGCCATGATTTATAATATGGTTGGGTTGTACTGTCTTTAGATATGTATCAGTTCATCACAACAAATATTCTGCTTTTCTGATGTACAATTTTTTGGTGTTTGTGTTTTTGTCTGTGCTACATGGAAGTAGTTTTTGTGCGGTAAATGATTTTCATTGCTGTCAGATATCCTATCTTTCTAATTGCACATATTTTACAAGTTCAAAGTAAACAACTTTTCCACTAAAACTGTCTCAAATCTTTCAAGCAGCTACATTTTAAGTTGGCAAGGAATAAGACTGTAGCTGTAATTTCTGCAGCTCTTCGCTGTGGGTTGGTGCTTTCCTTCTGTGTGTTCATTTGGAAATCCTCCAGCATGTCAACCACCTCTGTGGCAATTGTGATCTGTGATTGGAAAGTATTCAACAAACTGCAGATACTAGCTATTTTCTCTGCCAACTCCAGCTGTTGCCTCAGCTACTGTACTTTGTCATAAAGAATGTTTGGAAAAAAATCAAAGTATGGATTACATATGCAATGTTTATACTATAGGGTAGATGTTTGTACATAAATTCCATATACATCTAATATTTGCTGGGTCTCATATACAAAGTGCACTGAGAAGATGGGAGATAAACATTTTTATGCTAATATTTTGACATTCAATTGACAAAAGGCATGATCCCTAAAGGAGTTAAAGGGAACGTATTCTCAAAAACCATTTCTACTATTTCCAGACAGAGCCAAAGCATAATTTTTTGGGCCCAGTATAAACTTGTAACATGGGCCCCCTCCCACACACAGACCACAATTCCTCAACCCATACATAAAATCTCATGAGCCATGAAAATTTTTTTCCTCATGAGTCCCCCAGGGCCTCTGGGTCTCGGTATAGTGTACCCTTTCCCCCCCCCCATGTGGGGGGCCCCATTTCCAAAGTTGTATGTGTAGTGAATTGCCTTTACCAATACTAGCTGGGAAAGTATTTTTTTAAATAAGGCACCTTATATAGTTATTAGTCAAAAAAACAAGTTTAACTATAAACAGGTTCTTTTTTCACTTGATGATAATACTTCACAAGACAGATGATCTTCAATACATTAATGCATGGTTTCATAAATTCAGTTGTCACCATCAGAATGTCACTGAATGCCAACACTTTGTTACCACACCATGGAATCTGAGGTAGATATCACAGTTATGGCCTACGCTAAATACAGATAGCAACGTGTGGTCCCTTTTGGCAGAAGCTTGCTTTTCAATAGCATTACAGAATCCCAATAATCATTACATCACCTGGTATCACAATTGGCACCACTGCAGTGGTATGGAAGAGAAGCCAAGACTGAATGGGCATGGAGTTGGAACTACCCCACAGTCAGCCACAATAGTGTCAAGCCACATTGACAAGACAGTGTGAGAAAGCTTGCATCACTGCTGTTCTGTATTTTTTCTGTGTACAAACATGAGTTCGCCATCTCCTGGGCTGTCAATGTTGCACCTTTCATGAGCACTAAACTACCTTCTAATTAAAAACAAAGAAATGGGAGCCTTTGCTATATGAAGGCAGATTTGGGAGCATCCTGACTATGTTACGACAGGGGAAGATTATTTTATGTCTGCTGCTCACAAAGTATCTCAGTACTTTGTTCTCACCTTGTAAGTGATGCAGATGAAAAATGATCTGCTTCTTCCCCATCTCAGAAAGGAGCAGCTGAAGTGACTGCAGAATCTGCATGACGTGACCAGCAGGCTTTCTCCAATTCATTGGGTTGTTTTAAAAAAATGTAACAAGAAAATGAAAGCAGGATGCAAAACATGGCACATGATCAAATTCCCTACCTGCAGTGGCAGATATTGTACCATCTTTGTTTCATTGCCAGCAGTAACAGAAGAGGAATGGATGTTACATTTTGGCATTCTGGAGGACATTTAAAAGGAAAAGCTGTTCTTTTTTTTAAACGAATAAACTAAACTGTACAAGAGTTTGGTCTCAGGAACCTGGATCAGAGTCACAGTGAATTCTTAGGCTTCACTCTTGGAGACTACATTGCTTTTGGCTACCAGTGTGTTTAGAGATGTTTAAAGGAGGAATTATCATCTCTGCAAAGTTATTCCATATTGGCACATCCCTGGTGTAATTCCATGATATCCAACAGAATTGTGTCAGAGATAAATTTGTCCCATTCAGTTCAGTCAGGATTTAAAGAACCACACAGACAATGGGTAAATTAAGCACATCCTAGTTCAGCAGATGTCTGAATCTACAAAGCAGAAGAGGACAGTGAGAGACAGGTCAAAAGAGCCTAAGTATGATTTGTTTTTAAAAATAACCAATGAGAATTGATATAGCAAAGAAACTCATCTAACTCTAGCTAAAAATGGCAGGAATGAGACCAATAAAGAAGTGAAAAGTGAATAGGTATTGCAGTCCCAAAGTATGTGATAGACAGTCCCATCTGAGGACAACAGCAAACCCTAATCTAGAGACATTCATATATGCTTAAGAAGGGATTCTTTGATATAAAAAAATCCTGAACCAAATCAATTCTAAGAGCTTGAGTCTCTCCTGTACTTGAGCTGTAAGTGACAGAAGTGGCAGGGTCATCAGGGAGCCCATCATAGCTCCCTGATTCTCAAGGCCAACAGCTCTAACTTGTGCCACTGACTCAGAATCCTTAATAGGTACTATGCCAACAGGGAATAGTGGATCTCCTCTATTGACTTCCCACCGTCTACACGCCCAGATATGCCCCTCAATCTTGTCCCTGGAAATACCATACACCAAGGGAAGATAGTAGGGTTATCTAGCACACTTGTACTAGCAGGAAACTCCACTCTGGCAGAAGAATTCTCTTCTGGCCAGTTTCTGTCCCCTTTGCATTTTCAGATGCTGTTCAGAGGAGGCAGATAGGATTACAGAGTTCAACCATAAATATATATTGTGCCAGAAGGACAAAGATATAAACCTAAACATAATATTACTGAAATAATATGCAATGAAAACCAATTAAAGGAATTAACCACTGTAGATTCATTAACTATAGCTCTTCCTCTTTTTATGTGGCATCTCCATTACTGTCACTTTGTAACTATGGTAGCCCATTACTTATGATCATCTGCCAATCTCTTTGTGGATAAATAAATAGTCTTTGTAATACACCCAAGATACCATAACATCCATCCAACATCTTCTTTTTCTGCGTTGAGTTCTTCTGCCATCAACTTTCTCTTCTAGTGCGCATAAACATGCATCACCCACTAAAACTCTTAAATGCCCTGCAAACTGAATCTTTGACATAAGATGTCTAACTAGTTTTTACTGGTTCCAATCATCTCTGATATTTTTTTTAATTATGTGGGTTATAGATGATATTTTCAGAATTCCTCTTTAACACCATAATTCAAAGGATTGTAATTCCTTAATTATCAATTGTTTGAGTGTCCATGTTTCACATACGCAATTTAACACAAATCAAATGTAAATATTTAAGAATCAGAATTTAATCTTTAGATTAATGCCCCTTCACATCAGATGTTTATTCTTCCAGAATGTCGCTTTGACTCTCGCTATTCTGGTGCAGATGTCAGTATCCAATCTTCCATCTTCTGTAATATTTCCTAAGCAGCAATCATTTCTCATTTGCTATTTGGCTGTATCATTCACTGGAATATTGCATTGTTTCCTGGAATCCTGACATGCCACCATAGTTTTTGTCTTGTCCACATTCGACTCTAGACCTTTTCTTTGCTATAATCTTATGTAATCTCCACTATCTTCATCAGACCTTCTGAATCAGCCAACAGCACTCTGTCATCTACATAGAGATATTCCATTCATCTTAATACCATCTTCTATTTCTTTGATTAACTTAATCAAACACTCACTATAACTGTTGAATTAAGTCAGTGACGTTATACAACTGTCTCACTCATCTCTTGAACTCTATTAGATTTTCATTTTCAACTCCCATTATCGCTTGCTGATTCCAATATAATTGTTTTATTGCTTGGAGTCTGTACCCATCGATCATTACAAATCTTAATATGTTGGGCAACTTGTAGTGGTAAATATGTCAAATGCTTTTTGGAGGTCAATAAAACACATATATACTGTTTTTGCCATTTCATCTGATCTTTCTAATATGAGCTTCAGTTTCATAATGGTGTTTTTCATGCCCTTTCCATGTTTGAGACTGTATTGATGTTCACTTATTTCCTTATCAATCTTTTCTTGTATTTGGTCTTAAACAACTCACAAAAGTATCTTAAAGGCATGAAATATTTGCCTGATTGTTCTGTAGTTGTTACAGCCATAGCATTATTCTTTTTTGGAATTTGGACACCCACTGAGGTTGTAAAATCATCTGACAATTCACCTGTCTCAATCATATTCTTCATTACCTCTGACAGGGCTTTCAAGCCTTCATCCCCTATCCTTTTTAACAGTTCAGCCAATATTCCATCACAGCCAAGTGCTTTTCCACTTGGAAATCTCTTTATTGCTGCCATCATTTCTTCATCCATTACCAGTGTGCTTACTTGATTGATCTCTATTAGAAGTTCTTTAGACCAATCCTCACTATATAGTTATTTGATATACGCTTTCTCTCTCTCTCTCTCTATCTCTCATTTGTATCTTTAGATATGTGAAATATTGTCCATTTTTGTCCTTAAGAGTTGCATTAATCACATTTCTTCTGTAATTGAAGACTCTTACCTTTTGATACATCCCATTTTGTTGTTCTCTTATCCAATAGTTACATTTCTTTACATTTCTCATTCAGCCATTGAAACTTTACTAATTTGCATTTATTCTTTATCGTTTTATTTAGTCTTCAGTAGTCTTGTTTTCCTGCTGTCCATCTTTGTGAATTTGTGGCATTTTATAGAAGCAGCAGTGCCATCTACTGCTCTAACACACCTTATGAGAACTATCATCATATTCTCTGCTACTGTTTATTCCACAGGTTTTTCTGCTTATATCGCAGCTAACCTCCATATCTGAAGGCCTATCTGCACCCTGTAGATATGCTCCATGGCAGAGGACACTGGCCCTGGCAAGTTTACCCAGAGACAAGACCAATAGCTCATTGACACGTTAACAGCTCATTATTTAGAGGCAATTAATGAGAACAAGAGGTGGCAACTACTGCTAGGTGTTTAAGAGAAGGTAACTGAATTGTGATGGGATTCTTTTGTGTTGCAAAACAAAAGGAAAAGCTCCTTTGTCCAACAACAAGCAAGCATTTAGGCCTCCTCTTCAATAAAGAAAACAAACATGTAATATGCTTCTGGGGATTCCCAGAGTTGTGAGCCACTATGTTGCTCTCTGACTCAGACAGAGTGAATTTTGCTGGTCATTAGATTGTGTGTCAGCTTTCCACCATGCCACTCTGTCTTCCTCACTAGCAAAACTTCTCGAGGCTCCATCAGACCAAACCTAACCTTAGAGGTAACAATAAGTGAACTCCAGCTCCTGATCTACTCAAAGAAGTTTCTCTGCAATGCACAGCTCCTACCAAATTGCATTCACAGAAGATATTAAGTTTGCTGCTCTGTTAAAGAATCAGTGTATTCCAATTTATCAATTTAACAGGGGTAAATATACCCTGCTCTTCAAACACTGCATTGAATTGGTTTATAGTAAAAGTAAAACAACTGTATTAACAAAAGAGTATGGATTTAGTGACACCAAGTAAAACATAAATGTACCGATGGTTATAAATAAGTTATCTTCTTTCAAGGTCTAGGCCAGTTCCCCCACCAGACCACTTCTTTCTCCATGCTCTTCAAGATTCACACAGGATAGGCAGAAATGGCATAGCTAGTTTCATCACAATAGAAGCACAGGTGGTGTTTGTGGTGCCATTCCTTTCCTTCAGGTATGAGTCACTAGCAAGCCCATCAGCAGGTGATACAGAAGCTGGGGTCATGGTATATGGTCATGGATCCCTCTACACCTCTCTTCATTCTTATAGACTATTATCTATGCCAAGGGTGGCCCAAATTACTGCCTCTGACACTCACCTCCCCATTGGGCAGAATCCTCTAGCCCCACCACCCTGCTTCAGGGCAGATGCTCCAAGCTCTCCACCCTAGTCTGGTAGGTAGAGAATGGTGGGGGCATACAAGACTACTCCGTGAGCTGCACTTTAATTGTAAAAGAGCTGCATGCAGTTCACAAGCCACAGTTTGTCCACACCTGATCTATGCAGATGGTGAAGTCCACAAAGGCATCTAGGCCCATTGGCATCTCTATGTGGGCCAGTTCATCTTTGTTTTCTTCCTGTAAGTCCCATCAGAATTGGTACATCTGTATTGCTTCATTCCATTTTTTATCTGCTGTGAGGTGGTGGAAGTGCACTGCATAGGAGGCCACTGTTCCTTGTCCCTGCTGGAGTCCCCTGAGGGCAGCTTCAACAATTCGTGCTCCATGTAGGTCATCAAAGATGTGAACATCAACTGAAGAAAAGCTTCCCATCTGAAAACACTGGACTATGAACTTCCAGTAAGAGGAAAGCCTAGTCTAACTTATCTCCAGTCATCAGACTGATTACTAGGCCTACTTGGCCTGGTCAGAGGCACAGATTTGGGGACGCATCAGAAATAGAAGGCAGTGTTGATTCATGAACCCCCAAAACCACCAGCACTCCTATCAAACCGTTGGGGCATCAGTATTGCAAGCCCCCTGTTCAGACAAGAAGCATCACCAGATGTCCCAATTTTATAGGGATAGTCCCAATATTTGTGGCTTTTTCTTATATAGGTCACCAGTCCCTGTCCCAATTTTTCACACTTGCTCCCTAAATTGCATAATGCAGCACAGTATTCTCAGAGCTGAGTGCCTCACTTGCTCCTGCAGCCATTGGATGTCTGAGGTGAGCTGTGCAACTTGGCCTACTGTGCTTGAGTATCCTCCTGAAGGCGGAGGGTCCATTTGGGTGAATCTGATGCTTCTAGTGGCGGAAATGGTGATGCTAGGTCTATCCTTCTCACTCCAGGCAAGGCCCTTCAGGATAACTGTGGTCCAAACAAACTGTCACAGCTGGGTCATGGATGGCCAGACATAGTAGTCAGAGCCAGAGTCCGCACTCATAAGATCAGAGTCAGCTGGGTCACGATACCAAGAGATCAGAAGCAGGAGACAACCTGGATGTCAAAACCACAAATCAGATGCCTGGAGTCATGTGAGATCAGGCTACCAGAAAATCAAGCTGGAGGAGGGGGAGCAGGAGCAGGAAGCACAAGGCCTTAAACTGGAACTGGGCTTTATGGGTCCCAGGTAAGCAAGCATCAGCAAGCTGTCAAATGGAGGGTTGGCATGTGTCTGCTCCCGCAGACCCACATTTGAGACTTGTGGGTCATGACAAGATTGTATCTAAAGGATTTCTATTACCTTTTTATAGAACCCTGTAAATTTCATCCCTGTTTAGTTATATAGGGCTTTTTGATAATCCATATCTAACTTAGTTACATGACTAATATCATCAAGCTATCTCTTTTTCTAGTAATGATTACAATGTCACAGTGCTACTAGAGATTTGAGATTCTGGTCTTACCACGTGCTATTACCACGTCCTTTTTTAAATTTTATTTTCATTGCTCTACTTGTTACTGTGAAGCACCTTCAAAGCTTCTGTGCTAGGTTGGCATGTCACAATGTTCTGCAGAATGCTTACATTCCACTGTAATGTCAACACTTCAAAGAGGAACTACTATATATGGCTGGTAGCACTGGAACTGAGTTTTGCCCAACACACCCAATATATTATGCAACACAGAAACCATTAAATATGTTTGTGTGCTACATTTAAAAAAAAAAACCTGGTTTTTACTGTAGCTACTTCGGAGTGCAGAAATTTCCAGTGTTATTTGTTGAGTTGCCCCAAAACATTAATGTTTCTGCACAAGCTCTTTTTCTTTTACTCAGCATTGTATTAGTCAGACAACTGATGTGGACAAAATTTGGCAGCAGCCCCTGAGGCACCAACAGAAAAGCATTTGTTCATGTATGACGCAGATGAACTAATTTAATAATTTGTTAACGTTAGAAGCAGCAGTCTATCCTACAGTGCTATGCGTAACAGATTGTGATATCTTTGCACCCTGGACAAATGACCATATACATTCTGGTTTTGTCCATTTCGACAGGAGCAGAGAAAAGAGTAAAAAGAATCTTTCTTTCATCCTCATCACTTGCCTCAGCTGTAGATGAGGATACCTGGTTTCCAGCAAGCTGTTGGTGAAATATCAGCTTGCCTCCCATGTATGTATCAGGAAGGTGCAATCAAGAGGACGTTAGTAATTTTTGCCAAAGTAGTGAAACTTTTTTCCACTAGTTCTAAACCTTCTGTCCCTCCCAGAAACATTAGATTCCTATCACACCTTCCTAAAACTTCCAATCCCAAAATGATTGACATCAGGCTGAGGGAGCACAGTTGGGC
This sequence comes from Mesoclemmys tuberculata, assembly GCA_007922155.1. Lineage (NCBI taxonomy): Eukaryota > Metazoa > Chordata > Testudines > Chelidae > Mesoclemmys > Mesoclemmys tuberculata. Next base: position 27,596,309 of record ML675616.1, read on the forward strand.
ATTAGGTACCACTCCCAGTTCTGCTGTATAATAATATTACTGTCTTGCATGGCATGATATCTCCTAGTGAGCACCCCTTTCAAGCCAACCCTCCCCTCACACAGACAGCCAGATCCATATGAATTCAGACTCTGAACTCTGCTGCACTTGGAGAGCCAACATACAGCACATTATTCCAGCAGGAAGGACTTTGAGAGATATGAAACACCATGACATTTACAAAAAATTGTGAGAATTGGCAGTGCTAAACAATCAAGCCAAAGATTGGGAATTCAGGTGCAGTGGGGAAAACAGAAGGGAGCAAGGGAAGGAGAAGACAAAGTCTCAAGAGGGAATGAGCTAGTTAGGGTGGCATATAAAGAGCAAGAGATGACATGAGGTGGAATGCCAGAGAGAAAAGAAAGGGGAGAAAAATGAAATATGAAATAAAGGACAAGAGGGAGGAGAAAATATCAGAGAATAAACTGAGAAAAAGGAAAGAGAGAAGACAAAAGCATAGACAATATGAGGGATGAATGGGCAGCATTTTCATTTCCTCTTAACATGCCCAGCTGTCAAATTCTCCTGTTCACACCTTTCTTATGCCTTTAAAATCACATTCTAGGGAGGTGAGTCCATAGCCTAAATACCACAGATTTACACTTTAGGAATCCATTTGCCCTTTAAGTTATTTATTTTTAATGTTAAAAATAAATGCAATCCCAAACTACTACATTATTTTAAACATGAGCAGCAACTAATAATGAGGTCACTCAGTGCTTGAGAGGGAACTTTCTGAATTTTTTCTGCATATAAATTAATCCAACAGGCTGTTATACTTCAGACTTTTGACTATTCACATTCCACTGATGTCGCAAATTCAAAAAGCCTTTCTTAACTCACTGAAGAGCTCAAGTAGTTGAAGATAGGGACACTTTGTCCTCCTTTAGGATGGCAGGGTGGACTAGATAACCTCTTGAATTCCCTTCTAGCTCTATGATTCTATGATTGGTTTCAGTTTTATAAAGCTATATTCTGTTAAAGCCACAGTAGGGGGTACAATAAAGAAAATGCAGAGTACAACACAGGTGTGGAAGTAAATCTGCTGCAAATTGGTTTCTTCACAAAAACCAAGATGTTCTAGTGATGACAATGTACATCTGTATCATTTCAGTAGGATTTTATATTTCCTGTATCTCCTTCTTAACTAAAGTAAAAATCTACCTTCACATGTATGGATTTCTTTAAAGTGAAACCAGATATTAGGGATAACAAACAAGGTGGAGTAGCAGTCATGACTGGTGTACAAGTATTGAAGGGTATGTGTTGTTCAGGCAAGACAGATATAATGATAAAGGTAGTGAAGTCGCATTGTATATTAATGAGGCAGTAGACTGGAAAGAGATTAGAAGTGATGGAATGAATAAAACTGAGCCTGTTTGGGTCAAAATCATTTTGGAAAGAAGCCTGCCAGTGCTCTCGTGTGATAGTTCTTCACAAAATAGTCACCAAACCAACAAGAGGTGGTTTTAGGAGACAGCCTTGGTTCAAGTGAACTAAACAGAAGGATAAATAAAAATAGGTCGGAAACTAGAGTCCTTGATTTCAAAAGGGCAAACTTTCAAAAATTAAGGGACTGAAAATCTCCAGGATCAAAATGTGGAGGAAGCTTGGAATTAATTTAATCCTTTAATACTTTAAAAATGCAATTTAAGTTGCAGCAGCTATCTGAAGGCTGCATCACAAGCAAGGTGTAAAAATTTGTAGGGAAGGCTTGCAGACCAACGTGTATAAGCAAGCATCTCAAACAGGTTATTAAGAAAAAGCAGAATGTCTAAGAGGAATGGAAAATGAGATGGATCAACAAGGAAAGCTATCTCTTGGAAGTCAGAAAGTGTAGAGAAAAAGTGAGAACTGCTAAAATCCAAGCAAAGGAGGACCTTGCAAAATAAATTAAAATTGGTAGTAAAAAAAAATTCTATAGCCATATCAATAAAAAGACAACAAGGAAAGAAGAGGTGGGCCTACTAATCGCTGAGGATGAGGTGGAGATTCAAGATAAACTAGGCATGGCCCAACACTAAGGGCTAGTCTATACTTGAAATTTACAGTGGCACAGCTGCATTAGTATACGTGTGCCACTGTAAAAGTGCTTGTGTAGCTGCATTATGTTGACAAGAGAGAGCTCTTTACGTTTATGTTTTTGTTGCTCAAGGGGGAGGGTGTTTCTTACCCTGAGCGATAAAGGTTTTTCCAGCATAAGTGCTGGTGTGGACTAGGCCTAAATGAATACTTTGTCTCAGTTTTTAATAAGGGTAATAAGGAGTTTAGGAGAAGTAGCAGGATGACTAATATAAAGAAGGATATAGAAGTAGAAATTACCACACTTAAGGTGGAAGTCAAACTCAAACAGTTTAATGGGACCAAATAAGGAGTCCAGATAATCTCCGTCCAAAATATTAAAGGAACTGGCACATGAAATTGCAAATCCAATAGCAAGGATTTTTAATAAATCTGTAAATTTGGGGGGGTCACACCCTATGACTGGAAAGTTACTAATATAATAACTATTTTTAAGAAAGGGAAAAGAAGTGATCCAGGAAACTACAGGCCTTGTATACAAGTTCTTGGAACAAATTTTGAAAAAGAAAGTAGTTGAGGACCTAGAGATAAACAGCAATTGGGATAAAATATAATATGGTTTTACAAAACGTAGATCATCCAAAACAACCTGATCTTTTTCTTTGAGAAGATAACTGAATTTTTAGACAAAGGACATATAATAGATCTAATCTATCTGCATTTCTGTAAAGCATTTGATACAATTCCACATGGAAAATTATTAGTTAAATTGGAGAAGATGGGGATTAATACAAGAACTGAAAGGCAGATAAAGAACTGGTTAAAAGGGAGACTACAACAAGTCATACAGAAAGGTGAACTGTCAGGCTAGAGGGAGATTATTAGTGGAGTTCCTCAGCGAACGGTCATGGGACCAATCTTATTTAACATTTTGATTAATGACCTTGGCACAAAAAGTGTGCTAATAAAATTATTGGATGATACAAAGTTGGGAGGTATTGCCAATACAGGGGATGACTGGAATGTCATACAAGAAGATCTGGACAACCTTGAAGACTGGAGTAATAGAAAATGGATTAAATTTAATAGTGCAAAGTGCTAGGTCATGCACTTAGGGACTAATAACAAGAATTTTTGCTATAAGTAAGAGACTTATAAATTGGAAGCAACAAAGGAGGATAAAGACCTGGGTGTGTTGGTTGATCACAGATGACTATGAGCCACCAATGTGATGTGAAAAAAGATATTGCTATCTTAGGCTGCATCTGGAGAGATATTTCCAGTAGAGACAGGGAAGTATTAGTACCACTATAAAAGGCATTGGTGAGACCTCATCTGGAATACTGTGTGCAATTCTGGTTTCCCACGTTTAAGAAAGATGAATTCAAAAAGGAGCAGGGGCAGAGAACGGCTAATAGGATGATCAGAGGAATGGAAAACCTACCTTATAAGATGAAACTCAAAGTGCTCAGTTGTTTAGCCTAACCAAATGAAGACTTAGGGGATATACGATTGCTCTGTATAAATACATCAGAGGGATAAATACCAGGAAGGGAGAGGAGTTATTTAAGTTCAGTGCCAATGTGGACACAAGAACAAATGGATATAAACTGTTCATCAACAAGTTTAGGCTTGAAATTAGATGAAGGTTTCTAACCACTAAAGGAGTAAAGTTCTGGAACATCCTTCCAAGGGGAGAAAAAAAATTAACTAGTTTCAAGACTGAGGCTTTGTCTATACTAGCACTTTTGTCAGTAAAACTGTTGTTGGTCAGGAATGTGAAAAAAATACACCCCTGACTGATATAAGTTTCACCAACAAAAGTGCCCATGTGGACAGTGCTGTCAGCAAGAGAGTGAATCCTGCTAGCATAGCTACTACTGTTCGTTGGGGATGGTTTAATTATGCTGGTGGGAGAGCTCTTCCCTCTCAACATAGAGCAGCTACACAGAAGACCTTACAACAGTGCAAATACAGTGGTACCGCTGTGCCACTGTAAGATCTGTAGTGTACACATAGCCTGAGTTTGATAAATTTATGCAGGGGATGGCATGATGAGATTCTCTACAATGGCATGTTGTCCACCTGCATCTGCGAGTAGCAAATATACCTAACAGCCAGAGATGGGACACTAGATGGAAAGACTCTGAGTTACTACAGTGAATTCTTGCCCCTATGTCTGGCAGATGGGCCTTGCCGACATGCTAAGGGTCAAACTAATTGCCATGTTTTGATTTGGGGAGGAATTTTTCCCCAGGTCAGGTTGGCACAGACACTGGGGGTTTTCACCTTGCTCTGTAGCATGAGTTCTGGGTCACTTTCAGGTTTAAACTAGAGTAAATGGTGAATTCTCTGTAACTTGAAGCCTTTAAACCATGATTTGAGGACCTCAGTAACTCAACCAGAGGTTAGGGGTCTATTACAAAAGTGGGTGGATGAGATTCTGTGACCTGTAATGTGCAGGTCATATGAGATGATCATGATGATCCTTTCTGGACTTAGTCTAGAGTCTATAAATGTAATCTTAGCTTAATTTCCTGTGTTTGTAATGGTTGGTTTTGGGACAATTGTTTGGCGTATTGAAAACTGTGTTAAAATGTCAAGCTATCACTTTAAGTTAGAAAAGGTTTCCTTGGCCTTCTTGCAGGCTAGGAGGACTCTAAGGGAAGTTCTGTGATCTGGTTTCTCTTGGGAGGTCTGAAAAGTGTCAACATGATGCAAAATGGGGTGAGTTGTGATAGGTCCCCCCGAGTAAAACTTGGGTCTGGGCTACTGCTGCGTCCCTTAACTCCAAACTGGGTTGTCCCTAACACTACTTTGCTAGTGAAAAGCAGCAAACCAATCCAGGTGCTGTTATCACTCAGCTTAACAATAGGTGAAGACCTATGCCCAGATAGATTGTATGAATGTTTCCAGAGCCACTCACAAATCTCACAGAGAAAGGCATCAGCCCGATTACTCCAGCTTCCTGCCCTGAACCCCAAAGTTACCATGTCCTGCCCTGGTCAGAAATCTGACGAGTAAATTTATCATCTGGTTTGCCCCTCCCTCAGCATGCAGAAGACACACCATCTTTTATTAACTGAGTGCAGGGGTTTTCAAATACGTCACTGAACCACACTGTTTTAGTTAAGAATATAAAACAAGTTTATTAACTACAAAAGGTGGACTTTACGTGAGTATAAGTGGCAGGCATAAGAGATTAGAGAGATTCCAAAGAAAATAAAGATAATCACTCAATCTAAATCTAAAGCTTCTAATATTAGGTAGCATCTAGATTAGATAGTTTTCTCAGGCCACTTGAATGTTCCAGTTCTCAGTAAACGGGTTTCTCCAAAGCCCGGGTACAGTCTCTAAATTTTCCAGTGTTCCTATCGCTTTCAGCATACATGGGGGAGGAGAAAGGACCAGGCATGCAGCCTTTGTTCCTGCTTTTACATCTTCTGAGGATGTACATCACTTACATCACTAAGGATTTGCCCAGGCATGTCCAGGTCATGCAAGGGGAGGCTAGCTTGCATTTGGTCCTGGCAGCTAACTCAGCTCTCACTAGTGGCTCCAAGTAGCTGCACATATACCGCACCCCAGGATCTTGCCTTATCTGGCATGCTAACTTTAATGAGGGCATCTCACATTAACAACTGCTAGTGAAAGGGCACATCTGGCCCTCCAAGTGCAAAAAGTGTCTTCTTGTGACACTAGCAAAAACAACTTCCAAGTATAACACGAGTGGAAACAGTGCTGGATTAAGTTAGTGGATAGCTCAGAGCAGTGCTGCAGATGGATTATGGTGGACTGGTCAACCACAAAGTCAAGGAGTCATGGTTGAATGCTTTGTGAATACTGGAAAATAGAAATCGAATGAAGGGTAGAATGAGAAACTGAAGCATGCCATCTTAGTTATCACCTGGATATACAAGAGCTGCATTCACCACATAGAAACTGAGGTAGGAGCAAAAAGTAAGTGATAGGAACAAACACAAATACAACAATACATAGAACAAGGAATTAGGTGGTGAACTTAAAGGATAAGACATTTATTGGAGCATGCAATGTAAGATTATATTTGGCTGTAGCACTTGTGGGAAATGTGTGCATTTGTGATGTATAAATTGCAAAATTATGAATGGGAAATTGATGGTTTGAGAAATGAGATTGGAAGGCAAAGGAAAATTCTACCCCTATTAACAAAAGATATTGAAGCAGCTGAACAAGCGTTGAGCTATAAGGCTGTGGGCTGGTGCACTGATTTCCCAGCCCACAAAATAAAACGGTTAGTTAGGCAGCTTTCAGTCAGTTGGGGTCCCTTCTTCCCAGGGCTACCTTTATGAAATCTTATGCAGAATCCAAACATAACAAAATGAGCAGTAGCAAAACAAAAGACAGTAACTACAACAAACAATGTCCATATACAAACCTGTAGATGGGGCTCCAACTCACAACCAGTTGCCCAGCCCCACCCCCTGCCTTCACAGACCTTAATATTTCCCCTGCTCCCTATTATTGGCTACTGCATTAACCCTTTATGCTCTGAGCTGTAAAGCCCTTTTACCCTGTCACAAAGGTGAAAATGAAGAAACTAAGTTGGCTAATGGATGACGTGCTGCAGTTGAATGACAAGCTCCGGAAGCTGAAGGAGAACAAAAAGGAAGATACTAGTTTAGGCGCTGAGTATAATAGGTTGATTAGAAAGATAGAACAGAAAGTGAAGAGAGACAGAAAGAACTGGATAAGTGAACAATGTGAAAAAGCAGAACATGTGAAAAAAATGTGACACTGGTTGGATAGCATGATAAGAGAACTGAATGAGACATTAGCCAAAGATGTCAGCAGTGGAAGACAAGCACAGACCAATAACTGAGGATGAACGTGTAGAGAATAAGTGATGAAAAAATATTTTGAACCCGAACAACTTGCAGAATGCAGTAGATGAAATGATCCTGGAGAAACTTCCCAGTACAAACAAGGAAAAGAAGATGCCAAAATTCTTAGCAGACGGAAAGATCTCAATAGTAAGTTTAAAAAAGAAAAAAAGGCTGGGAAGTGAAAATATAGCAGCAGAACTTCTGCAAACAGGCAAGGAGCACAAAGTAAAGGTGAAATACAAGCTCTTCAACAAACAACAGCAAGTGCTGAGATAATGTGGGAAAGCAATAATAGTACCAATCTATAAGAAAAAAGAGATAAGAGTGCAAGAACTATAGCAGAATCAGCTTATTGAGTATGCTGGTGAAAGCATTCACCAAGACATTTCAGAGGAGAATGAAGAGGTACGTGAAAGCAATGTCTGGAGTGGAATAGGCTGAATTTAGACCACAACAAAGTACAATACATAGCTATTTGTGAAAAGACAGATATTGGAGAAGTACATAGAACACAACCAAACCTGTTATAACAACTTTATAAACTTCAGATAGCCTTTTGATAGAATTTGGCAGAAAAGGTTATGACATGTATTGAGAATGTATGGTGTCCCTGAGAAATTGATCAAGCTGACATAAAATATCTGCAGCAAGTTGATGAGTACAGTGAAAGTAGATAAGGAGATGACAGATTGGTTCAGGACAACTGTAGGAGTGAGAAAAGGATGCATGTTATCACCAGATTTGTTCAGTTTGGAAGCAGTAGAGTGTAGTACTGAGAGATGAAGTTAGAGGAGTCATATTATGTGGGAGGACAGTGAATAACCTTAGTTTCACAGATGATATTGCCCTCATAACATTGACCAAGAAAGATTTAAAGAGAATAACTGGTGAGACAGACTGAGAAAGCAGAAGATTCATACTGAAGATCAGCATGAAGAAGACACAAATTATGGAAATCAGAAAAGTAGAGGAAAAGGAAAAGATCAAACTCAGAGACAAAGAGCCAGAACATGAAAAAAAAGAACTAGTATAGAGAATGGAAATTGTAAAGATGACATAAAAAGAAGAAACATACTAGCCACACTGGCATTCATAATACTCTGTAAGGTCTGGGAGGCTAAAGATATTTAGTTAAATGAAAATCAGCATATATGAAACCACTGTCGTGTGAGACTGCTGTACAAGTCATAAAGTTGGAATATGAGGAAAATCGACAAATGAAAGATATTGACTGGAGAAATGAACTGGCTGAGAGGAACACTGAGAGTTTCCAGACTGCAAAAAAAATTAAAAATGAAGTGACAAAATAGCTACAGCAAGAAAATGCTGTTACAGAAGGTCCAAGAAAGATCACTGTGATGTTTTGGATACTTGTCAAGAATGGATTCATCAAGGATATCATAAATGGTGACACAATCCTCAGTGCAAGGAACTAGAAATAGAGGAAAGGTCAAGGATGTATTAGTATGACCCCAAAATTTGGATCCAAGAGACCCTATAATGGCTTAGGTGTGCTAATGGAACAATCACAAGTCTTAATTCTATAAGCGGGTAACAGGAGGTGGTCTGCCTAGGGAATTCACAGAGGTTTATCCACTCAAAGGATTGACATTCAGACAGTAATTTCTTCAGAAAAAAAAGTCTCTTTATTAAATGCTACTGTTATACAATTGGATTTTTAAACTGAAAATCAACACAATGTAACAGATGAAATAAGCCACTTAAAACAGTACAAGACACCATAAGCCATATAATCCAGTGCAGTACACCATCAAATATAACTCTAAAATTGCAATACAATATTCATAACACAATATAACATATCCGTAGCACGTTTTATAATGTTATGAATACTTAATTGTGATGCAGCATGGTAGACATACAGTGTTACAACATACAGTATAACATAGAGGAAGAAAGAAACCCTGCATACATATGTATAAAGTCTTAAATCAATGTTGTATTAGAATACCAACTTATTACAATATAACATACAATTCCCTTAAACATGTGTATACAGTAACATCCCAATAACACATTCAATAACGTTACTACAAACTAACGTTCTATGAGTGTTGTTCAGGCAGTCATAAAATGGGTGGGATGAGAGATCATTTGGATGCATGAATCCAGCTTTATTTACAAGGCATTCCTTATCCTAAGAAAAATTACACTTCCTTTCTCAATCAAATCGCTCTGTCTCAGTTTAGGTCCTTCTGTTCTGTCTTTTCCTGCATGCTGTTACTGTCGCTGCTGCTGCTGCTGCTGTCTTCTGTTGTTCTACTCTGATCATCTAGTCACCTAAGCCTGTCAGTTCTGTCTTATATATGATTTCTACGGCTTATTTCATCTCTTGCAATGTGTTGATTTTCAGTTTCAATAGCCAACTGTATTAAAATTAGCATTTAATAAGGAGACATTTTGTTTTAAAAGAAATTACTGTCTGAGTGAGCACCTTTTGAGTGGACGGCTGTATCCATGTCTTCATAAGGGTAAATCAAGAAAAGCAGATCTAGGGAGTTCCTGATTGGTTCCTTCCTGATTGGTTGCTTTCTTAATGTCAGTCATCAGCATTTTCCCTTCCAGCAGGGTGATATCATTTTTGACCTATCAGTTGTCTGATATGCTAATAGGTTTTACTTGTTTATTCAAACTGAACCTCCTTGAGAGCCTCCTTCTTACCTAACTGACCTCTCCTGTGAGGCATTAGGAGGACCTTTATTTCACCCCAGTCTACCTTTCTGCTATTGATCAGTTTCTAAATGCCTCCATTTTGTTTCTTCCTCTCTCTAACATGACATCATCACGGTTATCATTTTAGATTTCTAGCTAAACTTGCTCTAACCTATCATTATTGACTACTTATCAAAAGCCTAAATTCCAAAACTAACCATATTTTTATGCATGCCTAAATATTATAATACTATCACTACCTTTGTTATGCTAATTAAAACAGATAAAATCCACAATATTTTTGTCCCCACTCTTTGTCTGTTGCTGATCTCATTATATGAACTAGAGCAGCTAAAAAAAACCTCTTGTATTATTAGAGCGCTACGGTGAAGTACGACACTGAACAAAAACATGCAAAGATGATCAAAGTTGTGAAGCTGATACAAAATAGAAAGTGGTGGAAACACTTAATTTGGCCACATCATCACTACTGAGCTGACAGACAAGAATCAACTAAGTAGATATATCTCTCTGGTTTTTTTGGTTAGTCTTGTCTTGTTTTGGTGGTTTTATTATCATTCTGGTTTCTAAGAAATAAAGTTATGTTTGACTGTAATCTTCCAGAACGAGTATTTCATGTTTTTATTTAATTTCTGTTTATGTATGTCATGAAGATAACAAATTGCAACATCTCTGTCATTTTTATGATAGTTTATACTCTCAACTTTATCTCAATCTTAATACAGTTTTTTTTGTCTTAGAATAGGTGCATGTATAAATATTAATCTAAAATAGTGAACTAAATGAATAAAAATAAACTGTTCTCTGCTTTGTCTAGGAATGCTACATATCCTCTTCCTCAGAAGAGGAGTCAGATGAAAAAGATACCAACCCGAGGGAATCAGCACAAAAGCCATGATCTAAAAGTAGACCAAGGAGCTTTCCCTCCGAAAAGGGGGTTCATCTTTGGGCTGTGGTGGCAGACTCCTTTAGATGGCAGGAAGGGAGGTATGTAAAGGCACACAGCTTAACCGAAGAAAGAATTACATTCACTTCCATCATCGACTTGAAAAAGGCTGTCTCTTTGTCCCTTCCTCCATGCTTCTGACAGTCTACCGCTCTTCTAGTGCCCTACTCTCTGTTTCACAAGTTGGCTGGGAACCTCATTTCATGTGTCTTTCACAAAAAATTCAGTTATCTTTTCCCCTATATTGTCCTTCTCAGTCTTCCTCCTCCTCCCTCTTCAATTATCCTCCCTCACTATCCTTGCAGAAATGAAATTCTAATATTGTAGCTATGTTGCTTCCACTTCAACCTAAAATGAACTGTTAGTCACAATATTAATTCCATCTAAGACCTAAATTCATTTTCCATGAACAGTCACTGCAGTGTGAGTAAAATAGAAGCAAATTAAAATGAGTACAAGGAAAATGGCAAATCAAAATTTGGTTTCTAATTTTCCAAAGGTTTCCTAATATTTTTCTCTTCTATTTGATCAGCTCTTCTTCTGTACTCAAGAATCATTAGACTTAAAAAGTAAAAGAGAAAGGTAAAACTGTAGCCTACACACAGTGTATGCATCTTATCAAAAACTGGCACTTACAATTCAATATGTCAGGTTTTACATGACTGTATTTTGAACCTACAAATAGATACTTTTCCATATCAGTCACATCTGGCAAAGGACACTCAAGGTCACATAATTATTAAAGTTTTGGTACACAGATGATTTAGCATCCTGATTGCCCTGGCACAGTAATAACACAGTGTAATATGTGGTGTGAGAGAAACAGATATTCTGAAAAATAAATAGTTAAATTGTAAAAGACCTAATTTTTTTTTCATATATTTCTGTGATTTCCTTTCAGGACCATAAATATTTTCATGCACTGATTGATTAAAAGAATCTTATGTCTGTTGCCCATTTATCTATCAGTATATTTGTATATAAGACTTTTGCTTTAAAAAAAATAAAACTATGAGAAAAGGAGTGAGTGTCATAGTTTCACTCAAAGTTGATGAAAATCGATAGACAGCAAAGCATTAGTCCCTTCTTAATGAATGTTTTAAAATAACCAACCTTCCCAGGCCTTTTTGTCCTCAAAAACCTGGAGCCAGATCTCTCTCTGGTGTAATACAGAGATCTCAGCAGCTGAGATGGATTTGGCTCCTCAGAGCTAAACAAGTATATTTATTCGAAGGTAGAAGGAATGTGTAGTTCTTATCAATGTAGTCAGTAATGTCCCCTTCTCTCCCACCTGGACCTATCTGTATATAGAAAGTCCACTCAGCATGAACCCTCCTACAAGCAACCCAGGCAAGTGGGTTCTGATATTTCCAGGACCTGGGAGGGTTCTCTGAGTGGGGAGGGAGTGGCCCACTAATTTTTTCATGGCCCCTTTCTATGCCATGATACATTCCATTCAGTGGGTGGTTCCAGAGGCAGTGGCAGATAGGTAAACTCAGGCAGCATAGCTTCTATGTAACAGGACGAAGAGAGAGAAGGTGAAAGGCCAGAGAGACCTAGTGCTTCCAATCAATCCCTGAGATGTATAAATTTGGAGGACAAAACCTCCTGTTTTGTTCACAAGGGGTGGGGTGGGATGGTCACCCACTTCTTTAAGCAACAATTTTGGAGGAAGCTCACCAAAAGGAATCTTACAAAGGTTTCCTCTATACAGAGCCCTTTCCCCTTTTTTATGTGCCACAGGAGGGAATGATCCATCCATAGGCCAAGAGGCTTTCCCTCTCAAAAGATTCAGATTCATTGACAGACCCAGTAATAATGCTGCAATAGAATGCTGCTGGCCAGCATGACAGATTGATATTTCCTTGCATGTGTATTCAAAATGCCGGTGCTTTTGCTAAAGGACACAGTTAATATAAAATCCTTTCTTAAAAGCTTTATTCAAAGCGGGATTGTAAAACTCATTCTCAGTGCTAACTTGTTTGCCTCTTAGACTACTATAACAGGATCTAGTGCTAGGAGTTAAGATATGTGAGGTTTGCTCTCACAGTGGGAAAGTCATTCCACCCTCCTGATGCCTCTATTTCCCCTCACACTTATCTAGCTAATCTATTTAGACTGTAAGCTTTTTTGGGGGAAAATATTGTGCTGTACAGCATTGAGCACAAAGAACCCTGAACAACTCCTTCAGATTGATTTTAAAAACTAGCACATTTTTTAAATTGTTTTAAAGTAGATCTCCAACTCCCCTCAAATATTGTATTTGCTTAGACACTTACTAAAAGTAAACATTTTGTTCCATAACATTTCATATAACTATTTCTTTAAAATCTGGTCTATACTAAGTTGATATGCTCACTTTCAAACCCTTTTCCATCAGACCTAAATGAAAACAAGACTGGACCCTATTCATAAGACACATGCTTTATTCAATCAGATGTGCAGTATGAGTGAGTCTTAGATTGTTAGATTTTGTGGCTTTGAGTCAGAAATCACTTCATAAGTCAGAACTAAATTTATACATGTTAGTGCATTGGTAACTTAAAATAATTGCTCAATAAAATAAACTGTATAATTATTGATCTTTGCAAGCACATCTGAGATCTTATCAGTCATTCATACCTACCACTACTAAACAGTTTATCATTTAGATAGGCAATAACGTCTTTAATTACAATAAAAGATATTTCATATATGGCATGCTCTATACCTTAGTGGTTAGGGAACTAGTTGAGGATTTAACAAACCCCTGTTTAAGTTCCTACTCTGTCTAATTCAAATCAGAGTTTTTATCCTAAATCAAGCAGAGCGGGAATTGAACCTGGATCTAACCACTGAGCTATATTCTCTCTCTGTGCATGTGCCCTGAACCTAAAAATCTTCCTCACTAAAGTTTCACTGAAACCATTACGTCTCCACCAAACATTTCAACTTTGACAAAACAGCATATTGCATTTTGGCAAACATGTTACAATCAGATCTAATACTGCTCTGTATATTCTAAGTCTTCCTTAAATATTTGGGTCAGTGCTATACAGAACTATTTATGCACTCAGATATAATTAAAATGTGTGAGCATTTGTTTTGTGATCATGTCCAGCTAAAAATGATCTCAACATATGGGTCTAAATTCTGAAAAATACTTTTCATGGCCTAAAGAGATTTTCAAGTGTCAGTTCCCAGGAAAATTCTTACTGCAGCAAGTTAGAAGATCATTCTGTAAATTAATCTCCAAAGGCCATGTAAGACATAAGCCTTTCACAGTCTTTTGAGGAAACTATCTCTAAGCAGTAGCAAATACCTGGTATTTTGAAGCCAGTTAGAGTTAATACTTAACCACTCTTGGTGAAATTATTTCAGCATGGCTGGTTACATACTTCACAAAGAACCCAGGGTTGATTTACATTGTGAAGATTATTATTGCAACCAGAAGGGCTAGAAACTTTTAAAAATGACATCTTAAGTTCTGGATAAGACAGCAAGCTGTGCATGAATAGTTTAATAATCTCCTCATTTCAGTTAAGGTGAAATCCATTTCACTCACATGAAGCCTGAGCAGACAGGGTTTGTGCAGGTGCAGAGAGATTGATTAAAGGAAATCTATCACCAGGTGCTACTATTCTTGTGACGGGAACTGGGCCCATGGAATTTGCGTTAGGCTTGGTTTGCAGCTCCTTCATTGGTTTATCCCTTTATGGGGCCTTTAACAGATTGCGTGAGGTCTTGCACAAGCAGTTGCTAACAACTCAGCAACCCCACTTCACCAGCCCAGATGGCCTTGCACTGGTCCTCCAAAGCACAGCTGAATTGCATGGTGAATGCATGAAATCATTGCCTGGGAAATGCAGAAGTATTAATATAATTAGATTCTTTTTTTGTATTTGCTGCATTCCCCAGGTTTTTAATCCCCTCTGTAGAGACACAAACAAACTAAACTTTTATCCATCCACAGAAAGGCTAGAAAGCTGGACTACTGTTTTGTTTTTAATGAGGGCTGGAACTTTGAAGAATACTGCAAATCTGAATGAAGAGTCTTAGGTCTGATCTACAACTAAAACTTGTTACATCATTCAGAGGTGTGAAAAATATTCACCCCTGAGAGACATCTTTAAGGCAGCCTAAGCTCCAGCATGGACAGCACAAGGGCAACAGAAGAATTCTTCCAACTACCTAGCTACTGCTTCTTGGAAAGGTTGATTTACTACAAGGATGGAAGAATTTCTTCTGTGTTTTCAGTGTTTACATACAGCGCTGCAGCTGCACTGTTGTAGCATTTCTAGTGTACACATACCCTAAGTCTATTATTACCTCTGCATTTCTGATACACTCTTTTATACATTAATTGAACTGAGGGTATTATTCTTTAATAGGAGCCTCATACAGATTTTCCTGAAATCTCCAGCTTGTCATTCAAAAAATATGAAAGTCTGTACCTCTTCTACTTGCAAAAATCACACTTCACAATGTAAATCAGTCCATCGGTCTCCTTGTTGAGTCTGTGACCAGCCAGGTTTAACTAAAACCATTGACAGAGGTTAGATATTAACTGAAAACAATATAATGTAGGAGTTGGCTAAGGGAGGATGCAATTGGAGACAGAAAGATTATGGTAGACAATAGAGAGATTCTCAAGGGCTGGATGAGATGAGTGCTCTGGAAGAGATGAGTGCTCTGGAAGAGAGATCATCCCTGGGCCACACTGGTATGAGAAGAATAGATGAAATACAGAATACTTGTGAGCAAAGCCAATGAGGTCTAAATTTCCTAAACTCATCAGCATGGAACACATTTTGCTGCAGCACTAGTCATGACCTAGTTTTCTCAATTTCTGCTTGGTATCTTATTCCGTTGAATGCAATTTATGTTTGGTTATCAGATTCTAGCATAATTTTTTCTAACGTACTGACATAGTGAGCTCATGGAGCTGCATGGCTGAAATGAAGGACTGACTCTGACTCATTGACTTTCACACTGATAGAGTACTACTTCAGTTCAAGTACAAACTGTCTTTTTTTATATTCTAGTCAGTCTATTCCAATCACTTTCACACTGATCAGAATCCAATCCTATGATGACTTCAGTATTAGGGCTTAATTAATTCCCACTGAAGTCCTTGGGAGTCTTTCCATTGATTTCAATGACTGTTGGATTGTGCCCGTTGGCTGTAAAAGGTTTAAAATTACATCCAAACAGGAGCAGAAATATCATCATTCAGAAGCTAAAATTATTCTTCTTTAATGTATTAAAAATGCATCAGTAATATGTGCTTCAGTTCAAATGTGGGGTGACTATTGGACAAGGGAAAATCTAGTTCAAGCCTGAATTTTGATTGGGTATTATCTAATAAGAAACGTGTATTGCAAATATAACAGAGTAGTACATTTTTGAAAGATGATGGGTAGAGAGCACTCAAAATTTTGCTTGCTGAAGCCAAAATACAGTAACCTGAAGCAGTTTATAATGAAGTTCAGCTATTAACAGTTTCATAGGATATGGCTGATAATTACGATGTCTCATTTCTACTACTTAACATACTCTTTGCCGCATAAAACTCTTTAAACAGGGTTATAAGGTTTTGAAAGGTCAGTGCTCCCTTCTTAGCAAAGGCTTACTAAAATGTATATGAATTACAGTCAGACTTGGCAATACTTGTCATTCTTACATCAACTCTATTAAAGAGCAATACATTCATATTTTATAAGAGTAAGTACTGTATATCCAACTTGTTTCAATTATATACTTGTTGATACACTTGCTGAGTACATATGCTTTAAGAAATGTTGCAAAAATTTTGGGCTAGATTCATCAGTGTGATCTGACTACATAAATAAACCATAAACCCAGCATAATCAGCCAGTTAAACTGGATTTACAGCTCTTTTACATCAATCGAGTAGTGTATGATGCTAGTGAATCTGGCCCATTGGTTACATTAAACATCTGTTGTGGGGGGAAGGATAGCTTTCCTGCTAGTTGAAAGTTTTCTCAAAATCAAAGCATGGAAATATGTACATCGAAGTAACAGATTTCCTCATTGACTTCCTAAGCATCAGTCTGATCCACTGGGCAAAGCTTTTCACATACCAGTACCAATAGGTAACTTAGGCCTAGGCTACAATTAAAATTTAGGTTGACAGAGCAGTGCTAATCTAATCATCCATGTACATGCAGGTAGGTTGACAGAAGAATACTTTCATCAACCTAGTTAACATTACGTGAGGAAGTGGTGTTCCTACATTGTCAGAAAAACCTCTTCTGCTGGTGTAGGCTGCATCCACACAATAGGGTTAGGCCAGCATAGCCTACTGTTATGTAGACATGACCTTACACACACAACCTCTCACCCATTGTCAATGAATTTGGTCCCATCTGGGTGTAAGGGAGTGTAACAGAGTATAAACTGGGATAATTCACAAGCTGTGTCTAGAAAACAGCTGTGTAGTGAAAAAGATCACTTAACAGGCAGATGTAGAAAGGAATAAGAACAATCCTACTTTAACTTACAACTTACAATTTCTGCCAACTCCTCAGTGTGAAATTTTCAGCAGTTTGAATTCCTTTATACTCAAACATTAATGAGCAGAGGTATGAAAGTCTAAGTTTAATACAGTCAAAAATACATCATATCAAATATCGTTTCTGAATTTGGCCCTAATGAATATTGATTTAAAAATCCCAGAGAGGTTTATGTAAAAATAAATAAATTAATTCATAAGACAGTTCAGAACTCTCCCTCCAAAACTATCTTTTTTTACCCTAAAGCAATCACTAGGTTATGTCTGCACTGCAACTGAAGGTGCAATTGCAGCTTGAGCTGGCATATGTGTGATAGTTTTAATCTAGCTAGCACAGCTAAAAATATCAATGAAGGTACTGCAGCACAAAGTTTAGCAGGGATTGTACAAGACCACTGGAACCCTGGGTAAGTACTCCACACCCAGGTCCATGCTGCTGCATCTTCTGTGCTATTTTTAGTTGCATTAGCTCGATTAAAACTAGCACAAATGTGCCGATAAGAGCTGAAATCACACTTCCAACTGCAGTATAAGCAAACCCTGCAAGAAGTCTCTCCAGCAGACTCTGGAGACATGTAACAGCATGTAAGATTCTGTAGGAGATTTCTAATATTTACCTTCACAATTTTCAAGCAGTACCAAGTTTAGATAGAGATTCCAAATTCTTCTGAGTTATTCAGGGTTTTTCAAATTTTCCCCTTCTCCAGGTCCAAGTTAATCAAAACAAAGACCCTGTTTTGGTATAGCTTCCACTCCAAAGTGAACTTGGGAACAGTCAGTCTCTAGATACAACATGAATAGAATGTGTATGCATATATTGCCATGGAGAAGCCATTGCCTGGAACGTTCCTATGTCATAGTTTCATCACAATGACTGTGTCATGATGTGACTGTAGTTCATAGGCCCCATTCCATTAAAAGATTCTGATTTTTCAGAAGAGTGGAGAAGTCTCTAAACTTTCTGATGACAATCCTAGTCAAGCCTAACTATAGGCAGTTTAATGACTCTCCTCTTGTGTTGGTCTGAAATTATGGCAGAGATATTTTGAAGTAACCACATTTCAGGGTATAGCATGATTGTTGTTCTAGAGATTTCTGAAACAGTATTTTTGACATAGCCAAAAGATATAGAGATAAATCCATGGGATCACTTGTGGAATAAAAGGGATACTCAGCATGAGTAAGGATATTAAAATCCAACCTTTATTATTTTGTCTATATTCGGCACTACTGACTCAATGAGATTCGTCTATGTAATGTCAGAAGGATACCTTTTTTGATTTCTTTATATTTTTGTTAAAGTTTATGAAGAGATTATAGCCAGATTCTCCGCTTCTGGAAACAGGAATATATCTGTTGAAATAAATTAAGTTATACCAATTTACGCTAGCTAGGGATCTGGTCCATGACTGTAATTATGGAATCTCCGTTGCACATGATGCAGAAATATCTCATTCCAAAAGTATGATAACACATTTGTTGTATGAGTTTTGCAGATCATATGTTTGTTCTAAAATGTATATCTAATGACTTTAAACTGCTTGTTGTTTGGAAACAAGAAAAAAAACAAATATTTCTTTGGGACTAAATGGTATTGGCTACTGAAAGTTCATAGCACTGTGAATGCTCTAAAGAGCATTCTAATAGAGAGCCTCCTACTGATAAGGCCTAATACATGACAAGAAATTGCAATTTCTTGCCAATAACGACATTCTAAAATAAAACACCCAATCCCTTTTGAGTGAGAAATAATTTGGCCTTTATGCTATTTCCATCATGAAACTCTCTTTAAGAGAGATAAATTGTGATAAATTATGTGTACTGTTTTTCTCCTGTGATTGATTGCCAAGGAAATCAAGCTATTTCACTTAGATGCTAGCTGCTGAATTGAACCATGTTTCCCAGAAATAAGACAAACAGTTCATATTGAGTCATCCAGCTCCTGTTGCTTAGTCTGGAAACTACATTTTTAAGTTCCAGCCACCCCCATCTCTCAACAGGATCCACTGCTCTCATTTTGGGGGCCTGGCAATTAGCAGAAGTACAGTTATTGTAATCCTAATTATATGTTCTCAAACTAAGTTACTTACATGAACGAGGGGGTAGCTTACCATGCGAGGGTTTGATAAGCAAACAGGTACTTAAGATTTAATTGGTTTGCAACCATCTGCAGTGATTAATGATGTTTGAGACCCTCCTTGCTCCTCACAACAACATTCTAAATGAACACAGACTTTTAACTTGAGTTAAAAAACATTGTAGACATAGTTATTGTATTCTGTGCTAAATTTCTTTACAATCCTCCCTATGAGCCAGCACATATTTATGCCATCCCAGGAAGAGTCTGGGAAATGAATTTCTACCCTACTTCCCAACCCTCCCCATCTTGCTGTGGGGTAGGAATAAGTTACTTCACCCCTTTTTGTCAAATGTATTCATCCGCACCTCAATGCTCCGCTAGTTTCTCCATGCAGGCAAGTGGGAAGTGGCTGAGGACAGAATCAGGGTTCTTCCCACTCCCCACCCACCCCTCTCTGCTGCCTCCTTGCTTGCTGGCTCACAACCAGGATTCTTAGGTGAGCAGTCCATAATCTCTATATCCTGGTTGAAATTCAAGAAATCCATTGAAGTAAATGGTAAAACTCCCATAGGTTTTACTGGGGCCAGGATGTCACCCCCTCAGTGGAATTGCAGGGCTAAGCAGGAGATTAAAAGGAGCTTTACTCTCCCTCATCACTGAGTAATGGTTAAGATTAGATATATATAACTTAGTTATTTTTAACAATTCTTAGACAATAGCAATAAAGAGGTGGCTTTGTAACACCCTAGACAAAATTACTTAGGTCCTGTCTACATGGGAAAATTAAGCAGCAAAACTATACCAGTGTGACTCCCCATTTAGGCACTCTTACTGAGGAATAAAAACTAGCTTTTTCAGAGTGAAATAGGCTAAACTAGAAAAAAGTACTCCTATACTGGAATAACAGTGTACAAAATAATTCAAATGGCTTCTGAGGTTGGAGATCTTAGTATAGAAGTAACTCAAGATAAATTGGTTGCATTTTGAAATGTTTGTCAGTTTCTCCATGAGTTTCTCAGATGTCCTGAGGTTTATGGATAAGTCACATATTTAAATTCTTGACCTGCTCTTCTATGTTCTTTAAATCAATATAAGAGAAATACTTTCACTTCATTCATCCAATGTTCTACAAATAAACATTATTACTTTTCCAAGTGCCATTTTCAAGTCTAGTATTTCCTATGGTGACATCTTTTAAGAACCCATTTTACTGTTTCCCATAGTAGCTAACTATATGGTAAATATATCACATCAAATATCAAAGGAATCTGATTATATCCAAAAAAGACTATACAGATTAAATAATTTCTTAGGTGATTTTATCTGCTGTGGATGAAAATATAGCTATAGAATAGATTAGACAGATAGATTCTGAAAATTGTTAATTAGTTACTTTTTTCCCAAATACAAGTCCACTTTTTGCTCTCCTTATATAACATAATTTACTTTGAATGACCTAGATTAATACAGTCTTCTACATTTTGTCTATTAACCTCAGTTAAGGGGGAGAAAAAGGCTTGATTTACCATCCCTTTCTAAAGACTACCCAAAATGGCCATTAGCACAAATTCCTACATGCCAAAGACCACATCTTAATTGGCTGAGAAATGGAGGAACAAGATCAGGTGGGTTTTCTGTCAGAATACAACCTGTTACACCAGAAAAGAGGAGGGCATTAGATAAGGTTTTATCAGACTATATCCTTCTTATTATTCCACACACTGTACCAAAGTGTGTGTCCACGTGTCAAATATTTAGGAAGAAAGAAACTAGAATTACACTCTACTGAATTGACTGCCAAATCTCAGTGTATCACCTGGAAAATATTGGAGACAATTCTCTACTGGCATAAACAGGAACAGTAACATTCAAATCAAGTTTCCATGTGAAGTCAAAGGTGCTGTATTAATTTATCTCTACACAGAATATGGCTCTAAACTGTTGACTTGTAAAGAATACCTATGAACAATTCCTTCATTTAGGTAATAATGTTGGATTTAAATTATTTCTTTCTTACAATAGCCAGTGCCGAGAATAAATCAAGTATGTCATTGTTAGTACTATGTAATACATTAATTATGCAATTAGGGTATTTTAGAATACTCTTTGTATCTGAATTTTCTTCATAGAAAGATCTGTCTCATCAACAGAATGAAATACTAAAAGAAAATGAAACAAGAGAAAAAACAAAAGATAAAATCCTCTATGATTCACCACTGATCCAAGGAGGTTACAATTCCCCTTTGTTACTCTGGCTTTTCCTCTGCAACTTTATATGTTAAATCCATGATGATATTCCTTTTGCAGTAAAGTTTTTGCACACCTAATTCCTCAGTAAAAACTTCAGTAGAAAAAGAAATAGCTATGCAGTTAGTGAAACTTACTTATGGAAGTCCTATAGCATCTAGAACAAGTAGGAAGTTTGTCATTTAATTTTTAGTTAAAGGCATTTGTACATAATCCAGTATGCCGTTTTCCTCTGTAGTTTTTGTAGGCCCAGCAAAATAGGACCGAGACTACTTCACAATTTGTCATTTGCTCTCTTTCAAAGTGGATCCAGGGACAATAGTCATTAGTTTCTGAAGATGAGTAAATTTTTTTCTGCAAATATTCTTGTCACATCTAATGCAGATTCAGGTCAACTGAAATAATCTGCAAATAAAAATCAGAAATATCAACACAGTTCATTTCAGCATATCCAAAACAAAATATTTTGACTATTCATTTTGGAAAGTCAATTCTTTTTGGAATTTCCCTTAATTTTATTTTAAAAGCTATTAAAAACCTTCTAGAAACTTTGAAAATATAACAAAAAACTTAGCTTATGGCCAAACAAAATTTATTTGTCTTTTTGGGGAGTTTAGCCACCAACCAAGAAAATGGATTAATTGTACAGATCTATTAGTTTCTAATGTTAGTGGTTTGTGAGCTATTGTACAGTCAAGTTAAAATATTCTCTGGTCCCATGAACCAAGCAAAAATACTTTCATTATCCCAAGCATTCTGGGTCTGTCCATCTCAAAACCATTGATGTCAACTTACTGCAGTATATACATTATAATTGGAACAGGGAGAATATATATTTCCTATTCAAACTGTGGATTATTTCTTGCATTAAGTTGATATCATTGACTTTGGGATGGGCTGACCCAGAATGTTGTA
>ML675616.1:27618640-27654911 GCA_007922155.1 Mesoclemmys tuberculata
TGAAAGAATTAATTTTCAGAAGACAAAAAGAAAATATAGAGAATGTGAGCATCTCCCCTTGACTCTTGCTCTCATTTAACAAGGAGGTTTTGATTAGCCCATTAGGCGCATATCATACAGCAATGCAGAAAGGGGTAGGAAATACAGTTTTCCCAGCAAAGGAGAGTAGGGTTTACCAAAGATGTGAACACTTGTATTGCAGTTCAGAGCTATAGTACAATATGGCTATGTGAATGTGTCCAGAAAGTTGTACACCACAACAAGAGGGCACTGGATTAAGCAAAGCAGGGTTCTGGAGAATAGGCTGTGCAGAATGCTACCCTCCTACATTACACATGCAGCTTTTCAGAGTGCAAGTGACCATCGGAGCATTCACAGTTGGTAACAGCACGAAAATGGCAGAAGTGTGTAGGGACTTGGTTTGGTGATCCTGTATATGGGCAGAAGTCGAAAGGGAGGTGATCCTACAGAGACTGCACTGATTGGCTGCCAGATTGAAGGGCAGAGGGCTGACAAAGGAAAGCTGGAGGAGACAGGGTGCTGGGCCAGGAGCTGGATGTACTACTTTGCCAAGTTTTGAATATCTGGCTGAATGGGAGCTAGTAGCAGTTGCCTGGGTTTGGATCTGGAGATTTGGGAGACTCCACCATCAAACCATCACTGCTGAGCCTATGGGACCAGCATTAAGGGCATGCCCCAGATGCAGGCTAACTAGCTCTGAGCTCCAGCACATTTACTTCTTCACAGCAGCCAGTCACTGAAAGCTGCAGCCAGAAAGCTCTGGTTTGTACTGGCAGATCCTGACCTGTCCCCACAAGTAATTGTGGAAAGGCTGAGTACACCAGAGACTATTCCTCTTATTTGGGAAGGTCCTGTTAGTTCTCCTGGTGGTCCAGTGTTAAAATCTTTGTTCTAGGGTAGGTGTTTCATCTCAGGCTAGCTGAAGTGAAGAACAGGAAGCATGTAAGAACATGTTTGTCCACTTAGAGTTGGAGGGTGTTGTTTTATAACCAGGATCATTACCAGCTATCACTGCGTCAATTTTAACCTCTGTACAACAGTGTCTCACTACTATTATCTTGATTGTCCTGTTAATTCAGAGATATCTAGTGTTACCCTTGAACCCTTGTTTGTCAGATACATCATCTCAAGAAAGTGTCTAGGATTTTAAAAACTACGGGGCAGTATATAGTCTGGGAGGGGCTTCTATTCCTGACTCCAACTTATGTATTTAATGCTTTCCTTAGAGCAATAGCTATTATTTGCTCTCATCTGCTGGGCCTATTGCATGGTTTACACCAGAGTTATTCCTGCATGCTACCATGGTACCTTAACAGAGGTATATGGTGCATATCCAGGTGAAGACACCACCAACTGTCATTCTTCCTCTGGATGGACAGAAGAATCCCACCTACCCAAAACCACTGGAAGTGCTGCAGAATCTCCATTAGCTTCAAGAACATCTGTTACCTAAGCAAGAGGTGAGCACTTGCCTGCTCCCAAGTGATCTGGAAGGGAAGAGAGGGTTACAAATGGATTAGAGATCATGTTAAAGGAGGAGAACATGTAAATGTGATGAAATGGTACAGTAGACCACAGGATCACATGAATGGATACAGAGAGGAAGCAGTGTCACAGGCAGGACTGATCGGCGCTTTTCATTAAGATCGTTTGTGTTGAAAATTTTGGGTTTTGACTAAACTGAATATTTCACAAAAAGTGTTTGCTTTTGCTGGAAAAAAAATGTTTTGTCAAAAAACCCAACGCATCTGAAAAGCAGAACACTTCAATTCAGATATGCCACCAAAGTGCCTCATGAGAGTTGTAGTTTGGTTGCCTTTTGTCCCCATTCTCCTCTATGAGCTGGGCTCCCTGGCTAATCCATATCCATGATACACTGCCTCCCTTTTCCAAGAGGGGAGACTGAAGTACATCAGGGGAGATGTAATCCAGCTAGGGAGTTGAGACTATTTAAGAGAATTGGCACAAGAAATAATCAAACTGTAACTTCTGTGAAGCATTGTGGTGGTGTTTCCTACTCAGCCTACTTTGTCTTTTTATTGAAATGTCAAAATTTATCTGGAAACACCCCCACATCCCCAGTTTCTTCTCATCACAAGTTTAGTATACAAAGGCTTTCTGACATAGCATAGGCATAAAAAAAGAACGGCGTTCCCATGGTCTGTGTGAGTCCAGACAATCTATTTTGCTCTGGCAGTCTGGAATATTAGAGATTGTTATCTGTTCCTTTTGTATATTATTTTCTGCTGTCATATTTTGATACCTCTGCCCTCATCTCCCTCCCTATTAGGTCGATAATATAACTTCAGTAATGCACCTAAACATTCCAGTAACTGCTATATCAATAATGAAGGTAGACAAATAAACTAAATAGTTCATAGCATTTTTTGCCATGCCATGTGAAGGTCATCTTAACATGATCTTTCTATGTCCTCTGATCAATTATAACTGTGCACACTGCTAAGCTTTCCCTAATACTGGAGGTATACTGTTATCTGTACATTTGTTAGTGGGTTGAGTACAGGGACATTGCATTCTCTTTTGTATACGCATTTTTGGGTGCAGTTTTCTTCCTTGCCTGCAACGGGAAATCAGCATCAGTTGCAGTGACAACAGTGATCTTCATTGAAATCAATGGACTTTACGAGCCCCAATACCTTTAAGGAGCTGGGCCCAACTGCTTATGTTGCCTCTCCACAGGATTTTGACAGAATGAGCATGTAGCTTGCAATCCTCAGTTCAGAAGTAATTTTTTTGCACTTTTTCCTGTCTGTGTGCACGTGTGTGTTTGGATATTTTAGTCAGTCCCATAACATACAGAACCAAAATGCTTACTAACTTAATACAGAGCACTCTATTCCATCAGGAAGTGCTTAATCAGGTCACCCACTTTAGGATATCTCCAAGGGAGCCACTGTGCATAATGATAACGCAAATGATTAGAGACAGATCCAGGATTTAGACTGTATTTGAACTTCACCAGTTCTGGACCTAAATATTGTGACTCAGGCCCACCTGTCATTGGCAATGATTGGTGTTTAACCTGGAGAGGTTTAGTAAATCATCCAATAAATGATGATGCATTCAGCTAGTGTTCCTGGGTTAAAATGGTGGTGCCAGACCTTGACCCCTGCTCTAGTGGCATAAAGCAGCTGGAAAGCCAATGGTAACAATTCCCTGAACATTCCCTCTACCTTGGGGAATCCCAGGATGGCATAGGAATGCTACAGTGACTCCTACACAATAGTACCTTTGGCCCCAGGTGTAGGGGTATTACAGGGAGAAAGAGATTTGGGGCATCTCTATGTTCAGTGAGCTGCAGGCTCCTGAAAAGGGTCCTAGGGAAGGATGTAATAGCCCTGAGATTGCTCTAAATTAAGGCTTTTGCTGGTATAGAAATGCCAAAGTAAATAATAAAAAGGAGCAACTGCATATATCCTGCATTGTTATACCATCAAAGGATTCTAGTGCTTGTGTAGCTCTGGCGTTTGTCTATGTCTACACTTGGAGTTAAGGGTATGATTCCCAGCTTGTGTAGACATACTTGTCCTAGCTCTCACCTGAGTTAATACATTAAAACTAGCAACGTACCTGCAGCAGCACACCTTGTAGCAGTGGTGGCACCATACTAGCTGCCCTGTGTCTGAACACTGGAGTTATGTACTCGGTTTGTACGCAGTGCCGTTCGCACAGTGACGCTGCTGCAATCATGGCTACACTACAATTTTTAGTGTGCTAGCTCAGATGGGAGCTAGCACCAGTATGCCTGCACAAGTTGGGAATCACAACGCTAGCTCCAAGTGTAGACATGGCCTTACAGTCAACTCTTTTCCATCTTTGGTCCTGTGCCAATTGCATCTCAATCAGACCAGAGGACCCCACCTGTCACATTAAACAAGGGTGAATAAAGCAGTTGTAACAAAACAAAATTTTCCTCTTTTTTCTGAATTCAAAAATTGGTCCAGTTTAAAAAAAAATCATCTCAGTAGCCATAGTTTTAGTACAAAAATGTGTTTGTTTCTGAAAGCAAATTGGCCCCATTGATGGAGCGAAGGTGGTTTGTGCTATGTAAACATGCAAAATTCAACATGAAAACAGCCATTTAATCTAAACTGTAAATAAAACAAAATTTGGAGGCCATGAAATGGAATAGCAAATCATTTTGTGAGAAATTCTGCCAACCTAAATTGTGAGTTCCACATAGCCATAGTTTTTAACCTGGCATGAAAATTCTAAAAGTGGTGCTTTTAACACAAAAGAAATAAAGACGGCGTGCAATGGGTATGATTTGCAGGCTTATATTGCTTTTTCCACTCCAGAACTTTGTTTCTTTTAAATCTTTCAAACTGTTTATTTTTAATAGCCTATTCTCTTAGAGTCTAATTAAGGGTTCTTGCAACAGGTTTAGGAGTTGATAGATGATGCTGTGGATGGAGGGACTGTGTCTGAGGTGGCCAGAAGCAGGCATGATGTTTCCAGGCATGTGAGGAAGCAAAGTGATATTTTAAAAGAGGCGTAGCATATGCTCCCATTCCGTAACACTCCAGGTGGTGTCCCACATCTCACTCAGGCACCCTCTCCTTCAGCCTTTAAATATTGCTGGCAGCACTTACTGACTTTCCCTCTGTACTCTGGGACTGCAGTCAGTTATATTATGCACTGAATAAAATAGCACCTTATTGCCCTATTCTCCCCTCAGAATTATCTTTGCTAGAGGAGCCACAATGTGGCTTTGAATTCCCATAATCAGGACAGTCTCTCATTGAAGTGGACCATGAAAACAACGAGACACATACCATAATATGGTTATATGCAGAGGATGCCACTTTCTAAAAAACAGTATCTCTCTGGGGTACCTACATCAATCTACCCAGCAGAGCTGGCCCAGTGCAGTTCTTAATGGGCACTAATGGCCCCAGTGGACTATAAAACTGATGGTGAGTATGAAGTCTGAACCCTCAGGTTCACAGGAAGCCAGATTCCTGACCCCTTCCCCACCTCCATTCAGGAGATAGGAGAGATAAAGGGAGTCAAGCAGTCTGGGAACATAGAGGCACACCTACTCACCATGATGATCAATGTCCAGGCACCCCCTGGGCAGAGTAACCTCATTCATATCCTTACTAAAACACAAAGCACACTGGAACCTGCCAGAGTAACCACAATTGTCTTTTAACGCACAAAACAGAAGTTCTGGATGTCAAATGGAATGTGGAAAAAACCTACACAGTAGTTTGTCAGTTTTTCCATATGTGAAAAATTCCTTACAGTCTCCAGGTGATCAGCCAGCCCATTTAGCAACTGATTAATGATGGGATTGAAGCTGGAGCCCACAAAAGTTACTCCACCTCAGCAGCAATCTCTTTCAATGCTCCTCGCGCTCCACTTGATTAACCAGGAAAGAGCACCCCACACGAGCCTCGGCAGCCAATGGCAGCAGCAGTGGGTAGGACAGGCTGTAAAGCCAAGACCTAGGTGTAGCATAGGACCTTTCCCCCATGCCCTGAGTATGACAAAAGAGAGGGAGGGAGAAAGATGGAAGAAAGAGATGCTACCTCCACATACTGAAAACAAAGAAGGACCACTTTCCCAGTTTAGATGTAATCAGCCCCCATCGTTGAAGGTGCCACCACTACTCCTGGCCCCAATAAAACTTAATCCCAGCAAGTGAGGTGAGGAGAACATTTTAAACACTAGGCTGTCCCATCAGTGCTTCCCTATTAAAAGGATATCTCTATTATGAGTGTGGCATAGTAATTAAAGTATAATAGATTGTGATGCATGTGATTATTATTTATTATTTGTATTACAGTAGTGCAGCCCTAATCAAGATCCCTGTGCTAGATGAATACCCGAAATAAGAGAAAGTCCCTGCCCTGAAGAGTTGCAGTCTAACTAGATAAACTAGGAAAAAGAAGGAGAGGAAACACAGGTATAGATAGGTGACGTGACTTGCTCAAGGACACACAGTTCATCTGAAGCAGAACCAGGAATAGCTCCCATGTCTCCTAACTCACAGTTCAGTCCCTATCAACTAGCTCATATTTCTGTAACAGAAGCAAAAGTCAGGTAGGTCTAGCAAACAAAAATATGTGTGTCTACAAGAAGTCTCCAACTTCATGTCCTCACTCCCCAAGACACGAGGGGATAGTGGCACTGCACAAGAAGAAAAGCACATCAGTATGTGTGGAGAGAGAATTGCCACTGTGATGGGGGGCTGGTGAGAGTACCGACAGGGAATGGGAAGTAAAGAGAAAGGCATGATTCCTGGAGGATTTCTTCCTCATCCCTCCCTAAGAAAAATAAAATTGACAGTGTACCAAAAGTACAAGTCAATAGAGTATAGCTTTCATATTCATTTTCTGCATGTCCAAATCAATATATATGATAAATGCACAGAACTCCTTAATCCATAAGAACCATGTGTGTGGCACATTTTGCCTGTGGTAGCAACTAGTTTACAGATGAAAGGGTTACAAGAACGATTTAAGTGAATAGACTTTATAAATAAAGAGCATTGCTATATAATTGCCTCTAAACCTTTGTCTACAAAGCTGGTCTGTTCCAGCAGAAATCCAATTTAGAAAATCCAAATGACTGAAACTGAATTAAAGCATTTTGTTTCTAAAAATTTTTCTTTTCACTCCTGGTATTTTTTTGGTTTTTTGTTAATTAGTTAGTTTTTAATCAAAACTGCAGCAAACTCTAGGGCTACACCCATCAGTCATGAGGTTGCTCTATATCTTTTCCATGTAGGGTATATAATATAAAAAAGTGCACGACAATATTGCCACTGTTTTTTAAACCTTAATCTTGACTTCACTGCAAATGTGGAAAAGATTAATGGCAATTTTAGTTGACATGACGCATAGACTATTTGTTGCCAAGGTACATTCAGAATGGAGAAAATATCTGTCTAAGACTATGTCTGTGTCTATAAATAGATTCTATAGCTATATCTATATATAGAGATATATAAACATTTTGAAAGCCCCAGTGGTATTCATTAAATTCTATAGCACAGGAAAAGAAAAAGAAAACTTTTCAAGTGGTTTCATTTCTATTTTCCTCTGAAGTAAAATATAGCAACAAGCTTAGAATTTAACAAGGTAAATTACTCTGTGTTCAATAACAAAAATAATCCAAATAGCTATTAAGCTGATGCTGGTTATTTTTAGTGTGGACTATCTAATACGTCCAGATAAGTATTGGAATTTTGTACCATCTTGGAATTCTGCATTTGACAGATTAGTGGATTTGGAGATAGATTCTGCAGGCTGATGAGCTAATACCCATTTATGTTTTCTATTAAGATGAGTAATGTTACCTCAATTTCTTTGGATGGTTCCCTTATGAGTTTCTTAACTTCCTTGTCCAAATAAAAGCAGACACGATTATAGATAGTTTTAGAATCTTCATAGCACTGTTTGAAGTTTTCTGCTGATAAGTATAAAAAAGATCAATGCAGTTAAAGTACCAAACCTTTTAGAAGAAGAATGTATCAGAGTTAACATTTTCTTTTAGTGTCAGCCTGTCTTTCATTACAAATATTTTCATTTGTCTTTTATTAATGCATGCATAAGTAATTAACTAATTAAGCAGTCAACTTTATTTAGTGAATAATTTTTCACATGAATATTTCTCTTAGTTTTTCTTCTTCCAGAGGCAGTACATTAATATGTAATGTTATAAATATTTTTGACTGATTTAATTGAACACAAAATGAGGCGGCATGTTTCTCGGAACATGTTATGGGGTTTGACCACTCATTTAATTGAGATTAATTAATGTGGTAAGTTTATAAGTAGATTTTGAAGGGAAGTACCTAGGAGTACAAAGGAAGAGTATTTTGTAAGATCGGGATTGCATGTAACCTACTGGATGTTTTCAAAGAGTGGAGAAAAATCCCACACTCCTGCAAAAATTTTCAAGCCAGAAAAAACAAAATCTGATAATGCAATTCTCTTTACTTTTCCTATGCTGCTAAAACATTATTCTAGTTAAGGACAAAGTTTCAGTTTAGCTACTTGAATCATTCACAATACTTTTCCAATTACAAATGCATACAAAATCCATTCTGCAGAAGATTGGGAGAAAATTTAAACATTCTGACCCGAGGAAACTAAACATTGCAGACATCCTTTGAATTATGTTAGGTTAAGCTCAAAAGCCTTAATAATTTTCCATCAAAACCTTTATGAAAAAAGAGGTTTTTCACAAAATGAGGTTTTTTTACCACAAGTGTCTGATCTCTCTGAATTTTTTTGCAAATTTATCAAAAACCCAAACAGAAAAGTTTTTAGTTTTTGACAGGAAGCCTTAATAATTTGATTCTGAAATGCTGCTTTAATGTCTCAGGAATTGTAATTCAGTTACCTTCTGTCCTCAGTCTCCTCTCTGGGCTAGGATTCTCAGTCAGACTTCATATCCAATGATGCAAGACCTTCCCTTGTTTTGCTTTTTGGCTGAAATATTTTGGTTTTTTGCCAAAAAGTCAAAAATTTTCACAGAGGGAAAAAATCCCATTTTCCAAACAGCTCTACTCAAAGGGTTCTATTGAGAAAAAGCACCCCAAAAGGGTCTGTTTCTCCAAAATGTATTTGGATTTATTATAAAGTTTTGAGCTTCTTTACCCTCCTCAGTTATTCTTGTCCCAGACTTCTCCCTCCTCTTCCTCCTAAATTAAAATGTCCCCTCTTCCTCCAGCCTTGTTCCCTTCCTCCAAAATTTTCCAAATTAATTCTACCTGTTTCTCTCTCTGTCTCTTGGGGTTGTTAAAAAACAAACTAAAAAAAACAAACTAAAAAAAAACAAAAAAACCCCCCAAAACAGGACATGGAGAGGCAGTCTGGATCACCAGTAAGAGGGTGACACTCAGTACCACTTGCTCCCTCTGTCTCCCATATGTTCTACAGTTTAAAATTATGATGTTTTCAGGAGTATGAGGAGAAATTGTTGAGCTGTTGGGGAGACCTTCATACCAAGGCCTGGCTCTGCTTTCCCCCACCAAGCCATCAGAACTGTCCCCATCCATTTGCAGGGTGTGCCGTACGCCCACCTCCAGGTAATCAGCTCAGCAGGGAATCAAACCAAGGGTTGCCCCTTGTACAGGAAGCAAAGCCAGAGAGAAAAGCAGGCTGAGGGCTGCGGAATAACAGGAGACAAAACCCAGGAAGACCTACAAATTTCCTAGAAAATGAACTTTCAAAAAGGGAAGATACTCGGAGGACCTGGACAGGTGGCAATTTCCACCCCAGTCTGGATTTCTCTTCTGTTTCCCTAATCTTTTTCTTTCCTTCCCAGATAACCGTTAGGCCCTACTATCCTTTCTGCCAGCTCCCTGAATCCATCACGAGAATTCAGCAGGACTGGCAGTGGAATTTTTTCCTTTCTGTCCATGTGTGCATGCACCCACATATGTGTTTTAAACTAAGCCTGAAGGTGTTGCTGCCAATTTATCTTGCTCAGGGCCTTTCTTTGATCAGAGGTATCAAAGGAAACACTGTCTCTTCACACATGGGGAAGCTTCAGTGTTCATAATAAACACTTTACCTAATTAGTCATCACAATCAATACACTCTAGAAGGCAGGAGCTATTTAACATAATGCACCCATTGCATCCTCTTGGGGGAGAATGCCTGACAGTTTGGGAAGCTCTGCTTTAGAACATCTTTTCTGATCTTCCTAAATTGTATAGCTAGCATCTTAAAATGAAAAAAAAAATCTTTGGATCTGTTAGCATTGCTGTATAAGAGTGGAGATAAAATGGAGTCAATATTATAAATGATATTAATACTTTGCACTTCTATAGCATCTTTAATTTGAAGATCTCCAAACACTTTACAAGCATTCATTCTCTCCAGAAGCATTCATATGAGGTAAGCATTACTATGACAATTTAAAAGATGGGGAAACTGAGGCTCAGCAAGTTTTAATGAGAGCACAATATAACTCAGAGACAACTCTGGAATGGAAGTCTATATTCCTCAATGCCCAAACTCTTGCTCTGTTTTCCAGATCACAGTGTATGGTAATATCAGGGGGCAGGGTGAGGTAAAGGGAAGAGTATGTTTCAATATAAAATATGGTGGGAATTTGCAGATGACTGGAAGAAAAATAAAGGGGAAAAACTGAGCATTTAATAGAGCTGTGTATATAAATGTGAGCTTCTGGAGTTGACCAAAGAAGAACATTTTATATCCACCATCCAAATCTTTGCAAACACTCAACTCCTGCTGCATACTCTACCAACCTAACCACTGAAGAATTGGAAAATTACAGAATTGGGGTTTTTCAGTGAAAGTCACAATAAAATCCAAATGACGGTCCATAACTACTCTTTCTAATGTCCTGGTGATCAGCACTTTAGCCACAGACCAAAATCTTTTTGGAGCAGCTTAAAATGGGAGTAGACATAATATTTTTCTCAAGTTTTCACAGACCTCATTTTCTGTTACTCAATACATTAACAATACTGTGCACTGACAAATATCACAGCTGGAAGTGCATTATGACATGACTGTAGCTGAGCAAATAACTGATTTTTTTATTCACTTCCAGTTCTGAAATTCAAAAAAAAAAAAAAAGGGTTCAACATAAACTGAAATAGAAAATTCCCAAAATTGTTGATGACTTGCAAAAGTTGACTAAAATTTTATTTTGGATCAAACAAAATGTGCCTCCCTGTGACTGATGTGGAGCAGGGATTTGAACTAAGCTCTCCCTATGACATATGGGCATGTCCCAACCACCGTGCAATAGCATAATCTGGTTTGTAGTCTGGATTATAGTGTAGTCGCCTGTGGAAGCTGTTTCATGTTACATACAAGACTTGAATAGTGCTTGGGCCAGAGAAAGCATACAAGAATTAGTCTATAGCCTGATACAGGAGCACCAACTTCAAGACATTGCTCTGCATCAGACAGAAGGGAGACAAACCTAGCCTTCCATACCCCAATTGAGTGCCTTAACTATCAGGCTAATGATTAGAAGAGACGCTCCTCCTTCAGCTGTTTTGTGAATGGCATTTACGTCCCCTTGTTGCCAAAACTATCTGGAAAATTTATGTCAAATTAGCTAATAGTTTTGGGTCAACAAAAAGCATTATTTGGCAAATAAACTATTCATGCCTAACACTGCTAGTACAGAAAGAGAGGGAGGAGATATTTTGTCACAAAATCAATCCATTTTGTTTCAGCAAAATTATTTCCAAAGATATTTTGAATTTCATGCATCTAACAAGAACAATAGCTTCTGAAGTAACCCCTTCTGAAGTCCACTATATGTGAGTTTGTCAATATTTATTTTTAGCAGTGTAGTCCAGCAACACTCAAGATTTTAGTAAGCATTTTCTTCCCACTAAACCACTACCAGTTTCTCCCACAACACTTCCAGTACACAAGAGAGTGACAGGCAGGAACAAAGCTGTCAATTAAAGGCACCTGACATGCCTGGTTTTGACAGCAACAAAACCAGAGTGTTTGATGTTTCATGAACAGTACAAATGTCTTGGCATTTGTTCTATTTTTAACCTATGTCATCATTGTCAAAAATAAAGAAGTTACATGTAATGCACAGAGAGCCAAGCTGCTGTGGATCTAATTCAAAAATTACTTCCAATGGGGTTTGTGGTCACATCTCATCCAAGTGGGTAGGACTTGGAGGCAAAGGGACAGAAACAGCTGCCTACAAGAGGACTGATCATATCCACATCACAGCCCAAAGCTCAAATCCACCAAAGGCCTTGTCCAATGTAACAATGGCTGTCAGAGCTTCCTGCTTTCTGACAAGATCATTTTGAGCCATATTCGGGCACTGAAGATTATTTACAGGAATAAATGTGGTGCTGCATGGAAACCCAGAAACACCATTTGAAATTTATTTTTCTAGCCTAAGATTGCATACATATGTCACTTTGTATTCCTTTCTGTAGGATGCTCCATCCTACCATGGCCCTATTACCAATGAAAATACCTTTCTACTCTTTCCCCTGATAACCTTTTTCTTGTAATGAATACTTTTTTTCTAAAAGAAAGGTAATGGGGATATAAAAATTGTTCCACAGCACAAAAGCTAAGATAGGCTAATTAGAAAGCATGGAATTGGACCAAGGAGGTGACCTTGGGGTATTTCACCTTCATCCACAGCATGGGGCACCGGTCATTTTCTAGGATCATCTGGATATCAAACCAGTTCCCTGCCATAACAGGAGCCTTGGACATTAGTGCGCCTCTGACCCTACTGTTTGTTGATAGTTGTTGGCCACGTGTGTGTTCTCCCAGTGTTCTACGTCTGCGCAGATAACTGAGACATCAAACTACGATTGGATTATCCAGTAAAACCAGAGATCCATTTCTGTAACAAAGGCACCAGGCCAAGTTTATTGCTGACGGAGCATGGAAAAAAGTGCACTATACTTGCTATAAGTATACTATGCCTGTGACAATGGTACTGGATCAGTAAACGGTGGGACTTTCCATTCATCACTTGGCCAGACAAAGTCACACTCTTTTATACACTGATACAAGTTGCATAGTGCCCCTCTGACATGTGTAGCTGCCACCCTCTGATGTTGTAAGATACCACTCTTTATCTTGTACTGGATGATTCAGTCAAAGTATCTCTATCCATCATATTATCATTCTGAGGGGTCGGTAAGCCCCCATTATCTTTGGGGTATTGGGATATTCTGGTACCTTTCTGGAATGTGCTTGCATGAGTGCTCTGTACCTAGTGCTTCTTTAGAAATGTACCAGTTTCTGTGAATTTACAGGCAGGCTCACATCCTGACTCCTGCTAACTTTGCTTTCTAATGGCAGGGCTTGACTGCTACTTTAGCTCAGGCCTCAGGTCTCATAACCTGGTCTGTTATACTAGACTTCACGTCTCAGGGTCTCACTTTCTACTACATTGTTCTCTGCTGGAAGTGGCAGTGAGCGGCAAGCAGCAGAGATAACAGTGGCAGAGAGCAACAGGTGGTTGCAGAGAAAACAGCAGCAGCAGCAAGCAGAGCAGCAATAAGCCAGGTGCAGAGATGCATAGTAACATTAGAGACATTGCTCAATGCCCTCCCCATTTTCAGGGGGTAGGAGGTGAACCCAAATGCACCTCTAAACTCAGAGTCTTTGCTGATCCAGGATAGCCGACTGTGAATGGGGTACAGTGGAGGGAAAGGAGAGTGGACGTTCATTTATTTATCAGACTTTCACACGGCAAGGTGGAAAACTGAGGTAAAGAACACTGTCCAATATATGTAGGATAAGTGTTTGCTTATGGTCACATGTTTTTAATGTGATTGTGGTGTTTCCCCAAATTAATATTGGATTCCTGTTCCCTTTTAATAAAAGCTTTCCTTTAGTATACACACACTCAATGCTTGTGAGAGGGATGTTTAGTTTTCCCAATTTACTGGATGGGGCTCAAGCCATTTCTGTTTTGTATTGTCAAAAGGAACCCCATAGGGATTGAACTCCGGCCGTGTTGCTACTAAGTCCACCTGGCAGAAGGGTTACACATCAAAAGGGGTGAACATGGCTCAGGTGGGGACAGACCAACTTGTACTCACTGAGGGAAGCCTATCTGGAGCCAGAGAGATGAACTGGACTGCTGAAAGATAGACCCTATCTGAAGGAATATAGGCCTACAACAGGGATTCTGAGGAAGTTGGGAAGGAAAGCAAGAGGCAGTGAGTCCACCTGGGATTCTCCATGCTGGTCCATGTCCTGCTGAGTTAGGGACTGCCCTGCAAGAGGCTCATAGAAAACTGAAGTGGTTTCCATTATATACAGCATTTACAGTTTGGTTCACTGGTTCTCAGCACCCCCACTATGCAAATTTTCCCATCACCTCTGTACACAGTGAGCCTGAGAAGAGGCTATGGGAAAGGGCTACGACATGGCACGGTAGGAAGTAGTTCAGAGAGACAGCAAGGAGTTTGCATAGTCAGCCCCTGACTGCCTATTAAAAGGTCCCTGACAGGGCTGCTGGAACAATTTTTATAGTAGGGTGCTGAGAGCCATTGAACCAAACTGTAAACCCTGTATATGATGGAAACCACTTCAAGCCAGAGTATGCAGCAGTACCACCTATGCACCTAGTTCCAACACCTATAGTTCTCTGGACTGGAGACCAGTGCAGGGTGAAGGCTGGGGTTCCCCTACTGGCCCACCAAGGAAGGTAGAACAGGAACCTCCCTCGCCCCGTGGTAAGGACTAGTTAGTTAGGACTTGGACCAGAGGTCCAATCTGAGTTTCATGGATTATTGTTGATTCCCCTGGATCTCAGGAACCAAGTTGCAAGAAGGAATAGACCACCACAGTGCCCAAGAAGCTATCAGCAGGAGGCACAAAAGGTGGAAAGCCTGCTATGCTGCTCCCAGCTACTAGGGGGTACATCATATGGTGAGTCAGACTTGTACATCCCCACTTCAATATTTTTAAAAACTAGATGTTTGCCAGGGAAGGAGCATGTAGGACTACATGAAAGCGGGCACAGAGACAAGAATAGGAAAAAGACATAAAAAGTAGAGTTGTGATGGTTCTTTGGCTAGGTAAAAGGGGTTGGGATGAATGAAGAAATACAAGAACAGAGAGTTACTCAGGAGTTATAAGGCAAGTAGCAATATGTGGTGGTCATGAAAATATAAGCTCCATGCCTTTTATCAGTTGTTTTCTGGATTAACTTTTCCCCTCATATTCTCACAGCAACACATTGGGCTTGATTCTGCATTGCTTTTCATATTTGCACTGAGTAGCTCATCCATGAAAAGTCCCGTTGGAGCCAGTGAGAGTAACTTGTGAGTGCTGTTCTGCTCCAGTAAGAGTTGCAGGACAGGGCGGATCAATAAATGCTAATTTTATATCAGCTTTATTGGTATCCCATATTATGCACCCATCAGATGTGCTGAAATGCTATATCTATACAGAAAGTTAAGCAATATGCTTTAGGTTTTAACTGGTTTAATGTATTTTTCCATGGAACCCTTTTTATGGGTATTTTATATTAAATGATTACTTCTCTCCCAGAGTCTTTCTTTGAGAACTATAAGTAAAAAATATTGATACTAGGTGGTTCCTGCATCAAAGACATATATATCTGACTAGCATCTGAATCATAGTAACATTACAGAGCTGTAATTGCGAACATTTATACCCAACTGACTGTTAAGGAAGGAAAGCTGACAAGGGACGAACAGTTGACATGACAGAATATATATGAAGTTTCAGTGCACTTACCATAAATAGAGAGTAAAACAGAGAGCAAATATAGAGAGTACCACATAATCACAAGGCATATAATATATGAAGATCCTTCCTAAAGCTTAGCCAAGAAGCACTTTCTCTCTCCAATTCAAACATACTCCATTTAGGTCAATGGCTATTTGGTTTAGAAAGTGGTCTAAGCTTCCTTGTGGATTAGTTGTCAGTATTAACATGCTATATATAGTATAATTGTAGCCCTCTTGGTTCCAGGGTATTAGAGTGACAAGCTGGGTGAGCTCTATGTGGCTTGAAGGCTTGTCTTTCTCACCAACAGAAGATGGTCCAGTAAATATATTATCTCACACACCTTGCCTCTCCAGTATTAACGAGATGACTGAGACGGTATGCAAGAGATCCTATAGCAAAGAATGAAACTATTCTCCAAACCACCTCCAGAGCGATTACGTTGTAAAACATGAATTGAGTGTAGTCTAATTCAGTTCAGACTGGTTGTGTTGCCGTTTATTATTTAACGTGACTGTTGCTATCTTCTTTTATAGGAGCAGAGAAATATAAATGGCTAGAGAAAACATCACTACCATTAGTGAAGTTAAAGCAAAAACATCTAAATTGTATGATTAGTATTGACAAACAGAAAGGATGAGGAGTTTGTCCTGTATAATTCATAACCATACTCGTAAAAGGCAGGCATTTACAGCATTAATTCAATGACATTTTTGTTTTCCATATATCCTTTTACCACAGAATACACAATGTAGGTAATGACCTGCTATGCACACTAAGCTTTTGTGATTCTCAGAATGTCAGAGTTACATACAAACTTTCCACTTCCCCTCTTTGGTAAGGAATCTGCTTCCTACAATTCCAGGAAACTAAATTTGAATAGAAAAGGAAGAGTAATTTTTTCTTTCAGGCACACGTTCTGTTTATAGATCTGTATCCATTTTACTGTAGACATTTTTACACTGATTGTGTTATGAGTAAGAGTAACTCACTGGTCAGTGTATGTTATTGATCTGTCTGTGCATAATCCACAGGCTATATGGATCTGTTATAACCCACAGTTTGAGAGCCTAGTAGTTTAGATGTCACTGAGATCCCCAAAACCCCTCCTCACTTGTCTTCTAATCCTGAAGGTGCCTAATTCCCATCATTAACATCCTCTAAACACCTAAGTTTCTGCCAGTGAGTTGCCTCAGTCTATGCACACAGGTATCTAACTCACACCTAAGACCAAACAGACCCTCAAACTAGGGGTTCCCTAATGATCTTGCTTTTGGGGCTTGATGTGGTAGATATGTTATGAATGCCTAACCCCACACAGAACAACCAGAGGGGCTATAATCTTTAGCCCATTGATAAGGACATTCCTTTAGAATGTGGGAGACCTAGATTCAATTCCCAACTGCCCTGCTTGACGTGAAGAAAGGATCTGAACATAAGTTTCCCACTTCTCAGACGAGTGCCTTGACCACTGGGCTATGGGATGGTCTGTGGGGGGTGGTATCTCTCATTCTCTTCTGGGGAAGATGCTCCACTGTGTATAAAGATTTGAATAAATAAATAAAATACACTGGGCCATTTGTTGTCTTTGAATTATTTCCATCCTCACTGGTGTCTGCAAATTTCATTGATATGGTGTTTACTCTTCCTCTTGCATCATGAAATATTAACAATAGACCTAACACAGATCCCTAGACACTACCTCCTACATAGCATGGCAGAAATTTTATAACTTGGTTATAAACATGGTTGTCTGACAAAAAATATTCTGATTTGCAGAGATGACTGTGCTAAAACCCTGCTAACAACAATAATGTTTAAACACAGTAAAATCAGCATGGTTCTGATCCAAGTATGGACAGGGGCATAATTATACAGAACCATAAGTATATAATCAGACTCTTTAGAGCAGTGTGATTTATGTGAAGCATTCAGTATGTTCTACACCAAATATAAAAGCTGTCTCTGTACATTTGTTGTTTGTCTTTTAGCCAGAGTCAGTAGCACAAATTTTAATGCCTTAGGCAAAACAGACAATATGCCCCTCAGTGGGAGATTTTGCAACACTGCTGGAAGAGTTTTCAATCACCACTAAAACCCAGTCAAGTGCAAAGGAAAGGCCTCCAGCTTTGACAGAAAAAGGGAATAGTTAAATTTTTGTTTTAAAAAATTGCATAAATATACTCTAAAATGGTTAGCAGAATCTGAAATGAATAAATACAATGCAAGTCCTTATAATACTGTCTCAGTGGTGTTTGTTTTTCAAATGGGCTGAAAAATACTGTATTTTTCATATAGAAAAATGAAGTTAACATTCCAGATTAGAAATATAAACTCTTAGCCTGATCTTCCTTTGAAGCCAATGGAGAATTTTGCCATTTACTTCAACAGAAGCAGTACCAGTCTAAAGTTGTCCTTTATTTTCATTAGTTCCCCCTCAGTTTTCATTGTGAATATTACTATGCAGGAGATATTTTGGAAGCAACAAGATCACAGAACAGGGAATCAAACTGATCATATTACAATTCGATGCAAATGGAGAAGAACTTTAGAGGATGACCCTTGCAGGAATGAGGCAGGTCTGAGAATGACCCAGGGCCTAGTAGTAACTACATGAGTGATAAACATAAGAACAGAGATGAGATCTGAACAACAGAGATGCCCATGTTATAATATCACCAAGCTAAAAAACATATGATAACATAACAAGAGTTCAGAATTATGCAAGCAAATAGATACCAGGCGGTTGAAAATAAAGATGACAGAACAATTGAAGGCAAATGGATACAGGTAAAGGAAAGTTTCACTAAAACCTCTGAAGAAATGCCAAGATTCAGGAAGAAACATCACAATGAATAATTATGTGAGGACACACGGCAGAAAATAGAAGAAAGATGCAAAATTAAACTGAAACTAAATCAAACAAGAACATAGACACAGCGAATTCAGAAGGAATATGCCATAAAAAACAAATAAACAAATACCAAAAAGAATGCAAGGAAGGGCAAACAAGTCTTTATAGTAAAAAAGGCAACCGATGCATGGACCACTGCAGCACAAAAGGACATGAAGACACTGTACAACATCATTAGTCAGTTGTCAAGAAGAAAAACAAATATCAATTGACCAATTCAACACAACCAGGGCAAATTAACCATGATGACTCAGAATAATTAAATATATGAAAGCAGCACCTCAGTCAATCATCGAATGGCAAACCAGTGGCCAATCCCCCATATAGAGAGGAAGAAGAAAATCTGGGTATTGAATTAGAACCTGTCACCAGAATAGAAGTAGAGAGGGCAGTCAATTAAAAAATGGAAAGAAACTAGAACCAGATGACATTCCAATGAAGGTTCTTAAGGCAGACTTGAATGTGTAAGCAGAGAGCCTATAGGGAATGTAGAAAGTTGTTCATCAACATATAAAGCTCCATCCTGGAGGTTAGAAAATGTAGGAATAAAATTAGAATTGCTAAAAGTCAAGCTGAATTATTTCTTTCTAAGGAATTTTTTTTAAAATAGGTGTTTTTTTTAATTATATAAATAGAAAGCGATAAGGAAAGATGAAGTTGGACCTCTATGCCATGTGGATGGAAAGGAGATTAAAGATAACCTAGGTATGGCCCCCAAACTCAATTCATACTTTGCCTCAGTTTTCAACAAGGATGATAATTTGTAATATGCATGGAATAGGCATTATGAATTATAGAAATGAATGTCTAGAAATGGAAATTACCACATCTGAAGTGGAAAAAAAACCTTAAAGATCTTAATGTGCTCATATGGGGGGATGAATGGAAATCAAACAATTTCCGTTCTAGAATACTGAAAGAACTGGAATATGAGATTGCTAGTCTGGTAGCAAGGATTTTGAATAAATCTGTCTACTCGGGTGTAGTACCATATGACTGGAGAACACCTAATGTCGCACATATATTTCAGAAAGGGGAAAGAAGTGATTTGGGTAATTACAGACCTGTTAGTCTGAGATTCGTAATTTGCAAGGATTTAGAACAAATTTTGAAAGAACGAATAATTAAATTCATGGAGGTAAATGATAAAGGGAATATTATACAACATAAATTTACCAAAGAAGGATCATGCCAGATTAACCTGAATTTCTACTTTGAGAAAATACCTAATATTTTAGTTAAGAGAAATGCAGATAAAGAAGTATTAATGTCATTGTATAAGTAACTGGTAAGACCTGTTTGGAATATTGTATAATTTTGGTCACTCATGTTCAAGAAAGATTAATTTAAACTGGATATGATTGCTCTGTATAGATACCTTTTTTGGGGGATGAGTAAATACAAGGGAGGATGAAGAGCTATTTAAGCTAAAGGCCAATGTTGGCACAAGAACAAGAGGTTATAAACTGGCCACAAACAAATTCAGGCTGGAAATTAGAAAGTTTCTGACCACCAGAGGGTGAAGTTCTAGAACAGCCTTCCAATTGGATTGTGGGAGGCAAACAACTTAATGAGTTTTAAAAGAAAGATCGGCAACTTTGAGTTCAATTGTATGATTGATCTGCTTGTAATGATAGTGGACAGGACTCAACAGACCTGAGATTCACTTCCTGTTTGTCTTCTGGCCCTATAAGCTCATGCCTCAGAGATTCAGATGGATGCCTTCAGGGACCAGGAAGAGAATTCTCTCCCATAATGTATTCTGTTTGTTTTGAGCTTTTTTAAATCTTCCTCTGAAACATTAGGAGTGGCCACAGCTAAAGATAGGACATTGGATGAGGAACAGGTCTCTGAGGTGGCACTGAACAGTCTTTCTCTCAAGTGCTTGGGTGACTGGGTCTTTCTCACATGCTCAGGGTCTAAATGATTGCCATATATGTGGTCAGGAAGGAATTTACCACAGGTCAGAATGGCAGCGACTTTGGGTTTTTTGCTTTCCTCTGCAGCGTATGGGGTTAGGGTTACTTGACAGGATTATCTGGGGGTATATCTCACTTAATCATTTCCCAGTCATTGCTTGGGCTTCAGGCACTTGTTCAGCTCAGTCCTTCCTGTTGTTTGCCTGTGTACCGTAATAGTCTGGTCTTCCGTGGGCTGTAATATTTTGGTCTAATTTTGGGTTTAGTGTGTAGTTGCTGGGAAATAGTAGTGGCCTGTGCTAAATAGGAGGTCAGACTTTTGATAGGCCTCTTACAAAACATATGGGAAGAAAAAATACCATATGAGTGGGAAAAGGTTATATAGTGAAGCTGCTAAAGAAAGGAGACCTCAGTAAATGTAAAAACTGGAGGGACATTCAATTGCTGTCTATCCCAAGTGAGGTGTTTACATGTATTATTCTAGACAGCATAATGAAAGTGGTATGTTCAAGGTTATGACAAGAACTGACAGGGTTCAGACAGGACCAGTCATGTATACATAAATTGTAACCCTACATATCATCATAGAACTGTCAACTGAATGGCAATCACTGTTTTATATGAATTTTATAGATTTCCAAAAGCATTTGATACAATGGATAGAAAAGCTTTATGGAAGTTGCTAGGCCACTGAGGAATCCCTCAGAAAGTTGTGAACATCATCATTTAGAGCTTCTATGAAAATATGAAATGCCAAGTGATGCATAACAGAAAACTGACTAAGCCATTTGAGGTTACTTTGGGCACCAGACAAAGATTTCTTTATGTCACCTATGATCTTTTTATCGGTTGGGTATTGGGTTATAGTGATATTCCTCAGGATACAATCTGGACTGCTGAATAGCTGTGTCTTCTTGGCTTTCCAGCCTGGGGATGCTTTTTATACTGCTTTATTAATGAGCAGCCACACCCATCTAGTTAACGCACAGCCTCCAGCACGTAATTTGCTCCCAGCTATGCAGTATTGAGTACTACTAGCTAGTCACTCATGAATTGCACTGCAGAAGAACATCAGCAGATTCTCCAGTCTCAGACTTTCCCTGAGATATGTACGTCTTTTACTGCTCAGTACCCTCTTGAACAGAATAGAAAATCTGTTGTTTCAGCAAAGGAAAGTGATATGCACAAACCTTGTTATCCCAATGAAGTTTCCCAGACATTTTAATCCAAACACACTGGTTAAGATAAACAATAAAATAAGTTTAGTAACTACAGAAAATAGATTTAAGTGGTTAAAATAATGATGCATAAAAATCAGGATTGGTTACAAAAGAAATAAAAGAGTAAAACACAAACTAATACTTAAATTAACAAGCTAAGTGAATTTAAAAGCAAAAGGTTTTTGTCTCACCATATGCTTATAGCCCTTTGTACTGGCTGAAAAGCTTTCCAGCCAGATCATC
This sequence comes from Mesoclemmys tuberculata, assembly GCA_007922155.1. Taxonomy (NCBI): domain Eukaryota; kingdom Metazoa; phylum Chordata; order Testudines; family Chelidae; genus Mesoclemmys; species Mesoclemmys tuberculata. The sequence continues at coordinate 27,640,182 of ML675616.1, forward strand.
CCTCCTCCAGTTCAACGATTTTTTTTGTCTTTCGAGCATTGTAGCTGCCATGCGTAGAGATGGGGGGATAGTGAGATGATTTGGAGGCCATTGTCTCTCATTCTTATACCACACTCCCATCTTTGATGATTACCCCCAGCTGGGTTCAAGTGACAAGTAGTCTCATGCAGACTTGAAGTCTGACCCGTTTCTGTGATGGAGTGTAAATTTCTTATTCACACCTTCCCCCAGCCAGAGACTGGCTGCTTAAGCAGAGGATAGTTTTTTAACAACTGGTTGGGTATTGGACTTTTTGTTCCTGAAAAACTGATTTGGGCCTGATTTCTTAAACTTGGAGTATGTTACGGTAATGATATGTAATAGAATCTTATACTTTCATGTACAATGATGATACATGTATTTTATCAGGATAATAATGTTCTGCAGATTATGACATTTCAAATGATACCTTGCTAGGTAGATTTTGTACAAAATGTTTCATAGACTTGTAAAAGTGGTGAACATAATGGTATAGACTGTCACAGTAATAAGCGAGACCACAGAATAAACAAGCGTCATACAATAGACTTTCACACAGAAGCTAGAAGACCTTGACTTTTCTAATAACATCAACTTGTTATCCCATACCCATAGAGACATGTAAGCCAAAAGAAAAGATCTTCAGGACTACGCACAATTAGTAGGTTTGAAGCTAAGACAGGAGAAAGAAATCAGGAAAAATGGAAAGCCGAGATGAAGGACTTATGTTCCACATGGAATAGAGAGGGATAGATGTACTTTATTGTAAATATTAGTTATTATTTTATAGATGTGTTTAAGTGACTTATGAAGGTGTTTTAGAGTAAACTTGTGTGTTGAAAAAATAGGAAATAATTGGGAAATAACAGCTAAAATAGAGGTTAATGAGGAGTATATTTTGCATTTTTATAATGATTAGATTAACATTTCTAAAGTAAGTTGCACTACTGCTCTCACATCATAGTCATGATATACAGTTGAACTCATTTATGGTGAAGTCAGACACAGTGAAACTGGTGGAGTGAAAGCCCTCAACTGATTCAATAAATTGATATTGATTTGCACTCCTCCTAGATGCTGGTTACCTTTAGTGATGGGATGTTACAACTAGCAATTGCTTGGAACTCAGAGCCCAATTTACACTGCATCCACCCAGCTAATATACTGGGAATTTTACAGTGACTGTACAAACCATGTGGGCATTCCTCTCAGGTTTACCACAATGGCATCAAAATATTTTAAAAAGGTGTACATCCTTAACTTCCACATTAGTTACCGTAGCACAGTGTACAGTTAATATAGACTGTCTTTCTGGATTAATGAAGTGAGTTAATATTATGCATGGCTCTTATCACACATAGCATAACAACGACAAAGAGAGAAACAAGCCATCTTCAGGTCATAGAATTTAAGGCCAGAAGGAACCACGAGGTGGTCTGGTATGACCTCCTATATATCACAGGCCACCAAATACCACCCAGCCCCCTTCACAGAAAGCCAACAACCAGATTTAAATCCAAGTATTACAGCCCTCCAAAAACTAAACTATTTTGTACCATGCTGTGTTCTGAGGTTCCACCATTTAGTCTAGCTCTTAGTGATTTCAGCTCTAAGTGATTTTGACGTGTAGCAGGGAACCTCACTGATAATGCAGCCTCTGCATTGTCTGTCACCACAACACAGCGGGTCTAATGCTTAACTCCTACACCTGCTCATCAGAGATTCCATGCTGCTAATAATTGAACAGAAACAGGAACTCTCAATTGCATCTAAGCAGCCCTGTTTTTAAATACTGAAGAGGGACAGATCAAATGGTGTCTAGGACTCTTTAAACAGCATTCACAATACCAAGCAAAAACACCTGCCCCGACACACTCTCTCTTTCACTGGAATTTGACATCCCTATCCCTGTTTAGCAACTGACATTCACTGTAGGGTAACCACTACAATCAGGGTAGGCTAAGTACAACTCCGTTGACCTTTACTCATAAAATATGGATAACAACATTTTGTTACTCATTTAGCAACCAATACTAAAGTTAATTGTAACCCAAAATTGATCACTTTGGCAAAGCAGCTCCATCTGTTGAGCACCTATGCAGAGTACATTTATCTATGCAAACTTGGTCTTCTCCTGAAGTCTTTTTCCCACAGTTCATCACTGGGCATGAAGGGAGAGTTCAATCAGATCCTGCTTACAGATGCTTCCCACTGCTTGACACCCACTGCAGATGGGGCTGATTGACCATTTCTGGACCAATGTGGGGTTAGTACACTCATCACAGGGGGCTTGACACAGCACAAAGACATAGAAGGGGTCAGCTGACAGAGAAGACTTTACATGCAATCAGCTGCTGCACATGAACATTTATATTCCAGGAGCTGAACATAAACTGCACAAAACAGAGTTTAGGCACAGAAGTTGTACATAAACAGCATAGAGAGCTTATGTGCAGCTGCATATAACAAGACCTTATACTCAAAATATTTTCCCCTCGCCAATCTTTTGTGCATACATTTTCATCTCTGATAAATAACTGCCCAAAATAACCTGAAATTCCATTTGAAAGCCCTACATAATGCATAGAAAGTTAAAAAGACTTACAAGATAACTGTAGAATGTCACACTCCAAGGCCACCTACTTCTAGGGAAAGGGATTTTAAGCCCACTTTGTTCTGCAACTCTAACTATGGAGTCACCACCAGCGGAACCTCCATTTATACTTTCCTAGTTCATCTGGGAGACAGTGAGGACCAGAAAAGTACTGACAATGAAACTGAGCTCCTCTAAATACTTATGCATATGAGTCACTTTACTCTTGCAAATAACCTCATTGAATTCAATGGTAGACTTTGTGTACTTAAAGTTACTCATGAGTTTAAGTCTTTGTGGAACTGGGTCCTATGCTTATATATTCTTCTTTTGTGCAGCTAGCCATAGCCTCTTACTTAAAGATAAGGTTAATTTCATGGTCATTTTGTTACAGATAACCAGCATTATCACCTCTGACTAGCTTTCCGATAACAGCAGCCCTAGGTATGAACTAAATAACATTGTTTTTTGTGTATATTTGTAGAAAGAAAGAACTGCAAAACTGTTGACTTTGCTGTTACCCAATATTGCACCATTGCATAAACATTTTTAAAAATGGGTATTTTTATTTTTATTTTCTACTAACCTATTGAGTCATCATTTTCAAGCCAATAAAGCTAAACTACTCCATTGGTTTATAACTTAAACATAATTTAAAATATTATTTTCCAGTTCTCAAAGGTTTCTGTTCACATTCAGTTTTTTCTAACCTAGGTTTCTACAAATTCCAATGATGTGCTGTAGGTATCTTAACTTATTGCATCAAAACCACTTGCTCAGGTCTCATCAGCTACAATTAAGGAGAATTTCCATTATATTATCTTATTTCTGAGAGGTTTATAACTTGTTATAAAATGAGATTACATCAGTTCCACCATTTTTACGATATAGGCCTACAAATAAATAGTTTTATGAATATAGGCACTTATTTTTCCTTTTTATGATTCAGTCATCATAGACTCATAGAAGATTAGGAATGTAAGGGACTTCAGGAGGTCATCTTGTCCAATCCTCTACTGAAAGCAGGACCAACTCCAACTAAATCATCCCAGACAGGGCTTTGTCAAGCTACACCTTAAAAACCTGTAAGGATGGAGTTTCCACCATCTCCCTAGGTAACCCATTCCAGTGCTTTACCATCCTCCTAGTGATAAATGTTTTCCTAATATCCAACCTAGACCTCCCCCACTGCAACCTGAGACCATTGCTGCTTGTTCTGTCATCTGCCACCACTGAGAAACAGTCTAGCTCCATCCTCCCTAAAACTTCCCTTCAGATAGTTGAAGGCCACTATCAACTCCCACTTCTCTCTTCTCTAAACAAGCATAGTTCCCCTAGCATCTCCTTGTAAGTCATGTGCTCCAGCCCCCTAAAGTAAAATTGTGCCACAAGTGAAATCTCCTCCTGGCTACTAAACCCTTGAACATAACTAAATCTTTCATTTAACTGCTCATCTACCTGTTCCACCTTGTAAGCCTACCACCCTGATAACTTCTTCCAAGAGTTGAATTTGCCTGTAGCCCAACCTGGTCCCACAATATGGATATGGTTAAAAAATGGTCACTGTTATTTTGGGTGAAGCTTTGCTGGAGTTGAAAGCAGTTAGGACACCCTCCCATGGCGGGGCAATGGGCAAGAGGGAGAGCTCAGCTGAGAGCAGTTAAGGCTGCATTTTACAGGCCATTTCCTTCCTTACCCTTTCATCTCTAGTGAATGGGGTCTTTTGCTTCACTCCCATGCATCAGTGGTGGTGATGGAGGATTGTGTGTACAGTTTACTTGTTGGCAGAGTCATTAACAGGGTCAGTCTCACTGACACACTTCCCACCTTGACGCTGGATCTCCTATGATGCAGAGGCCTAAGTTGCTTACAAGTTTGGAGTTTGGATTGGATTTTTCCCAGTGCTTTTGTTGGGCTTTAGTCCTAGGCACTCACATGGCATGGTCAAGGGATCTGTGTCTATGTATGGCATAGTGTATGGGTCCCCATATATCAGTTCGTCTACCTTCAGTGTGGAGCAGGGGAGGGGGCCTTCCCACCCACCCCCAGATTTATAGTACATCAAGCAATAACCCCAACAGGAAGTTTGGTGTTGTTGCTCCAGTTGGGTAATAGTTGTTAAATAGCATTGTGGCCTCTGAATTTAGGCATATTATGGTGTCTGTGTCTCCTCGTTTCTATTTCCACATGAGGTGGAATTATCCCTGCAAACCCCTTACAAGCAGATTCAATACCTAGACTAGTCCTTCCGCATGTACCAGTCATCTTAAATCTGTCCTGACGACACCACTTAGAGTAACTGTGGAAGCATTTTGTTTATATTCTATGTAAAAAAGTGAATTTTAAATTTGAATGTTAAAATATTAAAACATAAAGGTTTTAATTTAAATATGCAAAAGCAAGGACACCAGGAAAGAAGATTAACAATCCTGAATGATATAACCTTGCTTTTGTGCCTAGAGACAAAGGAGTCTTTCAACTGCAGGTGATCTTATATACCATGCTGTCTGTTCGGCCTTACCTATGTGTGTTAAGGATGGGGTGAAAGAATGTTTTCTTAGCTTTAACTCTGAATCTCTTGGCTCTTGCGGTTTGAGTTCATACCCTTAGTATTACTTTAACAAAGCTTTCTCTGTGGTTTAATAAATATTGTCTTGGGTTGCTTAAAGTGGAAGTCATTTGTAATATGACCTTATCTTTTCTGTGCCCTAAATGCCGTACAGTCGGTACTTTTGATCAGCATGAAAAAGTAATGCATAGTGACAGCCTTTGAGAATTACACAGATCTTGTAAGAAAATAAAAGGCCACAGTGTAGACAGCGGAACAGAAGTCCAGCTCAATATTGATCTGGTATAAATGATCTTCGTGGTTTGATCTTGCAGCACTGCTGAATGTATCTGAACTTTTCTTGCACTCTTCAGAAGTGCACTCTTACTCAGGCAAGAGGTCAGGTCTAAAACTCAGTGGGCAGAAATACTTTTTCATTGAAAGGAAATCTGAATTTTCCCTTGCGTTGTTAAACTGATTTCTTAAATAAACCCCCAATGACCTCATATTGTTGTGTATGTATCATTCAGGCCCCTGTTCAGTCACACCTTAAAACAAATGCTCTGTTCTCATGTCATTGTTGCTACAGTTATCTGCAGCAGCAATATTAATGGAATTTAAGTACCTGCACATTGACTGGGAAGCTGATGTCTAATGAGATAGGGTGGTTTTCTAGATGGAACAATGGACTGTGGCTCAGGTCTCCAGCCTTACTCCTTGCTTTGTATCTGACCCATTATTCATTAACATTTGTGCCTCAGTTTTCCTAACTGTAACAGTACAGTAACATTTGGGTATCATGAGAACAAATTAATAGCTAAACAACAATTTGGGTTCCTCTGACAAATGTGCTATATAGGAATAAGCTATAAATAATAGTAATATAGCTGGAAAAAATACTGCAAACAATTTCTCAGAAATATTCATCCCAATTTTAGAAGCAGATTTACTTATATTGAAGTACCCTGATTTCTTCCCCGTCGCCTTTTTAATTCATGTTCTACAAGTAAAAAGGCATTTACTGGCAGAAATGCTTATAGAGATAGTTAATTTTAAGGAAACATTAGAGATGCTCATGGAAAGCAAATTGCAAATGGAAACAACTGCAACAGAAACCTGACTCCAAGATTTATGTTCACCCAAACAGGGAACAAGAATTTACCATGCTAAACTACAGTCTAGTAAAACTAACCAACACAACTCAGATTTTGAAAGTGATCCACAACAAACTGCTCACAAACAAACAATCTACAGACCAAGAATTATCTTCTGAAATATAAATTTGAATAATGAATTAATATCAGAAAATTGCAATCTATTCAACCATAATTCTCATTAGGTAAAATTCACATTACTCAGGGGACTCAAATTAGTATTTATATGGATTTCAGTGGTAGATAAGACTTGTGCAAGATCTTTGACCCAAAGAGAAAAAGATGCAAAAAATCACCTAAATTATTCATTATGAAATTATTCACCCACCCCTATTAATAATATATGGCAACACACAATAGAGAAAGAAAGCTTCAGCTGCCTTTCTATTGACCACATTTTAACATCTGAGTGATGAATGTCTAGAAATGGTGGAATAATTTTTTATGACATAATTTAATAGAAAAGACACCTGCTTCCTGCAGGGTTGTAATAGCCCTAAAAAATTTGGATTGCTTTGTCTTTCACACACCCTTTTTTAGGCAGCAAAATCTTTTCAGATCTGCTTTGGATATAATAATGATAAACAAAGAAATAAAAGTATTACAAATTGTAACATTTCACCCCAAGGCATGGGGTGGTTTATATTGCTAAATAGTATCATTTGATATCATAATAAATTACTTTTGTTAATGTGGAATTTTAACCTTAATATTAAAAAACATCAATAGTAAGATGTGAAAATAATCACATTTGCATCTGTTCAATATTGAATCCTTCACTTTTACCCATTTAACCACCTTCTACTGCCTGTTAACTGTTTTTTAGTGGACTAAGAAATTAGCATTTTCAAAGCTGAAATATCACATGAATTTCTGGAATGAGTATTGCTGGGAATACTATTTGATAATATCAACTATTGAGGATAGTGAAGCACTAATAATACTGGACAACATTTTATACAATGTGTCAGACTAAGGGCCTGATCAGGTGGAAAGATTTCCATTCAGGTTAGCAGGCTTTGGAGCAGTCTCAAAGTGAAAATGAAGAGAGAAGATGAGGACCTAATGGTCCCTTTTGACCTTATAGTCTATGAGTCTATGAGCCAGTGAATGGAAAAGAGCTCTAAAGAATATATATACTCAGCAATACAGGCTACCACAAGAACATTAAACTCTCCTCCACTCTCTTTACATCATCTTTCCACAGATTTTTGAATCAAGTTCAAGATTTTGGTCCTTATCTTCAAGGGATAAGCAGCCTAAGCTGCTGATGGCTTTGACAAGTTGGCTCCTCTGGCACAATGAAACTCTCCAGAATACGATTAAAGTTCATTTGTGCAGCAGACAGAATTTTTTTGGTGTGTGTGCCAAAACTGTAGAATGAACTCCCCCAGGACCAAATAAAATCATCAGAAACCTCATCACTTTCTGTTCCAAAGTACATTTCTTTGACCCTGTCCTGTCTAACATAAATACAAAGCAGGTATATATATATAAAAAATCCTACCAAAACAGGATACTCCACTGCACATGCTTCTTTCCCTGAGGAGAGGATGAGAGAACAAACAATATGTAGCAGATATGTAGTCATGTTGGTTAATGCACTACTAGAAGGTCCCCATAGACTACAATGATGAATGTGGTATAAGAACCTACATAGAATAGGAGAAAATAGGTAAAAGTGGCAAAATAGTTGGAACATGTTAGCATCAAGTCAATCAGGGGAAATTTAAACTAAAATGTTATTTCCACTGAAGGATGTAAAACAGTCAGTTGTACAAAATGTGCAATCTTACAGCTTTTGCCGGAAAACCAAAAGGCTTCCACATACATATATCATGCTCTCAATTTATTTTATAGAAGAAAAGCTAGGGTGGCTTGAACAACAGTTGAAGTCACAAAGAAAAGGGATGAGATCCAAACTGGACTTAGGCAGGCACCAATAGAGACACTCCAGGATGATACCAGAGCTCAAAGCATTTGGTGAAAAGGATAGAAGATAAAGAAAGATGTAAGAATATGGCAAGCTTCTAGAGCTGGTTAGTAGGAAATAATAAGACAGTCCAGTGCTCACTAAAGATCTTGTGGCAGCAATAACTGTTGCTGCTGCATCTGCCTCTGTGTCAGATGATCCTTGTTTGCTATAATTACAGCAGCTTCATCTATTTTTAACTCTTCCACTTATAAAGGTAAAAAACGATTATGGGGAACCTTGCTGTTGCTTAGGGAAGGGATGGATGCTCTGCTTTTTTCCCCACTTCTTTTTCTGTCTTTTCTTTTGTCCATTTGTTTCCATGAAGCTGATACATAAGGGCCAAGGTTTTCAAAAGTGATTTTAAGTGCCTCATTTGTGAGGTGCCTAAATGGGGACACCTTACCAGGGCCTGATTTTCAGAGGTCAGGTGTTAAGCACATTATGAAAATCAGCACTCTTCCATGTGTCTCAGGTCGGGAAAACAAAAATGAGGTATCCAAAATCACGAGTCACTTTTGAAAATCTTGGCCAAAGGCCCTCAACGTTCTGCTTTCTTGTGAATCACGTAAAAAAAAAACAACCAACCCACTAACAAATCAGAAAGTCTTTGTCATACATTTTCACAATGAAACCCCAAAATGACAAAAAGAACACTTTAGAGACATGATATTTTCAGCGTCTGAAAGGAATTTCATTTACAGTAATTTACACCTTCTGAGAGGCTTGCCTGAGCTACCTGCCTCTCTGAGCCCTTGTTGCTGAAAGTGCTGATCAACGGTTAGAAATTCAGCCCATGAAAACATATCAGAGACAGAGGAGTTTAATTCCCTTTGACCTCTACTTGTTTTCTCCTTCTGCTGTAACACACACATTTCACTTTTGCAAAAGAGCAATCCAGTTGGCCCTAAGAACATACTGTGAAAAGTGTTTCCTTTCCAGTAACGGCTTTCAAACACTTTATAGCTTTGTATTTAGTGGTTCAGCAACAACATGCTAGCTCCAACTAGAGTTCAGCAGGTACAGAAGTCTTTGCAAGAGCATGTAAGACATCTCTGCACTTTCACTATGTAGATTTTAAATAAACATCAACCCTACTCTGTAGCCATTCTCATGTCATCCCAGTTGCTTACACTGATGTAAATCTGGAGGGACCTCATTTACTTTAGTGGAATCAAGTCCCCTTCACACTGAAAGCTCCAGGCAAAAATAATTAAATTTAATAGAAGGCACAGCTTCTAAATGAAGATGTATGGCACTTCAGTTCTACTTTCCTTTAGACTGAACACTGTCCCTCCCTTCATGTCATTTTTCTCTTCAGTGGTTGTCAATTACATAACTGCTTTCCTTGGCTCATAGACTTCAGCATCAACTATGTTAAAACTGTACTTTACTCTAGTTGAAATCCAAGAATTCTCTGTGCCATAACTCATCTTTTGTACCTTTTTTTAAAAAGGGTTCAAAGGGAAGAATTAGGGGGGGAAGAAAGGCACTAGAGCTGAACACATATTCCATGGACTGAGGTTTAAAGCTTGATGTGGGCACATCACCATGAAAGTTAGGTAGCAATTTATATTGCTTAGAGTGTCTATCTCTATAATGTAGAGGCTCAACACCTTTTTTTTCTAATAATGATATTTGCTAGGGGAGTTTTTGGTTTGTTTGTTTAACCCTGTAAGTGCAAGGAACCCAAATAAAAAATGTCATAATTAATTGGCAAATGGCTCTCTGTTGGCCAGCTAGGATGGAAGCAATGAGGCTGGTCCAGTTCCAAAATTGGGAGCTGATTGCCCAACGGTTTGTGGGCATGTGTATATACTGTGCTGTGGACAGAGTAACAGCGCCACCGGGCAGCTCAGGCATATCTCATTCCAGAACACTGGGTATGTCTACACTACAATAAAACACCTGTCGCTGGCCCAAGTCAGCTGACCCAGGCTTGCAATGCATGTTCAGGCTTGGGCTGGAGCTTGAGTTCTGGGACCCTGCAGGTGGGGAGGGTCTCAGACTCCAGGTTCCAGCCTGAGCCCAAACATCTACACTGCAAGTTTATACCCCACAGCTTGAGCCCCATGAACCCAAGTCAGCTGACATGGGCTAGTGTTATGCCAGGCACTGCTGCTCACAGCTGTCTGCAAGGTTCTGGATACCAGGTGAGGAATAAAAACACACCCACACCAGTTAGGTGCACTTATCTTTAATCACGGCTTACGCTCCAAACAGCAACGGGAGACCCTGGGGTGCGTTGCGAAGCGGGCTGCTGGGGGAACTTGCCACGCAGTCCAAGTGGATTCATGGCTGAGTCTCATTGCCCAGCTTGCATTCCAAACCTTTATGTAAGGTACAGCTAGCATTGGCAAATTTACAGCACGTGACCTTGCTTCCTAACTTTCCTCCTCCTTTGGCAGCACAAACACCTTCACACGGCCTTGCACAGCCTGATTATCAGGCTGAGCAACACTGTTTATCAGACTGGCTCTGACCAGACCCGTCAAGCCCCTATCTCTGTTTGACACGTTACAAGGCTGTTCCGCGGCCCTACAGCCAGCAACAGGTGTTTTATTGCAGTGCAGACATACTCACTAGGACTAACAGCTAGAGAGTTGTAATCCAGTCAGATGAGTAGAGCATCACATATTAATATCTTCTAGTACTGTCTTCTCGCCAACTTCTAAAGCAACTCAGCTTGATTACTATCTTCTCAGCTGTTTCAAGAATAAAGAGTTTGTGAAGATGGACAGTACGTTTGGGTGCTGTCTGGATATCTGCAAATCCTGGGAATACTTTGCCTCATTGGAAGTATTTTACACTCTACCTTTATTTCTACTCTCCAAGCTGAGAGACATGCAAAATTAAATAAATAGCAGAAACAATGAAAAGGAAATTAGACTTGAAATATTCTTTTAAATGTTAAACATTTCAAGTGCTATGTTTTCTGTGGCATATGATTTTTAATTTGCCTGTTTCCTTCTAATTTCAAATTTCTATGTCCCATAGAGTGCAGCTTTGCATTGAATATTTTTTCTTTTTGTTCTTTAAAAATAAAATTACTTTGTTGCAATTACTATGGAATTAAATAGAGTATGAACCAACAATTCTGCCCACAGCAGGGAATTCCATCTTGTAATGAAATGTGACGTAGTGAAGAGTAGCTCACTATTTTAATGCAATACCAGCTGCAAAATAATTAGGGCAGCATTAAAGGGCAGCATAAATTTTATTTATACCATTATATTTTCAAATAAATCTTGTCCAGCACTGTTTTTAGTTACAGGTCTTCAAGATACCATAATAAATGTACATAATTTAACAGTATTGCAGTGATATCGATGTACACAAAGAGCCCGATCCCAAAGTGAGATCCCATGTGGAAACAGAAGGCCAACCACTAGGATTCCATAATAAGTTTAGGACCTAATGAACCAACAAATATTTACCACCAGGCCTCAAGCCAGATCCACAAAATGATTTAAGAGCATAACTGTCACTTTAAATGCCTAAGGCAAATATTTAGGCCATTAAGATCTGCAAAACCCCACTCAGCTGCTGCCTAACCCTAACTTTAGTGCCTAAATTTTTGCCATTAAAGTACTGGAGGTGTCTTTGTTTCAGTAGGTGGGAACACTCACAAATGCCTCCTAACTCCGCCCAACACTTGTCTCCCTGTCTAATCCCTGCAGGATAGTCAAACTAGGTGTTGCCCTGCTTGTTTTGCCCACAGAGCCTAATCTGGTAGATGTGCTTTGTGCGTGCTTAACTCCACACAAAACAGCCACATGGGAGAAGAAGGCAGCAGCCTCCCTTATAATCTTTAGCGCAGAAATTAGTGCACATACACAGGCTGTGAGGTACACTGCTTCAATTCTCCCTTCCACCTGATGTAGAGCAGGGATTGGAACATGAGTCTCCCACTTCTCTGCTGAGTGCCCTAACCACTAGGACAGGGGATAGTGTGATTTCAGTGTACATAAATAATTAAAAATACATTGGGCCAGAGAACATATGAGTGGCTTTATACAGTTGTGAGGGCATTTACCTGAGAGGAAAACCCCCATTCAAATCCCCTTGGTAAATCAAGCAGAAGAGGGAGTTGAACCAAAGTGTTCCATAAACCAGGGGGACATTCTAGCCACTGACTTGTAGGTTTCGGGTGGCTCACTGACCTTCCTCCTCCATGCCAGCTATTCTGTATGCAGTTGGGCATGCACCACTACCTTCCCTGAAGAAAAGACTTAGGTGTCTGACTCAGGAGAGGGTTCATGGATATGAAACCCAAACATGGATAGGAACCTCCTTTTGCCCACACTAAGGTGCAGAACTCCCTGAGAGATGCAGGACTTAGGATACATCCCATTTCTTGGCATCTGCCATTGGCTAGTTTAAATGGCTTTCAAATCAGCTTTCTAGCTTTTGTGAATCCCATTGTTTGGCACGTATATCTCCCCATGCATTGTATAGGGAGTCAGCTGCAGCGGCACAGGAGCCAGCGAACAGGGCTGCTAACAGGGGAGTTTCAGTGGGAGTTTCCAGGGGGAGATTCCAGAGGAGACCACAGCAGAGGAACCTACAAGCCAGAGGAGGGAAGGGGCAGGGGCCTGCCAGCAGCCCAGGCCTTGTTGGTGTCCCATGGTGCAGTGTGAGGCCTGAACCACAAGGCACAGAGTTGGAAGGCCATGAGTGAGACAGAGAAAGCAGTGAGAGACACACTGAGGATGACCGGATGTGGAAGCTGTGGCATGTACATGGTCCTGGAGGGGGCACCTGAAAGGAGTTTTGTCTGCATGAAGTGCCGCCTGATAGAACTGCTGGAAGAAAAGATAAAAGGACTGGAGATGCAGGTGGAAACCCTGGTTGAGTTTAGAAGGGGGTTTGAGCAGATGATGGAAGACAGACATGATGAGGCACAGGGGATAAGCTCAGACGAGCAGATGGAAGCAGGACCAAAGAATTCTGAGGAGCTGCTGGGTGAGGAACGTGGACGGTGGAAGCATGTGACTAGGAGAACCAGGCAGAGGAAAAGACGGGCCAGCGAAGGAGAAATAGAACTCAGGAACAGGTTTGGTGCATTGGAAAATGAAGATGGAGCACAACTGGTGCTCACTGAAGGAGAAAGGACAAGGAAAAAGAGGCGAGCGGCTAGTCCTGCAGGAGGAGGGGAGGAGTCAATGGAGGCGACAACCAGTATGAGCCCTAGGAGGATTGCGAGGGCAAAGATGAACCGAGAGGACTTGCGGCCGGCTGATGCCGGGGATAGACTGGAGAGTCATACTGTCGCCAGGAAAAGGCAAGTCTACGTGATAGGAGACTCTTTATTGAGAAGAATAGACAGGCCCGTAACTAGAGCTGATCGGGAGAACAGAAGGGTGTGCTGTCTGCCGGGGGCTAAGGTACAGGATGTGGACCTGAGGCTGAAAAGGATCCTAGCGGGAGCGGGAAAGAATCCGTTGATTGTCCTTCATGTGGGAGCGAATGATACGGCTAGTCACTCCCTGGACTGTATCAGGGAGGACTATGTCAGACTGGGGAAGACGCTCAAGGAAATCGAGGCTCAGGTGATCTTCAGTGGAATTTTGCCGGTTCCTAGAGCGGGGCAGCAAAGGAGCGACAAGATTATGATGATTAACAGATGGCTCAAGCAGTGGTGCTATAAGGAGGGCTTTGGGATGTACGGTCATTGGGAAGCGTTTACGGACAGACAACTGTTCGCTCGGGATGGACTTCATCTAAGCAAGGAGGGAACTAGACTTCTAGGATGGAGGCTTGCCGACCTCATTAGGAGAGCTTTAAACTAGGAAGTTGGGGGAGATGGTTGGGAGATGTTCAGGAGATCTCCACGCCGGAATTTAACCTGGAGAGGGAAGCAAACAAAGTGAGAAGGGATATCTTTGGGGACCGAAGAATTGACCAAAGGAGGAAAAGCGGAGTTGAAACTAGCCTAACGGCTGATGCTGGTGGTAGAAGGTCTGTGCATGACGGGGGAAAGAATGTCACTGACGCCAAACGTCAAAAATTAAAATGTCTGTACACTAATGCGAGGAGCCTAGGGAACAAGATGGAGGAACTGGAGCTACAGGTGCAGGAAGTGAAACCGGATATTATAGGGATAACAGAAACCTGGTGGAATAGTACTCATGACTGGAGTATGGGTATTGAAGGCTATGTGCTGTTTAGAAAAGACAGAAAGAAAGGCAAAGGTGGTGGAGTAGCTTTGTATGTCAATGATGAGGTGAACTGTAATGAAATAAGAAGTGATGGAATAGATAGGACGGAGTCTGTCTGGGTAAAAATCACACTGGGTAAAAAAGCTACTAGAGCTTCCCCTGAGATAGTGCTTGGGGTGTGCTACAGACCGCCGGGGTCTGATTTGGATATGGATAGAGACCTCTTTAATGTTTTTGACGAAGTAAACACTAAGGGGCAATGTGTGATTATGGGAGATTTCAAC
>ML675616.1:27655311-27692509 GCA_007922155.1 Mesoclemmys tuberculata
TCGGCAGATAAGTCTGCTCAATGGTCTGTGGGAATGTTGGATGGGAAGGGAACTGAGTTACTGCAGAGAATTCCTTTTTGGGTGCTGGCTGGTGAGTCTTGCCCACATGCTCGGGGTTTAGCTGATCGCCATATTTGGGGTCGGGAAGGAATTTTCCTCCAGGGCAGATTGGCAGAGGCCCTGGAGGTTTTTCGCCTTCCTCCGCAGCGTGGGGCATGGGTCGCTTGCTGGTCGATTCCCTGCAGCTTGAGGTCTTCAAATCTCACTTTTGAGGATTTCAATAACTCAGTCATGGTTTCGGGGTTGTTATAAATGTGTATGGGTAGGGTTTTGTGGCCTGCCTTGTGCAGGAGGTCAGACTAGATGATCATATTGGTCCCTTCTGACCTATGAGTCTATGAGTCTATGAGTCTATGGGTGCCAAACTTGGGACTGTAGATTTCATTGGCTGGCTCAGCAACTAAAAGTTAGACTGAAGTCCTTTTGTGGATTTAGATCTTATTGCCTACTCTTGACACTAGTCTCCATGGAGACATTATGCCTGGTAAATTTGATCCCTAAAAGCCTACTCCTGCCAATATTTACACACAGGTGAAATTCACCCACACACAGGACCCAATGTCTAGGCACAATTTAAATCCCGTATAAGAAAGTAAAAGTTAGGCCTGAAATCGGATTTAGCATGTAGATAGCATTAGGCTGGCCCTCTGCACAGGGGTGACTTTGACGTGAGTGACTTTGCTCTCATGAATAACCCTAGTGACTTCAATGTGCATCCTTTTGGGATTGGGCCTTACATTTTAAAAAAACCCGCAAGTAAAATAGCTTTCTCCACTTTTATCATTTTAGCAGAATTCTATGGTTTAGATTGTCTCCTGACTTTCATTCTTATATATTCACACCAGTGAAAGTTGGGTACAAAAACACTACTGTTCTCAACTGGTAGCATTTCACTCCCACCTTGCATAGGTGTAAATCACAACACTGGTGCAAGGCAATACAGAATCATGCCTTATCTTTCCTATCATGAAAAGCCTTTTCCTTCTTCTACCGATAAATAGCACAGATGTTATAATCTGGGTGAAAGAGTATCTGAAAAAATTACTTTAAATCAAAAAAGTAGTAGTAATATTATTTAATATAACTGGATTGGTAGGCTATAGTGCACTTTTAGTACAAGTCTATCTTGCATAGTGTTACCTTGCTTTAAAACGAGACTACTGTATTCTGGCTCCAAACTATATTGCAATCTGTAAAAGTACCACCTTGTGTCACATACATATTAGTGGAACAAAGCAAATCATGTTTTCCAAATATGACCAATTAGAGAAGATGGAATGTCTGTCCCAATGTTTTAAGATACCATTGGCTCTAATGAAAAGAACAAATAGATTTGGCAGAATGTAATAATTTTCCAGCAGGAATGATAAGGGGAGCAGTTATCCTATATGAAAACAATAATTTATTTTCCAGTAAACATTTAAATGTTCAAATAGCCCTTTAAATGGTAACCAGGTTTGTAAACAGGTATGAAACACCAAAGAGAGGAACACAGAAAAAATCCTTGTTTGCCTAAATAAGTGCTGTTCCTGTATTTTTCAATGATGTAACTTATGCAACTAATTTGCAATAATAATAAGCTGTAGTTCTGAACACCTTATTGCAAACAATAGCAACAAAAGAGAGAAATGTAACATCAAAACATTCTGCAGTTCTTAGCACTCATCCCTTTCTTGGGCTATAAATATGCTGTTTCACTTCTTTTCCAGTCTTTTGACAGTGGAAAATTTAATAAGGAAAAAGTAAATGAGCTAGAGTTGATTATGTTTTCTCTATTATCCCTACAATAAATGACTGACTAGTTATTTGGGTCCTGAAATCGGAGTTATACACACACTTAAAATTAAGTATGTGTGTAGTTACGTTGATTTCAATTTTTGCTTTGGTTGAGAGCCATATGTCTTCAAAAGAAATTCAACCAGCTCCAAGTATTATCTTGATTTTACATATAGGTAAACTGACTCAAAAGATAGTCAGGCAAGGTTGCAACACTGAGTGATGCTGTGGGAAAGCTATTACCTGGGCTATTCTATTTGGTGTATAATCAGTTTGCTCAATTCAAAGACCAGACTGAAGAAGGCTTATGGTCAGGTAGCTTTGTGTTTTCAACCTCTCTCTCCTGCTTAGTCCTATTACCTCTCTGCCTCAGCTTATTACAGACAAGAAAAATAATTATACCTACCTACCAAGCACAGAGATCAATGAGTTAAAATTTGTAAAGTGATTTGAGCATGCAAAGCGAACAAATAGAATGTGGTCTTGTAATTAAGGCACTAGACTGGGACTCAAGAGATCTAGATACAATTCCTGGCTCTGCCACTTAATTTTGGTGTGACTTTTGGCAGGTCACAAAGGCTAAAGTTTAAAAAGCACCTAAGTGACTTCGGAGTCTAAGGTTACATCTGTACTACAGTGGCACAGCTGTAGTGCATAGTATAGATGCTTCTTACATTGACAGAAGGGTTTTTTCTGTTGATATAGTTAGTCCACTTATCTTAGAGGTGATAGCTGCATCTATCGCCCTAACTACATCACACAGGCACAACATTTTTCACAGCTCTGAGTGAGGTCACCTGGTCAATCTAACTATTAGGTGTAGACAAGGCTGGAATCTCATTTCCAAAAGTCACTTATGACCCTAAGTTTCAATGAAAGTCAATGAGACTTGGGCTCCTAAGTCCTAACTAACACTGTTAGTTTTTAAAATACGACTTAGGATCATAAATCACACTGACTTTTTTGGAAATTTTATCCTTGATCTTTCTGTGCCACACTTTCCTCATGTGTAAAATGGAGATATTTTTTCTTCCAGTCTTTAGCCGAGTCCTTTATTTAGGCTGAAAACTCATGGCAGGGACTGTCTCTTACTGTGCATGGTATAGTGTGCCTGGCACACAGGGGCCCTAATATAACTCATTCTAATATTAATAATAGCTAAGTATTATTATTTTTCTGAGCTCCAAGACTGGCAACACCTTTGATTATTAAATACAATTAAATTTTCAAAAAAATGAATATGCTGAAACACTTTGGTTGTTTTTAATAAAATATTCTAACCCTGGGATAATAATATGTTTACACTTAAAGGTACTTCTTTTGAAAAAAATCTGATTACCAGTTTTTAATAGTGCATGGTTATGTAACTTAACAGAGGTAGTTGCACTGCAGTGCTTTCACAGCATCACACTTCTCCATGGAATCTTCCTGCAATTTTAATATTTTGGAAACACAATGGAAATAAAAATTATTTACAAATTTCAGAGATTTCAAAACTTTATTTTAGGGCTGGTACAGACATTTAATGGCCTGAGTTCGATCACTGTATTAACACTGAATAGTACCTACCCCACCAATGGTTCCATTGAGTCAAATTACCACAGAAGAAGTGTGTACTAACTGGATACATCCTGCACTAATTGTATTTTAATGGTTTAAGATCCTACATCTTATCTACTTAACTTTAAGCATGTGCTTAAGTCTCATTAAATTCAACGGTATTTATGTGCTTTGCTGAATAGGAATGGAGTAAAGCACAGACTTAAGTGTTTTGTTAAATCAATGCCTTACCAGGCCTCAAGAAGAGCATAGGCCTTGTGCAGGGTATCCTCACTGAATGAGTTTCACCGAATATAAGTAAGAGTATCAGAATTTGTTCCTCTGTCATTCTTAATGTCATTTTCATCTATCTGGAGTACTTAACGACCCTGCAATGGCCAAAAGATTGCTGTTAGGAATAATTTACAGATCTGAATTTGATCTGGAATGAAGTTCTGGAAATTAAGTAAATTAAATTTGATTTGGAAATTAAATAAATGTTTAATTAAAAAAAATTAAACATACTATATTTTGTATGCAGTGTCAGAAGTTCTGACAACTGTTAGCAAACTTTAACAAAGAATCCTATCGATTTATACACTATTTGTATGAACAACAGTTACATTTATAAGAAGTGTGCCTTCTAGAACATTTCATCCTTTTTTAGATAGATCTTAATATCTTAAATATCTGTAAATATAATAATAACAGGTACTTAAAAAATTGCTGCCTTTCCTAACAGTTAGAAGATCACGGTTGGGATTCTCTGGAAAACCATCAAACCCCCAAAACTCGTCTTGATTTTGGGCTTCCCAAGTCCGTACAGAACTACTTTCTGTAAGAGACACTACAGGGTAAACTGCCATCTAAGAGAGACATTGAGTTAATCATGGAAGGATATTCAATATAACTCATTGTCCCAGGGACAAATGTATCCTGTCCCAAAAGAAATTTAAATAAACAAACACTATCAACAAAACCCTTTGGAGCATCAGAAGATGGTGGGTGAAATAGACCATCTCCTACATACTGAAAAATAGAATTAGTTCCCTGGAGAGACAGATATTTTGGAAAGGACACAAGATTCTCTGTGGTTCAAAAGGAAACAATGGAAAGCAGACCATCTGAGCTCTCAGATTCATCAAATCCATATGGAGACAAATATTCCAGGTGGAAGTACTAAAATCCATCATTATAGCATTATCGCCCTAAATTTACAAATTGCAAATAAACCTCTTGGAGATATACTGAGTATATGATCAGCGATGCTTTAGTTTCTGCTACAAGAAGCATTCTCAATCCCTTTTTGAACCTATAACTTCTACATGATGGTTATTCATAAATGCCATATAATCCCTCTCTTGTCTACCCTTGTATGGATGACCTTCTCATCAAGATACACGGAGCCCAGCAAACATGCTAAAAGCTTTCAGAAACTCAGCTGTGAATGAAAAAGTGAAAGAGTCAATTGCAGCCCTCACAAACCTCCGTTATCTAAGTTATCATCCAAAACAATGTTTATTTTGGAAGAAGATAAAAGAAATTAGTGACTAATATGCCAAACATTAGCCTATCTCTCCTAAAATAAAATGTATGACTCAGCTCCTGGGTTAGCTGGTCTCATGTGTGGATACCCAACACAGTTACTCCTTCACTTTCAGTCAGCAACTGCAGCAAATCCGTACATAAAGATCTTGGTCCAAATTCAATACTAGTATCTCCTGGAGTATTAATGCTTTATATTAGTTAGAAGATGCCTCATGGTGGGTCCAGAGAAGTTGTTCATCAGTATAGATACAAGAGGAAAATTATCTGGACCCCTGTGTGACTCAGTGGGGGGAGGGAATGTGACCTAAGGAGGAGATATGGTATATAGCCTGCATCATGCTATAGACTATCAAGTTCTCTCTCCCATTTCAAGCAGATGTTCCTTCAGAAACATGGTGTGTGTATATAACTGTTTATGGACTAGGCAGAAGCTCTCACTCTGTTCCTCAGGGTTTTTACCAAGCAAGAAAGTCTGAGTCTGCTGGCTCAGCAAGACATACTTAGAACCAAGGGGATGCAATCTATGTCAGCTATTCTTTGGGTGTATCACAGGCCAGACTGACACCCTATTAATGAATCTATTTGCAGTTTGAAAACCAAAAGAGGGAGACACTCAAAAGCTGGAGACTGTGGTCCATTTATCCCAGAAATGAATTAAAGGCCTTCTTTACATTTTTCTCCCCACAGCCACTGAAAGTAAGGATGTTAAAGAAGATTTTAAAGGAACAGGCTACAGTGATTAAAATCACTTTCTTGTTAAACTTAAGGTCTGTGTTCTTAGAACTGATTTACTAGGAACTGAACTTCCTCTCAAATTCCCCAAACACAAACACAAAACATAGTGCAAATATCCAGTGATCCCTTTATTTTGGAGAAGTTATATGCCTTGTGCTATACAGGTCAGACTAGATTTTTCAATAAGCCCTGGAAAACCAGAAAAGTTCCAGAAGACTGGAAGAAAGCTAATGTGGTGCCAATATTTTAAATGGATAAGTGAGATGCCCTGGGTATTTACAAGACAATCAGCCTGACATTGACCCCATTCTGTGAAAAGAACAGTGATTCTGTGGGCAGAGATCACACGCACCTTATGAGGAGGTCTGTAAGGCTACCACAGACTCTTCCATCCACACTTTCTGAAAACCATAGAGTCAGCATCCTCATCTTTGTTGATGCAGGCTTTGGTAGAAGGGTGTTATGGAACAGGTTGCCCTAATAACCCTTAAAGTTTCTTTTCTATTCTCCACAGGTAAATCAAAATGTTCCTCATTTTCAAAGGATAGGTTACTGAATTCTACATCTCACTGTGAAGACTGTCTGACCAAGAGGGGATTAAGAAAGGGAAAATTCTGTCTTACCTCCAAATTTTCTTTCTTTCTTTCTCCACGTCAGACAGTCTGACGCTCTGTTTGTATTTTGTGCTGAGTTTATTACTGGCTATTGCTTGCTTGTTAAGTCATTTGAAAGGAAAGAGGGTGTTCCTTCAGGAAACCCTACATTTCATCGCAAAGCTTTGCTGCAAATGGTTTGTGATGAATAGCAATTTGAATATAGTTAGTATTTTCCAGCTTTAGAAGATATTGTTCTGGAGAGTTTTTCCTGAGGGGAGGTCCTAAACTGAGGTTCAGAGCAAATATCTGGTCTGCCTCCTGTTGCAGTGTAGATGGGGAACACCCATTGTACAGACTCTCTGACATGGAGAGCTGTAGAATGAAATGCATATGTAAAACAGAATTTTCCTTTTCCCACATCCTTGGATGGTGCATAATTTTTGTGCTGATTGTACTGGAGTGAATTCTATCTATTGTAGGTTCTTATATGGCCCCATCTACCATAGTATCTGAGCACCTCTCAGTCAGTTTCAATGTATATCCTCACAATACCCCTATAAATGTAGGGAAGTACTAATATCCCATTTTACAATTAGAGAATTTAGGCACAAAGATTATGTAGCTTGCTCAAGCCTACATAGGAAGTAGGTCACTGTCAGACCATCCCTCCTCCCTTTAACACTAATTTTTTTCCTGAGGAAAAAGCAGCAAGCCTGGCTCTATTCTGATGAAAGTTTGAGCACATAAGTTTAATATTCTTTCTTGCAGGAATTTAATTTAAAAAGTAAATTTTCATTCTTTTGTGTCAATCTGAATTACCTAATGTACTACAGGGCAGACAAATGTATCATTTTGTTTCACCCAGTGTGGAATAATGTTTATGATTTATAATTTAAAATACTTTGGGTTTTAAGAATTATAGTGTATAAACAAATTGCTTTATTTTTGTTGAGTCACCACACCAAGTCCTCTCTTAAGCTACCTTGTCTGAAAACTACTCCTGTATTTGTGGCTATTAATATTGCAAATGCATTATAGTCTTGAGAGAGAGAACTGTTTGTCTACAGTTATTGGTTTCCATACAGATCTGAGTAACTAACGTTTATTATAGCTGGCACCCTAGCATCAGATTTCCATTATAATCCTTTGTTTTCAGCCATTCATAACTCTCTGAAACTTTTGCCTTTGCAGCTAAAACTTTCCAGGCCTGATCGATGCCTGTATCTTTTTTTTTTTTTTTTTTAATTTTTCTGCAAAGTTTGGACCAATGAAGGTTAGGTTTTTAGCATATAAGGAGAGGTTAAAAATTCACTTCTAGTGTAACATTTCCTGTAACTTCTTGTTGAGCAGCTATAGTGAAAAAGCAGTTGAGGCTAGAAAGATAGAATAAGTCAGGAAGTTATTCCTCACAGAGGAATAGAACCTTCAAGTGTTGCAGTGAGAATTCGTTTGGATTTGGCTGAGCAATGAAGGTTTGAAAATAATACTTCTCAAATGCATTGTGTTTGGGGTAAGATTTGATTTATCACATTTTACTAACATTTGGATACAAGGAAGGCTATGTGGTAAATGCATTGATGGTTAGCTGATCTGCAGAGAGTGGAAAGGACAGCTGCCTCACCCACTGCAAACTGATTGAAAATCAGGCTTCAAAGGAGCCATGGTTTATACAGAGCATATTGGCTTGAACAGTTGAAAACTTTATACTTCCGGTGTATAAAGGTTTCCATGACACGTGGCACACAGTAGGCAAAGCAGGACACAATGAGTACTACAAAAGAAATAGCTTCCTTTATTAGTAATATTTCTAACAGGAACACAATTTACTGGACCAAAGTGCTGATTTTGTCTCAGCAGCAATACCTTTGATGGTTATTTCCAGAATAGAAACATATTTCTGAATGTTCAGCCAGAACTATCTAACTGAAGTAATTCTCCAGCAGTCCTTTACAGAAGGAACAGTATTTAACTCTGACATCGGTTCAGACACAGGAAAGACCAGCACTGTACTTCCTCTGACTGTATGAAAATAAAGCCCATCCACACTCTCAGTTTGGGGATTGTGCTCCCAGTAAGGGTGTAAACCATTCCAAGATTTCATGGCCATCATCCCTTACTTTATGACTAGATATGTGGCTATGGCTCCAGAACCATGGGAAGAGGATCTCTTTAGTACATAGGTCATGATCTGAAAAAGGCTGCTTTATACAGTAGAAACAGGATCATTGTTACCATGTTTCACTCCAGCACATATTTGTGACTACCAGAACATGGGCGTCCGACCGAGTGGTCAGAACAGGAGTCAGACCAGTCAGATGCCAGGAGGTCAGAGTCCAAGACAAGCCAGAGGGCAAACCAAGAGCCAGGCATCAGGAGGTAGGCCAGGTCAGGTTACCAAGAGATCAGGGTCAGGTGCCATGTTATAGACAGTAATCAGAGAGTGAGGTAAAGGCAAAACCAGGGTCAGAAGCCAGAGTCTAAGGTCTATTGTTAGTATAGTCCATAGGTGCTCAGACAGCTCCTTATCATGGCTTCCTGGTTTATATACTAGTATCAGCCAATCAGTGGGCTGTGAGGAGCTGCCACTCAGGACTTGTGGCGGTACTTCCTGCCAAGCATGCCTTTGCAAGATGCTCCCAGGAACACCCAACCTAAGCCTCCAGTGGCAATGCAGAGGCATCAGAACACCCAGGTTCTTGTCCTGCAAGTGCTTATAATATTACCTCAAAATAAGCATCATTCACACAAATGTAAATTGGCTGAAGCTGTGCTGAAATTTCCAGCAATGCTGTGTTTTATAAGGGTTATTTTAGAAAACATTCCTAAAAGCCATGAAGTGGGTATTAATAGAATATAAAAGTTATTTTAAATGGATTGTATGAATCTTCAATATTTTGGGAAATAAAATTAAAAATATCATTATGTGCCTCATGCAATGTTGGCAGGAAAAATAAAAACTGCATTCTACTTTTTTCTTATGAATTATGAGTGATAAATGAAGCAGACATTTGTGATAGTTGATAATGAAGTTAATGGAGAGCTGATAAAGAGATTAATATTGCAGCTAGTAGATGAGTTTACGTATCTTGCACTGAACTTGGCAGTATTGTAGTTCTTGTGCTCGCAGAGGGCTAACACACAGCCTAGGAGCTACTTCAGTCTCATTTAAGCCTTATTCTGAAGATTTAACTGGAATATAGGTGACACAAATGTCTTGGGCAGGCCTTTTGTATAATTGTGAATTTCACTGTGTAAGACAGTGGGCAAACTCACTACTCAGAAAGGTAGAATAATGTTCTAACAACTGTCCAAGACGCTTTCCCCAGGGCTAGATTTATTTTCATACAAGAGTTCCAAAACAAGAGTTAATGCAATCAAAGTACAGGACACTAACCACTTGAGACTTTCCCAGCTTCCACCAGATGGGATGGGAGAAGATTCATGGCTATTAAAGAGAACCCCAAACTAGAGCTGGTCTAGCCTAGGCCTCATTTTTATCTGGCTTCCTATAGGTCACATATTTGTTAGAATCATAGAATCATAGAATATTAGAGTTTGAAGGGACCTCAGGAGGTCATCTAGTCCAACCTCCTGCTCAAAGCAGGACTATCCTCAGCTAAATCATCCTGGCGAGGGTTTTGTCAAGCCGCAGGTTAAAAACCTCTAAAGATGGAGATGCCACCACCTCCCTAAGTAACCCATTCCAATGCTTCACGACCCTTCTAGTGAAAATCTTTTTCCTAATGTTCAACCTAGACCTCCCCCACTGCAACTTGAGACCATTGCTCCTTGTTCTGTCATCTGCCACCACTGAAAACAGCCTAGCTCCATTCTCCCTGGAACCCCCTTTCAGGTAGTTAAAGGCTGCTATCAAATCCCCCTCATTCTTCTCTTCTGCAGACTAAACAGGCCTAGTTCTTTCAGCCTCTCCTCATAAGTCTTGTGCTCCATCCCCCTAATCATTTTTGTTGCCCTCCGCTGGACTCTCTCCAACTTGTCCACATCCTTCTTGTAGTGTGGGACCCAAAATTGGACACAATACTCCAAATGCGGCCTCACCAATGCCAAATAGAGGGGAATAATCACTTCCTGCGATCTGCTGGCAATGTTCTTACTAATGCAGCCCAATATGCCATTAGCCTTCTTGGCAACCAGGGCACACTGCTGACTCATATCCAGCTTCTTATTCTGTTCCTAGTAATATGTCCTGTAGCTACGCGTATGGGGCCATAACAGGTACACTACAATGTGCTCATGCACCAGGACCCTTTCCCCCATGCCCCACTCATAGAAGCATTTTGATTTTACAGACAGTTTGAGCATGTCACTGGGTCATCTTCTATTTCTTGTGATTTAGTTGCTCAAATATTGTCTTTTTTAAAACTCTGCCATATCAAACCTCTTCTTTGAAATATTTGTAGATGTATCTTCTCCTTTTAAAAAATGTCCTTTGTTTGTTGGCTAGGTACAACCTTTGAATGGTTCTTAGCATCAGCACTATGAGAAAAATAAAAAATAACACATACTGACCTGACATATGGGTAAGACTTAATTGAAACACCCTTCTTTTCTTTTTATTAGGCATATGTACAAATCCCAGAAGCAACGTACACAGTACCTTGATTAATAATGTAGTGTAGCATGCTGATTGTAAGAGTCTGTAGGCACAGATGAATCATGAACATAAACAGAGAGAGACAGATTGCAGAAACAGAGCTTCTTTTACTGAGGCTCACTCACATACTGAGTCTTATAGCTGCCACCCCTTGTGCCTACATCGGGAATGGCCTTCAGGACCTTTCTCCTCTGCCCACACCAGCAACCCATTACCCCCCACAAGAGCCTCTGAGTCCACACTACCTAGTGTAGTCTCCCATTCCACAGACACTCTGGCAGAGTCCTCCTCTAAATCAGATCTCCAGCACAGAACTGGCCTTCACAGTAAAAATGAATTGCTGTTAATTATCCTTTAGCTGGGCACACAGCTCTGCTCTGCATCGCTTTGCTCACAGCAGAAAGAAGGTTATCAAAGCTGGTGAATATTCCTGCAAAGTCAGTTGGTGTGCTGTAGACCCAGCACAACAGGAGCTCTGGTGCAGCAGCTCTGAAGGGGGAAAGCAACTGGGAAAAAAGGGGAGGAGAAAGATTTTTAAAAAGAGGCAAAGTAGAAAGGGAGAAAACCAATAGGCTGGGAAGGGAGAGTGCAGAAAGGGGAAGAGCCAGCAGAGATCAAAGAAGGGAAACTGCTGCAGCCTGCAAATGGAAAAGAATAACTGAGGGAAAAAGATTTGTCTTCCAGAAAAACAAGCACAAAGAATGAGGGCACCATTCTCCACCAGACTGCTAATGTGAGCACATCACACCATCACTATGCCCTTCTATGAACATTGGGTCCGATTGAGTAGCCAAGGACAGATCAGCAAATCAGATCAGCAGATCAGAGCATGTTGCTCTGCTTAACACACGCCAGGGTTCCAACTACTATTGTACTCCTCACTCCACTCTGTCTCTCAGGCAGGGTCCAGAGAGCTAATGGCTGAGTGACAGAAGAAGAGGAATGTACTTGGGGAAAGGACTCATTTTGCTAACAGGAATTTGGGGCGCAAAGCAAAAGGTGTGAAGGTGTGTGGCTGGAATGGATGGAGGAAATAACAAAAACCCAGGAATGAAGCAGGAAAGGCAGCAGTACATAACCAAACTTCAGAAGTTCATCAGCACCAAGCAAATATACTTCCATCCTCTTCTGGAACTGTCATAGCATAGCTGCACTTCCCAGAATGCCCTTCAGTGATTACTTCACCTGAACACTAGGTGCAGTTAGAATATCGAGCCACTAGATGTCACTACACTCAACATAAATATACAATTTTTATAAATTCTTACAAAGAGAAAAATCCATATCAATGAGTGACGCCTTTCTAAGTCAAATGTCTCTTTTTGCTCCTAGAATGGAAAACTATCAGACTGAAGGCTTCCTCACAATTTGTATTTTGTCATCTGATCTTCATGAATTTTTAAAATTAGGGCTGTGTCTGGAAGTGAAAAGAAGCAAAGGCCTTTGTCATCTTAAAACCAGCAATACAATGCCAAAATATTAACAAGAGATGTGTATTTAAAGGATAGATTATATTTATCCATTACACAGCTGCATTGGAGTGATATAGAGCACAAAGCACAGTCCCCACAATGGGCATCCAATCTCAGTCCCTATTGCTCCCCCTATGCATATGACAGCAAGACAGGATGCACTCTTGGCGTGGCACACTGGTGGGAGCTATGCTGTACTGCAGGAAGAGATGTAGCAGGGGATAAAGCACTGTGTTCTGGCAGGAATCCTATCTCAGGGAAGTTCAGGAAGATAGAATTTCTCCCACAGCACCATATAGAAGGATGTGACTGTGTATTGCCCCCATTGTGGAGCTTTTGTTTAACAGATGAATTGTTCCCTTAAATGATAATGCCAGGTTCCTTCATAAAGTTGAAGGAAGCTTGGCTATGTCCTTGTTACACTAGGTCCTCACCTGCTCAGTGTTAATAACAGCAAATGTTGCTGAAGAGCTTCATATGTGTAGAAAACATACATGTTGGGACAAGACAGAATATAATAATAATGCCTTATATTTATCTGGAACCTATCTGCCTTGGCATTCTAAATCCAGTCAAAAAAGCAACAACAATGATAAAAAACATACACACAACTAATTAAAATAACAAAGTATTACTGAATAAAACATTAAAACCATCTTAATGTAAAGGGCTGAAAGCAATCTGAAAGAGCCTTTAAAATGTATACAGAAAATGATATATCCATGACTTTTCCAAAAAAGAGAGCCCTCTTCAGGTGGCAGAGTGGAAGATCCATCAGATCCCTATTCCAGAAATACCTCACACTTCCTAGAAGGTAAGGTTCTATAAAGGGTGCCAGGATGTCTGTAAGAGATGGGAACTGCACAGCTAATTCCCCGAGTTCAGAGCTAAAAATGTACCCTGATTTTTTTAGATTATTTAGTGTGGATTTGTGCAGGCCAAGACCAGAATAATTCAAGTTGATGAACACCCAAGTAATTGCCCTATGGCTTTCCTGCACACAATATGTGCCAGCTACGTAGGAGTTAGAATGGCAGTTTAAATGGGTCTAGTGACCTTTAAAATTGTGTCTGTTTTTTATTCATGAATCATCATTTTGTTTAGTGGGCAGTTAATGTTTATTCACAATTCTCACCTTCCCTGACCTTTTTTCACTATATATCACCTACTCCAGTGGATGAGTGTTCTGTGTTATAGAAAGTCATAGCTACTGGGTTAGTCTTTTACTTAATATCCACAGTGATTTTACAGCACCTGGAACTCTAATCTTGGTGCTGCCTTTATGAATGCAGTGGGACCAGAGAGATTCTTCTGCTGCAAACACACACATAGTATCCCAAATATAACTGATAGATTTTAAATAAAAGAGATGTGCCATTGGAAAATCTTCAGGCAGCCCCCAGCCTGCTCTGCTGCCAGAAATATGGAGTTCAATGGAGGGGGCTCTGTTCCATATCCACATGTCCACCTGACACTATTTTTCCCCAGAGGACAAGTTATAAAATATACTCCAACCTGCTAATTCTCCTCTTCCCCAATCCCCAGAAAGATTATAGGGGTGTTCTGGGTGGATTTCAGTGGCAGTTTCCTAATTAAAATATAATACAAATTTCAGAGTCAAAATAAATTAAGTAAAAATTTAACTTTTAAAAAAGTTCTTTCTTCATTTTTTCCCTTTCTGTTTATCCCATTCCTTTCCCCTCCCTCTGTCTCTGGCATCACCGCATCATCTCTTTCTCTCACACACACCCTTTTTTCTGCCCCCTTATTTCATTTTTTGCTTGTTTCTATTTTGCTTTCTTGGAAAAGTGGCATCTCCTTTGCATGCTATTTCATGCTGTCTGCATTCTTGCTACCTAACCTCATGTTCTCTTTCATGCTTTCCCTTCGCTTGTTCTCTCTGTTCCCTTTACTTCCAACATGATCATCTCTCCTTATCTGTTCCTGCTTTCTCTCCTTTTGCTGAAGTATCTTTATATACACACATCTATTTTTATCTATGTGAAAGTAGGAAATCTCAACTCTATAACACTTATCCAACCTTCTGGTGATTCCAGCTTATCTCCGTCCATCATCCCTTCCCACTATGGCTGTGTCTACACTGCAGAGTAAAGTCCACTTAGTTTAAGTCGACTTTCAGCAGCTGATTTTTAGAAGTCACAGCAGCGTGTATACTCTAGGCTGTTTGCACAGGTCTCCTGTGTTTACACTGACCACTCTTAATTTAAATTGCAAAGCAGTGCAATGTGGGTAGCTATCCGACTGTGCAACTAGCCATGGTGGCTGTTGGGACGAGTGTCATCTTGCCATGATGCAATGCGTCTTCTCCCTCCCTTCTTCCACCCCCAAACAAACAGGAAAAGTATTTTCAAGGCGTTTTTTAACTGTGAATCCACGGAGGCTGCCCTGCTTCAAGTCACTGAGCAGAACAATTCCCAGTTGCTTCAGGCTGTAGTCCATGATTCAAGTATGCAGAGCCATCAATAGACTTCTGCTATGAAGGACAGTGACTTTGGGAAATGTGCAGGACATAGTGGAGAGGTTTGCCATGATGGGGTTCCCAAACTGCAGGGAGGAGAGGGGCATTGATGGGATGCACATCCCAATCTTAGTTCCTGCCCATCTAGCAACTAAATACATAAACCACAAGGGGTACTTTTCCATGATCCTACAGAGACTTGTGGATCACAGTGGTCATTTCACTGACATCTATGTGGGGTGGTCTGGGAAGGCGCATGACACATGCATATTTCATAATTTGGGCCTGTTCTCTAATATGCAGGTGGGCACTTTTTTCCCAGACCAAAAAATTCAACTTGGGAGTGTGGAAATGCCCATAGTGATCCTGGGGGATCCTGCTTACCCCTTGCTCCCTTGGCTAATGAAGCCGTACACCAGGCATCTTGTCAGCAACAAGGAGTGTTTTAATAACAGGTTAAGCAGTTGCAGAACGGTTGTAGAATGTGCCCTTGGGGGTTTAAAGGGTAGATGGAGGGGTCTTCTCACTAGGCTGTACATGACTGAGAAGAACCTCCCTTCTGTGATATCTGGGTGCTGTGTTCTTCATAATGTGTGTGAAGTGAAGGGTGAGAGGTTCCCCCAGGGTTGGGCTGTGGAGGCAAAAAGATTGGCAGCCAATTATGAGCAGCCAGATGCCAGCACTACACTGAGAGCTAACCGCAGAATGCTTGGAATTAGGGGAGCTTTGAAAACCAGGTTCTGCAATGAAATGCAGGACTGATTTCTGTTCCTGTATGTTGTTTGCCTTTGGTGAACCTCACCTTCCTCCCAATCGATATCTGTACCTGCCAAATCCCTCCAGAACAAGATATGATTTAATAAAGAAACGTGTTCAAATGAAACAAAAGTTTATTAATGAACATTCAAGTCATGGGGGAAGGAAGGGAGTGTTCATTCACTGTCGCAAGGGATAGGATGGTGGCTGGGGATGCGGGAGGGGGCAGGCATCAAAGCCCTCGGTTGAGGAGCATTATGGAGGGGCAGCACCAGGATTTTTTCCTGCCTCCGCTTCTCCTGAAGCTCCAAAAGCTGCCACAGCATGTCTGTCTGGTTCTGCATGATTCAAAGCATCTCCTGCGTGGTACTGCGATCATGCTGCAGCATTTCTCTGCGAGTCCCCCTGTCCATTTCCAAATTCTGGGACAAGGTGAGTTGCCATGCTCTTTGTTCTGCCTCTGCAGCAACTGAGGCATTCATGAGCTCAATGAACATGTCATCTCTTGGGTTTGGGTTTTTTTCCTTCTTTGTAATCTGAGATAGTCTTTCTGCAGTATTTCTTGATGGTGTGGCCAAAGCAGAGGTGTCTACAGAATGAAACAAAAAAAGAACAAGTTTGCCACTGTTAGCATAGTGAGAAAAATGATGCAAGTGCTACAATGTAGCAAAATACTCCCCTGTCTGCATCAATATAGCAAAAAACTACCCAGTCTGCAAGAATGTAGTAAAGATGTAACAATTTAGCCAATAATGTAGCCAATACTCCCCATGCAGTGCACAAGCCAAACCAAGAGCCTCATTCCATTCCTGACCTCCCAAAGGGTCTGCTTGCTGTGTCTTTACAGAGGCACTCGGGGAGGGGGTGGTTGTTAATCCCTGTTTGTGTTTGAAACCAGCACACAGACAAACTGCGAACACCCCGGGGGGGAGGGGAGGCAGGTCTCTGCTTTAAACACAGATTTGCTGCTCATAGCGGGGAACCAGCAGTGTTCCCCCATGATGCAGATTCCCTTGATTGCAGCAAAGTATCCTACCCCAGAGGGAGGAACAAGGCAGCCCTCCCCTGAACACTTTGGCAAAGGATAAGAGATTACATCCATGACAGTTTCCGTGAGATATCACCTGATGAAAAACGTAGCATTTCTCATCCCATAAATAAACTGGTCCCTGAGTAACCCCCCCGTACATTCACCGAAAGACCTGAAATCCCCTTCATGCCCCCACCAATGTGAAAGGACAGAACTGCTAAGAAGAAAAAAACTCTCCAGATGTGCCTTCCATGGGATCATTAGTGCTGCCCTGTGTGCTGCTGGACTGCTCTCGGGTCAGAGCTTTGTCCTGACTTTCAGGGAGAACAGACACCTGACTCGCCTGCAGCCTGCTTTCCTCAGCCTCCTCCTCCTCCTTGTCCACAGAGTCCCTTCTCCAGCATGCCTTCTCCAGGTTCCTTTTGCTGACTCTGAGCTGAGCCAGAACGGACTCCTCTCCCCACAGACGGATGAGATCTAAAACCTCTGGTCGACTCAATGCTGGAGCATGTTTGGGCTTTGCAGTAGCCATGCAGAGTTCAGTGACAAAGCTCTCTCCATGATGGCAGCACAGGAAATGAAAATTCAAATCTTCCTGGGGCTTGAAGGGAGGGAACATTTCCTGGTAGTGTAACCACAGATCAGCACACTGCGACTGTCCCAAGTGGTCAAAACGGCATTGTGGGATAGGTCCTGGAGGTCAATAAAGTCGAATTAAGAGAATTTGCGTCTACACTGACACTAAATTGAATTAACAAATTCGACTTAGGTACTACACCACTTGCAGATTTGGTCTTATTAAGTCGATTTACAAGGCGCCTTAATTTGAATTAACTGTAGTGCCAATGTAGACACAGGTGTACGTAGGTCAATTTAAGTGACTTTAAGTCAACCTAAGTCTCCAGTGTAGAGCAGGCCTACAACTCCTATCCATGAGGTGCCTTCTCTCTTTTTTTTAACATAGGTTTCCCTTCTTCTGTCTCCCATGTAGTCTTTTCTCCCTCTCTCCTATGGTAAATCCAATGATATGTCTGACAGTGACGATGAGTGGGGTCTATCAGCAAAATGCAGCTGAGCTGATTCTTTACTGAGCTGCCCTGTGTTTGTGATTGGTGGCTACATCATCAAGCCAGCACAGGAGCTGGCTTAGCTTCAGGTAGGCACTATAGGGCTGGAGGAGAGCTTGCAGCACTTCTAGTGCCATCAATTTATATGCCCAGGGCAACAAAATAATCAGGGCACCCCTAAGAGTGAATAATCTCTCACAATTAGGAAAGATTTCCATCGTTAGTGACTGCCTTACATTTGGAAAACTATCTCTGCAACAAAAGGGACTATCAATTCCCTTTTAAAAATGAAAGCTGGGGCTAGCACAGGCATTAATAAGACCCTAAATATTAAGGGATCTTCAACCACAAGCTTTCCTGGCCTCAAAGGCCAGCCATGTCTGTTCTGAATGTCATGTGTTTAAAGCATCCATGGTATCTTGCCTGCCCATAACACAGCAGGTCCTTTGTATGCATATTTATTGATGACATACCATTACCTGTAGCAATTAAGAGCATTAAAAGTACAACTATTGTTCTCAGTGCTGAACTAGTAAAAGAAAGAAACTGCTTTCATGAAAACCCCAAATGTTTAATTTGGATAAATCCACTAGGGTAATGTTCAGTCCGTGCAATAGACCATCTGGTACAGAAAATGCTCTGCCAATTAATATAGAAGAAATGACTGTTAACACCACAGATATTAAATATCTCAGACTAATCCCTTTTTGTTGTTTATCAGTTACATTTCATACTTCAAAATTTGCAATCAAACTCACTAGCAAGCTGAAACAGATTGTTCACATTCCGAGTTTCACTAACCCACAAATTAACAGATTCTCTCTCACACCCAGTACTGCGGTTCACTTATTTGTACAGCACTGAGATATTATTACAAAGTGACAGAACAGTCAGCTCTAATTATTACTCGGCTGAGTTGCCTGCCTCTGTCATTAAGGCATAAATATCATCTTGCTAATGTTATGCTTAATTCCAAGAATCATGATGCACCTGTTATCTTTAAACAACGTAGGGATAATGTGAGTGGTACCTGCTTATTAGCAGCTTCAGTAGAGAAGGTCCAGCTAAGTTTCCAACACTATGAGTGTCCATCCATGTTAGCAGTCTGATTGTGAGAAAAATTCACCCTGCCATTCTGCTCTGATAGAATCACTTGGCAAGGCCTTGTTCCATCATTCTTTTCTGAACTCCAGAAAGTTCTTTCAGAGCACTTAAAGCCCAGATGTTCTAAAGGGTCGTCTAATGGAACCTTGAACTAGAAAGACTCTATTACTGCAATGGCATTCATTATGGAGGATACTCAGCCAGATTTTTTTGCCACCCAACATTTAGAGAAATAGGTACTCAGAAACCTTCAATTCCAGAAGAAGTGGTTGGAGGCACCAGTGAAGATCAGCCTTAGATATCAAAGGCTGGACATCTAAGAATGTAGTACCCATAATATGTCCCTTCAATATGCAACACCAGCAAATTACAGGTGTTATATGAGAAGTGGTTGGAGTAGCAGTGAAAAAGACTGAGTGCTGGGAACTTCTGTATTCTTATCAATGTGTTGAGGTTGACTAGCTATGTGACCTTGCAAAAGTCACTTATCCTTCAGTTTCCCTGTTTGTAAAATGAGTATAAAGATATCTGTTTTACAGGGGGTTCTAAGAATATAAATCTGTAAAGATTTTTTTTATATCTTTAAATAAAATATTCTCTATAAATTCAAAGCATTATTGATAATTTCTGTGCTTGGTTTACATCAGCACTGGAATAGAATTCTTCCTTTCTATTTATTTACCTACAGGAGGATTATAAGGACCAGTCTGCATTACAAAATATGACAGCATAGCTATGTCAGTTAGAAATATGAAAATAATCAAACCACCACCCAGCCGACAGAGCTATGCCAACAAAACCATGGAACTATGCTAAAAAAAGAGTGTTTCTGTTGGTATAACTAATATCCTTAAGAGAGGTGGGGTCGCTATGCGGACAGATGAACCCGTCAGTTTATATAGGAGAATCTCAAAGTTACAAACACCAGAGATATGAACTGACTGTTCAACCACACACCTCATTTGGAACTGGAAGTACACAATCAGGCTGCAGAGCGCAAAAGGAAAGCAAATACTCTACAGTACAGTACTGTATTAAATGTAAACTACTAAAATAATAAAGGGAAAGTTTCAAGAAAGATTTGACAAGGTAAGGAAACTGTTTCTGTGCTTGTTTCCTTTAAATTAAGATGCTTAAAAGCAGCATTTTTCTTCTGTGTAGTAAAATTTCAAAACTGTATTAAGTCAATGTTCAGTTGTAAACTTTCAAAAGAACAACATTGTTTTGTTCAAAGTAACAAACATTTTAGACATACGTGCACTGGCACCTAAAAAATAGCAGTATGTTTGCAGTAGTGCAGGCGGTAGCTTGGTATAGCTGCCTGAGTGCATAGCAAGAGAGCCAGGTAGGATTGTTTTTGAGTATCTAGTCTGAGCTGCCCGCCCACGTTGCTGAAGCCACGCTGCTATTTTAGGCATTAGCTGAAGCAGCGTTAGTGCACGTACGTCTACCTGAGCTAGAAATTACGTCACCCAGTTGCTGTGTAGACGTATTCATACAGACATGAGAGGCTGCTGTTTCTCACTTCATTTAGGAGTAAGAAGAAAACAACATGGCCTAAAACTTCTGGTTTATAAGAAAATGATCCAAACTTCTGCATTGTATGACTGGGTAAAAATATGATGTTACCTTTCAAATATCTTAAGTATTTCCTTAGCTGTGTCTGTTCTCCATGAAAGATAAGTTTCGGCAATTTGTGCACTGGTGTATCCATTTAAAGATAATATATAGGGACACATTTTCAAACATGGATACTTAAAGTTAGGGACCTCAATCCATATTTAGATTTCTAAAAACCCACTTAGGGCTCATTCCAATTCCCATTGAAATCAATGGCAATCTTTCTATGACTTCAATGTGAATGGAATTGGTTCCTCACTGTCTAATGCCTCACTCCTCACACTTAGGTTTAATTTTAAGCACAAGAGTAGTCCCATTGAAGTCACTCTGTTCTTAGAGTTTAGGTTCCCAAAACAGATATTTAGATGGATAAATACAGATTAAGTCCTTATCTGTAGGCACTCAATTTTGGCCCCTGGCTATAAATAAGAATCCCTGCACTAACAAACACAGTTTGAACTGTCAGTATTGAACAAAGCTGGTCAAAATATTTAAATGTTGATTAAAACAAACATTTTTTCCAAAATATGACCCATTTTTGGACCAACTCCAATACCATACACACAGAACAAATTCTTCCAGAGCAAGCTAGGGATCAAATTTATCAGCAGAAATTGTTCACTGAATAATTCCAAACGAATGAATACAACTAAGAAAATTGCAATTTGCATGAAGACACTCCTCAGACTGAAACTGAGACAAAATTCATCTGATAAGGTATTTACTGAAAGCTATTAGGTATTATTATTTATTATTAGCTTTATCATCTTTAACTGCATATTTTTATGAAACTCAAGTATCTGAATATCATTTTATGATAGAATCCAATTTAAGGGACTTTTATGGGGGAAGCCACCCTCCAGACTGGTGTTACTGTAGGACCTGATCAAATGACAGTCCACAAATGATCAAAATTTTCAAACTAAAGCAATCTAATCAGGAATTTTATGGTAGTCCATGAGTGTCCTCTTAAACCAAAGCTTGTTTTTGGAGATTTCACACAGGCAGTAATCAATACCTCACATTGCAAATGTATTAATAAAACCAACATTTGTCTCTACCACACTGGACAAATTATTTGTGATTGAGAAGATTGTCAGCATTCCCAAGGAGCTGCAGGTATCAGAAAAATAAATGCATAAAAATATCCCTTCTCTAATGTCTGAGAAGGAGAAACAACAAAAAGTCAATATTGAATAGACTAAAGGAATAGAACCATACAAATCTGTATATATTCCTGTGATGAGTGTGGCATAAGTATATACTTTGATAGATAAAGAATATGCAAGCAATGAAGAAAAATTGTAATTTTAACAAAACAGTACCTTTCTGCTTTGGATTTCCTGCCAATTGCAAGGTACTCTCTGCTTTTGAGGAACTCAACCTGGAACAACTTTCAAGTTCTATGAAGCCTGATACCTGGTTTCTGGGGAAATACGTGTTTGGGCATGATAGATACTACTTATGAAACAGCAGCGCTATGAGAATTGAAACTGTGCCTGTCAACATTTTGCTCACAAGTGATCAGGTGACAAATGGAACTCCATACAATCAACGCAATGGTGAGTCATGACACATAGCCTCCATGGCCAGATATGCTCATTTTGGTTTTCAAGTTTTCACTCAGCAGCAGTAAAAAACAAGAACAAGGAAGAACAATGTTGAAGGTAAAAAATCTTATGAGTAGCTTTTTCTGGTCAAAGATTGTACAAACTGCCCGGCAGAAATTACTTTGGAAACTGCACATTGTGTCAGGATGTAGGCACTAGAATGTGGGTCTGCAGAGCCTGGGACAGCTGATGTTCCCTCAGTGCTTCCAGGAGGCCATGCAGGCCAACAGCCAGGGAGCACTGTGGAGAGTAGGCAACACAGAAGTATCACCCAAGCGACCCAGAGTGACAGAATCCTGCAACCCTCTGATTGACCAGACTCTCTGTTTAATCCTGGAGAATGCCCCAGGAAGTTGTCTGAGCAACCACACAGACTTCAGGCCTGCTTTGACACCAGACCTCACCTCATCTTTTGATTTCTGATCCCAGCCTGACTCTGACTCCAGCCTGGTACTACCTCTCATCTCCAGCCTTTGACTTCGGCCTGCGCTTGATTCTAACTCTTGCTTATTCAACAAAGCTCTAGCAATTCCTTCAACCCCTGCTCACTGACTACTGACCCTGACATATGGTCCCCAACCCAATTGTGACAGCTAGACCAGACCACCTATGACCCAGTCCCTTACACATTGTGCCGCATATTGTCCCAACATACAGGAACAATCCTACATTTGCCAGAAGATAGGCTGGGTCTCTTAGGTCTTTTCGACCTCTCATTTTGATGAGGATAATTAATGATAGGGACAACTGCCCAGCGATGGAGTTCTTGCAGAAGTCATGCAGAAGAAGCCACTCAGAATTTAAAAATATATATATTTTTAAGATCAAAGGATGAAATTCAACCCTATTCAGAAATACAGCCCTGGGTGTATATGAACTTAAATCCCACTTATGTTTTACTTTAGGGCTTCTTCAGAGGGGTGATTTTCATTCAAACAGTCTCATCCTGTGCCTACTGAAGACCATGACAAAAGCCCTCTACCCAAGACTTCAATAGGGCAAAATGAGTTCCCAATGAATGAATAAATAAACTTAACTCTGGATTTTGTGATACAGAATGTTGTGCTCCCCCACTTTCAAATCTTTTATAAAAGGGTGTAACTGCAATGAGGAGAGGAGAGTTGTGTGGGCTGCGAAACATACACAAAGAAATTATACGAAACATTGAATTATGGCAGTTTTGTTTGTACTGCAGCTTGATGAGCAATTTGAATTTTGCAGAAACAAAACCATTATTTACTTTCTGTCTATGTATTTAGGAATATTGTGGGGAAAAGCAATTTGTGCAGAAGTGGAAATTTCAGAGAAACAAACAAACATGGTCCTTTTACCTTCACTATTAATTATAACACATTGCTTTCTTTTCAGATAGGAAGTAAAGCTATGCAAAACAGGGGGCATGCAGAAAGAAACTATTTGCATTTGAGATCTAATTGAACTGTGAGTCTCTATCCAGTCTCCACTTGTGGATGAAAATGTTTATTGTGTGCATGCACACAGCCATAATTCCCAGATGCAAACACCTACTTTTATCCCTTACATTTTGCCAGTGGCAAGGAAAGAATACAAATGAAAGGCTAGACTTAGCCAAGTTAAATGCCTAAAGCAATAATCAGAATCCTAAGTAAAATTGGCCTGGTTGTTAGAGGTGTTGAGCACTTGTGGATTCCACTTACATCAATGTGAGTTGAGGAGGCTCAGAATCTCTGTAAATCAGTTTTTATTTAGGTGTCTGAAAACGTATTTACAAGCCTAACTCTATGTACTTAGCTTTGCAAATTTTGGTGTTAATTTTTTATTAATGCTGTACAGAACAATCTGATTTAAAAAATAAAAAACTATTATCATAAAGAAAAGAAAGTTTTAATTGCCACTGTAAAAATAGACCTTGCTTTGTTTAGGAACATGCAGGTTTTTCCTGTTAGCTTCGATTTATCTTTTGAGCCAGGCTAGAAGCAGAAAGTTCAAAGTCATACTGACATGAAATGTGTGCTTTCAAAGATTAACCACTTTATTTGAACTTAGGGGAAAAAAAAGTTAATTTTGAATTTGGTTATAGTTTGGAATGATTCTTCTTTTATCCCAGCCAGCTCACTCATCTCTAATTATGAAATTTGGAGCAGTTCACAGTCATCCCCTGATGGATGGTATTCAGTACCAAATATTTATAATACCCACCTCACCAGATACATGAGTTCTGTGGTGGCAACGTATTTAACAGTGAATCGTGGAGATATTTTTACATGGAACTGCTTTTATCATGTAAAGGCATTCCAGGAAGAAAAAGAGATACGACACAATGATAAACAGGAAGCATTCAAATTCATTTATCATTTCCAAAATGAGTTTGGATTCCTAAATGTAATCTCCGTCATCATATGCATATGGGTAACACACACCCAGCTCTCTCTGTTTTCAATACACAGATTTTGTATAGGATTTAATTAGTTGTTCATCCTTCCATCTGTTTTCTAGTGGGGTGTCTTCCCTTTCATGTGATTTTTTTCATCTCCTTGTATGTTTGCAAGCTTCCTAGTTCTGAGCGAAGGAAGCTACACAAATTAAAATCCTTGATGTTAACTTTTTTTTTTTGGTGGCAATTTTTTCAAGAATCTATTTGAGTAATTTTTGAAGATGTCATTATTCTGAGTCAATATACCAGTCCTTCCCAAACATGAGAGGTGCAGAGCAGCACCTGGAAAATCTTAAGGACCCTCCATTTCAATGGGAGTTGTGGGTACTCTGCACCTTCCAGGATCAGGTGCATTCATTGACAACTCAATTTCTTATGAGCTACAAATGGAATTTTCCCATTTTTTTCTGAAAATAAGCACTAAGCCTAATAGTTATTTGAAACACAGGTTTATTATCTCATGTGTAAAATGGGGAATATGCTTCTCTCCCAGGGGTGTCACATCTGAGCCCTAATTAATTAATACTTGTAAAGAACTTTGAGATCTTTGGATGAGAAGTGCTATTAAAGTGCTACCTTCTATTGTGCTTAAAATGATACAATTAGTCTCTTGCTATAAAATTACATTGATTATCAAGGTCTTTACATTTTTAAAAGTTATTTTCAAAGATCAAAGACAGTATTACATTTTCTTATCTTTTACTCTAAAAATAAATTATACATCTATTACATTATTGTATATTATTAGGTTTTTTTCCTGGTATTATTATACTTGCTAACAGTTTTTTTAACAGTAAGCTCATATAGACTGCCACTGAGCAGATACAAACTGAAGGCCTGATTGTGTAGTCCTCTGTCAGGCAAAGCTTCCATCGAACTCAATGGATGCCTTGCCTGAGTAATGAATACAAGAACCTATGCTCTGATGCCTACAAACTACCCAAAAGTAGTTAGGTAGTTATGCTGCCTCCCATTCGTCTGCTGTCGCTTACCTTGTAATTTGTAAGCCTTTGGGGGCAGGGAACATCTTTTTCTTATATATATGTAAAGTACCTAGCACAATGGCAAACCAATCTTTCATTGAGCCTTCTGGTTGCTATTAAAATACAAAGAAGAAATAAAAGGAAGGACTGACTAGGAGTATAATCTGTGTCAAATTGTGAACTCCGTTTTGTTTGGTGAAGGACATTTTGATCGTATCCTTTGATTGGAACCTTCACTTTGCATTGCAATCTCCATCTTGGGTTAAGGCACCCAGGTTATGTGGAAAACCAGTTAAATCCAGCTGATGAGTTCAGGCTATTCTGGACATTGTGTGCTCATGCTATGGTATGGGGCACCTCACACAGGGCTATCAATGAGCCATCAAAGACCAATATTGAATGACTCTTCCCTAGCGTAACAATGGGTTTTCTGTCAGCAGAGCTGTTGACTTTTGGAGGACTCTCTATGCAGAAGGCAGAATGAGGGAAAAAGGAGATGCGGAACCCTCTCAGCCAAAGAACATAGACAGAAATGGGGAAGATATGGTTTTAAAAGGACGATTTTCTAAGAAGGGGAATATTTAATTGCTATCTGTAAGCAGACGAGGCTGGAGAAAAGAGAAGATAAGAAATACTCTACCTCATATGAAGATGCTGACCAGAATCAGAACTCACAGACAAGGTGAGGTCAGAGCTGAACTGAAGTAGCACTGATGATTGTTTATTGTTTTCTATAGTTCGGTGCTATTTAAGAGAGCAGTGTTGATGGTAAAGAAATTCCTTTGCCAAGTCTATATTTCTTGCTTTATTGCCATGTTGGCCCTGGAGGTTTAACTAGAAACCAGAGTTTCCTGTGGCAACATAGCTAAGCAACTGGAGTCAGGCACTTCTTCTATCATCCGGACATCCAGAGTGCAGATTCCTAATGCCTAAGAAGGACATTTGGTCTGGCCCTGGGAGTGTGCCTGATAGATCCTGACCTAGGAACAGTGATTAGTCACTACCCAGACCCAGGGGGCTTAGAAGCACATTGAATTCTTTTATTAAATCCAATCACAAGACACTGTTATCCAACAAGAGAGCAGGACTGGGTCAGCTTGTGTCAACAGGCTCTAAAATTGCATGTTTAGAGATATAGAACCTGATTCACCGCTAACTTACTCTAGTTTCATAGCAGTTTAATTCCACAGAAGTTAATAGAATTCCACTAGCATAAAATCTGAAGTGTTTGTTGGATCATTAAAATTCATTCTCAATAAGTCTTGGAACTCTGAGGAAATTCCAGAAGACTGGAAGAAAGCTAATGTTATGCCAGTATTTCAAAAAGGGTAAATGGGATGACCCAAGTAATTATAGGCCTGTCAGTCTGACATTGATACCAGGAAAGATAATAGAGCACCTTATACAAGACTCAATTAATAAAAAAAATAAAGGAGGGTAATATCATTAATGCCAATCAACATGGGTTTATGGAAAATAGATCCTGTCAAATTAACTTGATCTCTTTGATGAGATTACAAATTGGGTTGATAAAGGTAATAGTATTGATGTAATTTACTTAGCTTTATGTAAGGCATTTGATTTGATATCACATGATAATTTGATTAAAAACTAGAAAGATATAAAATTAAACATGGTACACATTATATGAATTAAAAGCTGTCTAAATGATAGTTCTCCAAGCCTGAAGAAGAGCTCTGTGTAAGATTAAAAGCTTGTATCGCTCATCAACAGAAGCTGGTCCAATAAAAGATATTACCTCTCTCACCTTGTCTTTCTAATGTCCTGGGATCAACATGGCTACAACAACACTGCATAAATGTCTCAAAATGTAATTCTAAATGGAGATCATCATCAAATGGGTGTGTTTCTAAAGGGGTTTTAAAGGGATCGGGTCTTGGTCCTGTGCTATTTAACATTTTTTT
Source organism: Mesoclemmys tuberculata (assembly GCA_007922155.1). Taxonomy (NCBI): domain Eukaryota; kingdom Metazoa; phylum Chordata; order Testudines; family Chelidae; genus Mesoclemmys; species Mesoclemmys tuberculata. The sequence continues at coordinate 27,682,640 of ML675616.1, forward strand.
AATGATCTGGAATAAAGCATAAGATCATCTCTGATAATGTTTGTTGATGACACAAAAATTGGGGGAAGTGATAAGTGAAAAGGCCAAGTCACTGATTCAGAGTGATCAAGATTGCTTGGTAAGTTGGGTGCAAGCAAACAATATGTGTTATAATATAGCTAAATGTAAATATATACCTCTAGAAAAAAAGAATGTACGCCATACTTACAGGATGGGGAAGCTATTCTGGGAAGCAGTGATTCTGAAAAAATGGAAATGAGGGCTGGATAATCAGCTGAATGGCCAAAGGGGCTAACACATTTCTTGAATGCATAAACAGGGGAATCTTGAGTAGGAGTAGAGAAATTATTTTACCTTTGTATTTGGCAGTAATGTGACCACTGCTGGAATACTGTATCTAGTTCCAGTGTCCACAATTCAAGAAGGATGTGGGCAAATTGCAGAGTGTTCAAAGAAGAGGCATGAGAATGATTAAAGGATTAGAAAAAGTGCCTTATTGAGATAGACTTGAGGATCTCAATCTATTTAGCTAATCAAAGGGAAGGCTAAGGGGTGACTTGATTACAGTCTATATGAAACAAATATTTGATAATGGGCTTTTCAGACATGATCCAGTAGCTGAAAATTGAAGATAGACAAATTCAGACTGGAAATAAGGCATGCATTTTTAACAGTGAGAGTAATTAACCACTGGAACAATTTACCAAAGGTTGTGGTAGATTCTCCATCACTGGCAATTTTTAAAATCAAGCTTAGATATTATTATTAAAGATATGCTCTAGGAATTGTCTTGGGGAAGTTTTCTGTCCTATGTTATACAGGAGATTAGTCTGGATGATCTTGATCGCTTGGAATCAAATAAAGTCAGAGTAATGCCATGGTACATTAAACTCATACATTTTACATTGAATTTCTTTATGGGAAAACAAACTTTCATATTTTGAGGGTTTTCCCAGTCCCAGTTCACCCGGTCCTTCTTAACGACTTCATCTAATGCAAATCAGATGTCCATTTCACTGCAAAAAAAAAAAAAAAAAAAAGATAAAAGAAGGAAGCTGATTAAACCTGATTAACTAAGACAAAGTAACATCAAAGTTAGCTCTTTCCATTAGGTCTCACAATGCACATTGCTTTCTCTTATCTTGTCTTCAAGATTGTCATCAGGGCAGGAATTGGAAGGAGGAGAGAAAGGGCTCTTGGGAGTGAGAGTTCTGAGAATATGGAGCTGTATGTAAGAAACTGTAAAATCAAGAGCAGGAGAAAGAGTCAACAAGAGCATCTAGAGGAGAGAAAACTGAAGGGTTGAAAGCAAGAAGGAGTGTCACAAATTAGAACAGAAATGCAGGCAGGAATGAAGCAGTGCCAATGATTAAAATTAATTTAATTCACTTTAACTTCCTTCCTAAAAAATGAAACTGCACTATTCTTATCAATTACAATGGGACTAGGGGGGAAAAATGGTACAATTAGAAAGTGACCAGATATTTCATACTAGAAGTGCAACAACTGCTATTCCTGTTACACTTTGGAGGAAGAATGATATTTCTAACTAAGAACCCAAATGTTGGCAAACTTGTTGTTCTTATCCCCACTCTTAGAAAAATCCAGGCCTACAGAGTGGGCACTTGGTGGTGGCTGGCAGAGTCAACCCAAGAGAGTGCCAATCTGTTCTCAATTATCTCCCTGTGCAGTAGTCTGAAATCAGGCAGAGGAACTGAGTCTATTTTAGTGTCATCAGATGCCATGATCCCTGCACAGGTGAAACAGAGGGCAGATCAGAACTTCTGTTCACCTCTGCCTGAGGCCCCAGCTTCTTTTGCCAGGACAACTACCTCCAGATCCCTCATGGAGGGCAAATAGAAGAAGAAACTTGCATGACTTTGCACATACCTAGCCCACAAGGTCCAAAACGAAGGAGATGAGAACTCTTGGCCCTATAAGCACCAGGGAGAAGGAGTCCACTCTGCTCTTGGCTCCCTCCCTTTCCCTGGCACTCAAAGACAACAACCCTGGCAATAGTATGTAAAGAATACACCCACCCATTCTGTGTGCTTCTTCAGTCAGTAAGAGTTCTGTTATTGGCCCCAAATTCATCATCTCTCCCCCTCTGGGGTATCCATCTGTCTCTCTCAGGAGGGTGCATGTGACTGGTGTGTGTTTATCTGTCCCTGAGGTTGATGTGTTTTTAAGCATGTAGCTTAATGCTCTAGTAATAAATATAGTGACATAAATAATGCTGTTTGATGCTCAGCACACAGAGGTACAATCTGTTCTCTCAGGGGGAATAGCTTCTCTAAAGGATTGGAACAACACAAAGGACTAGACTGTGGCATTTATGTCATTGCCCTGAGTGAGGGCTGTATGGAGTCATTTTCATCAGCTGCTCTATATTAAATTGCAGTACAAGATCAGAAATGAGGATATTCATAGCCAAATCCAGCAACTGCCACCATCAGCACTGGTTCAGGTTCAGTGGCTCTCTCGGTACAGATATATCAGGATGGAAGACCAACAAACTATGAAGCGTGTTCACCAAGGAACGCTGCTACACTGCCAGCAATCACATGGCCGCCAAAAGCTTTGGTGGTGCAAAAAGATCAACAATGATGGACATAAATTAAATATCCAGCTAGCCCACCTTAAGCACCGAACTAGAGACTGATCCAAGTGGTGCTCAATCTACAAGAAGGCTATGTCCATTTGGGATTTGCCATGATGACACTGATGGAGTCGCAGTGTCCCAGGAGGATCACCAGGGAGATGTTGCCTCAGAGTAGTACATGTAGTGCTGCTCTTCGTACCCCAGGGGAATGAAGTCTGCTCCTTCCATTACTACAGCCCTGCTCGATGTCCTGGTGAATAGTGAGGTCAGGGCTGTGACCCCACTTCTTCCCTTCTGTACCTTGCCACTTCTCAGCATTGAATGCTGTAGGGGGGTGAAGGAGGAGTTAGCAGCCCCCAGGCTCTGTAGGGTACCAGGCACACAGGGACTGCTGTTGTGAGAGGCCCCTGAGCAGCTGCACAAGACAAGGGGCAGCTCTTGCTCACAAAGGCACCATTCACAAGCTGGGCCATATAGAATGAGGCTGTGTAGTGACCCATCCTGCCATTCGTTGAAGGAAGTATGGATAACATGTTAAAAGGTTTCACTAAACATTCAAGTCTGCCACAGGAGAGAGCCATGTATGAGGAAAAGGAGAGGGAGGGAAGGTGGGTAGCGTGTTTACTAATAATTGTCAGGGAAGTAGTAACTGCTCTGTGTGTGTCTGTGTCTGAAAGCAGTAAATGAGGCAGTGTTTGAAAAACAGTGATTGGATGTTGACATGGATCTATATGGGGAATGATTTTGATGGCCTGAAGGAGTGTTAAGAATGAGAATAATAAGAGAGAAAAAAAGAAATACTATTTACACCAGAAAAGGAGAAAGGAGGTGAAAAGCAATCGGAGCACACAAAGTAAGTTGCTTTTAACAGAGTGCCGAAGAGCATGGGAACTGAGAGGATATTTACCTGCTTCTGATGGAACTCACCTGCCTGTGTCTTGCCGAGTCATCTATCCCTTTCTCATAAAGAGTAAATACTTTTATCTTTGTAATGGCAAATACATTTAAAAGAGAGAGAGAGACTGAGAGAGAGAGACTCACTACAAAGGTTTTATTTCCATCCTAAACATCACACAGTAATTTATGAGTTCCTCTAAAGAAATTGTCCAGGCTAGTTGCATCTGCTAATCTGGTCCTGGGGAAAATATTTTTGAAGCTTTTCTTACTCCCAATCCTATGCCAGTGCCCTAAATCCTTGTCAATGCTGCAATATAAAACTATTATGCAAATTATTATCCTCTTTTTATTCTGGTAAGAATACAATCTTTAAACAATTTTTTTTTAAAGAGAAAGAAAAATGTTTAAAGAAATCAGTAATTTTACTGCACCTCATGAACTCTAATATCTCAAGCAATTAAGCTTTAAAATCCCATACAATCACATACTGAATTATCTTATTATTAAAATGGCCATATACAAGATGCTGGAGAGCTAATTATAAATGCGTAGTGCAATGTATGTTAATACACTGATAATTGTTTGTTTACAAAGAAATTAGGAGAGAAATCCACAGTAATCCAAAAAGTCAAGTGATATGAACTTGCTTTGTGACAAGACCCTGGCGCTATTTGTGATGGAAGGCTAACAAACCTGAGTTCCCTGTTGTAAAAATCACAAATATGTGGATTAGAAAGTCTCAGATTTTGCTTCAAACCTGGAAACGTCTTTAAAAGCTGTGAGGCCCAATTGTCCACTCCTCCTCTGCACAGGAAAGAAGACATAGAGCACAAAAAATAGCTTTAAAATATCATTGTGCCTCCCAGAATCTAGACCCCAGCTCCTGGAACACTGGCTTGTAATGACAGCATGGGCCTCTATGGCAGCCAGAACAGAGGGAGTACATTATACTCCACTTATGCTGGTCATTTCCCCTTCCCATCCTCTGTCCCAGAGTTAGGTGGGGAGCTGGCATAGGACACAGTCTCCAGAGAACCAACTGCCAGGGTATTTGCAGAGTCTGCTTATGCTGACTTTACCTATTCTAATAGCATGGAGGTGCTGTAGTAAAAATTGATTATACACTTATAGAAATGGACTATATAGCCCTTTATTTTTTCCAATTAGCAAATGAATTAATTAGCATACAGTGGTGCATGCATACTGGATTGATCTGGATTTTTCTGCCTTCTGATCTGTACATACAACCTCAGACAAAGCCAACTATAAGCACTTTGTTCAGAGACAAAGGAAAATAGAAGGGAACAGAAAATCAAGCCACAAGTAACCATTTTGTGAGATCATCAAGCAATCAGAGAAAATACCTTACCCAGTAGAGAAGACAAAAGAAAAAAAGTTTTGCTGAACCATAGAGTTTGAGAAAGTTTCAGACATGAGGTTCTGGTATTGCAGACCAGAAAGAGAGTTGCTGTCAGGTAAACCATTGTTTGGACATTGCTCCAGAGACCTGACAAAATGGCATCAGTTTACACTTGGTTCACCTTTTCAAGATTTTAGTTCCAACCATGAGAGCTAGAAACATAATTTGTTAACAGTGAGCGTTGAGATTGTGGAGACCAATTTTGCAGCAAGACATGAATTTTGAAGCAAATTCCACAGCTGTAGAATCACCAAGTACACCTGTGTGAGATTATTGTGGTTAGCAATAAATATTTATGTTATGGTACCTCTCAAAGGCCCCAATCAGTACTGAAGCCCCATTATGCAGTGTAGTGTACAGACCCCATGAGGAGGGACACACCCTCACCCTGGTGGAGAGGAGACTAACAAACCCTTCCGGGCTGTTCAGGACAAATGAGGTGCACCTATTTAGGTGTACTCTTCCTGGACTTGAGGGGGATTAAAAAGGGAAAACTTGCCACAGTGATGAACAGGAAGAGGGCTGGCCCACCAGCTCAGAGACTGCTGACAACAGAGACAGATCAGCCAAGAGGGAGACAGTTGTGGGCTTCTCTGTTCCCACAGTATGCTCCAGGAGGAGGGGCTGGAGATAGACCCCCACTAAAAGACAATAGTTCTACTAATAGACTAAGCCCAAAGAGCTGAATCCAGAAGACTTCCTGAGTTAGGCCACCTTCACCTTTCTTTGTTTTCTCTCAGATACCCCTCTCTCATAAGGGAAAGACAGAGCAGAGGACCTTTCTTTTGTCTGTTTGCTTTACTCTGAAAACCCTTCATATGCTATGAACTGGGGGGAAGGACATTATGAACAACTGGAAGTGGTGTCTGGAGGGGACTCCAGGGAGTCCCTGCCCCTCACATCCCAAAAGAGACGATCTCTGCTCAGAAGAGTTTACACTCTAAAGAATGGTTATAACTCATTCTGATACTGGGAGAAAGGGGACAGACAGCTCTCTAGTATTATATGTATGTAAAAATTCAGAGTGAACACAATAGAAGATTACACTGAACTCATTTTGAGATTTGTATTATCAGCTCAGGCCTTGCTGAAGCCCTAGGCATAGGTAAAATTTTGAACCAAAGTGAGGTTGTGAACCAGCGAAGGCCTTATCAGAAGAGTAACACTAGGTATCAGCTAATCAAGCAAACATATTCCTGAGAGAATGGTAGAGGAACACACAGACCTCTCAAGTAACCACATAAATATATTCCTAAGAAGCTAGTAAAGGATCACACAAACTCCTTGAAAAGATGAGGATTGGATGACAGTATAATGAATGAAGATGTTTTGTTCGAACTATTAGGTTCGAACATATGGGGCATAATATGTAACTGATGTATAAAAGGAGAATGGAAGGAGGATCATCTTTGTATTATCTTATAGGATAACATTGCATTGATTGAGCTGATACCTTGTCACAGGCATAACTGTGTTATTGGTGTACCTGTACTTTGCTATGCACTAGTGTTGTGCTTTGTTGACAATAAATGTGGCCTAGCCTTTGCTACCAAACAGAGCCAGAGGTTCTTCTTTATGATTAACATTCAGATCTGTGAATCAGCAAGCTACGCTGGTGCAGCTAACACTGGAGCGCCACGAATAGCACAGGAGGAACACAGAGATACAAGAACAGTGATCAGGAGTTGGATGAAATTTTTAATAAGAATTTTTTTTTAAAATGCAGATACATGGGCACAAATGTTATGTGAAATAATCTCAGTTTTGTCAAATTGTTGCAGGAAGAAACCTGGAAAAATTTCCAACGAAATCAAAAACATTTAGTTTTAACGTTTTTTAAATGAAATGTTGTTGGGGGGAGTTAGTTCAAAATGATTTTGTTTCAGAATTTCCTTTAATTTAATTTAATTTTTATCAAAATTGTTTACAAATGAAAACAAAATGTTTTGGTTTTGTCAAAACAAAACCTGTTTGACTTGAAACAATTTGTTTTACTGTTCAATTTGCTGAATATTTTGAAAATTTATTTTGTTTTCACTCAAAGTTAATTTTCACCTCAATTTCTCAGAACTGCCAGTGAACCAAAATATCAGTTATTCACTCAGCTCTGCCTATCAGTCCATATTATAACTGCATGTCATAGTTTATTATGTTACTGTTGTCCATGAGATTAAAAGAGCCTGGGTGTTTTGGAAGGTGTTAAATTAGTTAAATTAGGTGGCAAATTAGAAATCTGGAGTGTGACTGGATTACAGGAGATAGTGAGCTGTCAAGGTGGCATAGAACATGGAGCAAGAATCTGCATGTACAGGCAGCTCTAAGGAACTCTTCATACCACAACAGATGATTTATAATATATTTTATGTCCATGTTAGGAGATTTCTTGGTTCCGGTTACTTATTCAAGATTAAGTCAACATACACAAAGTGAATCTGAATGCAGTATCATAAGAGCACAGATGTATAAAAGGACTAATCCAAAGATCATTCACATCAGTGAGAGTCTTTCCATTTACTTTAATGGGCTTTGGATTGGCCCAAAGTGTGTGTTTTAACAGCACAGGAATGGAATGTAGAGGACATGTACATTGGCCAAACCGGACTGTCACTTCGCAAAAGAATAAATGGACACAAATCAGACATAAAAAATGGGAACACCCATAAACCAGTCGAAGAGCACTTTAGTCTCCCAGGACACTCTGTAGCTGACTTGAAAGTTGCCATACTTCTACAAAAAAATGTCAAAAACAGACTTCAAAGAGAAACTGCAGAGCTAGAACAGATCTGCAAACTTGGCACGGTCAGGCTGGGTCTGAATAGGGACTTGGAATTGTTCTCTCATTACAAGAAGTAATTGTCACTGTTCACACAGTCTCACCTTCTAATCAATGGTTGTGAATAGGCCTCAGCTACTCTAACTGAATGGATTTTCCTACACCTATCCTCCCCACTGTTGTTCCTTACCCTTGGATGTATATATGCACATCCTATCTGATTTCCATTCCCTGCATCTGACGAAGTGGGTTACAGCCCACAAAAGCTTATGCCTGCAAAAATTAAATATGTTAGTCTTTAAAGTGCTACAGAACTCTCTTTGTTTTTGCTGTATACAGACTAACATGGCTGCCCCTCTGGAACAGGACTGGAACAGTAACTTCTAAATTAATAATTGAAACCAGAGCGTTGACGTACCTACCTTGTTGCCTGTCTCATGCATATAGGGGTATGGCTACACTGCCAGCTGCATTGTTGGCAGTGCAGGATCAATTCCACGGGATCAATTGAGCAGCAATGGAGACCTGCGCAATCGATCCTGGAAATCAGCACCGTTAATCCACCCCTGCTAGAAGAGTAATTCTGCATCGACCGGAGGGCATTTCCTCTCGGCCCAGCGCAGTGGGGATGCCGCAGTAAGTAGAAGTTAGTAAGTGAATGAGATATACGCAAATTACTCTATGTAGCTTGCGTATCTCCTGTTGACTGCCACTGAAATCTGCTGGCAGTGTAGACCATGCCTATATTACAAAGCTTTTATCTGTATAAAGGCCCTTTAAATGGTGATATTTTCGGCTTCTTGGTATATTGTAGAAACAAAGATGACCTCGAAAAGTAAAGGCACATATTTTTTGGCATGCACATCACTATTTAGAGCTTGGAGGTAGTATGTTCTGACTCAGAAATACTAAAGGAGCACTACACTAGCCAAACAACTAGTATCAGTCTCTGTCAGCAGGACAGCCACAGTCAATTGAATGTATTTGTTCACTGTCTGTGGCCTGGGTCCTACACAACGTTGTAAAGGATGTTTTTGTTCAGAAAGCATTGTTTCTCTGTTATTACTTTGGTATTTACTGTGTAGCTGTGCAGTGTTTATGTTTTTGCAGTATTTTTTCACCGCTCCATAGAGCACTTGTTTAAATCTGCTTGCTAGTCCAATGTGATTCCTCTAGATGAATATTTTATAAATATACATGTGTTGGTAACTAGAAGTAAGGCACTTATGAGATCTAACAAAGTGGTTTGCATGATGCATGAAGGAAACTATAAACTTCACCATCTATTATTCTCCTTTAGCTAAATAAAAAGGATAGTATCAGCATGGATGAGTTATTTGAGAGCATGTAGAATTTATTTTTTTTTTTAGACTGTCTTGGTTTTCAAAGGCTTTCTCATTGAGAAAAAGATACCCTGGTTTTTGTTTTGTTTTCCTTGAGACCAGACATCAGAATTTTCAAACAAAGCCAGCTATGAAAAGTAGTATATTTTTAAGGAAGATTAAAAAAACAGGAGAGAAAAAAGTAGACTGGCAGAAACTGACATCTCCAACACATTAAAAATTGCAGGGAAATGTACAATTCTAGAGGAAGAGAAATAAGGTGTCTGAACTTCTGATGCTTTTCATTTTCCTCAGAATGGCAAGCCCAAAGGGGCATGTGGGCTCTCCTGTTTGTGGGAAGAAAGGATACAAGATATATGCTGCTTAAGAGACAGGGAAGACAGGAGTATTCGGATTGTAACTGAAGTCAAAACAGGAGTTCTAACTGAGCAAAAAGTGGGCAGATAATGTGCTGGTTATTTTGCCTTTTAGTTGAAGCACAACTGATATAAAGGTTTTATTCGGAGTTAATGTTTCCGAGAACAGGAGGGTTTACAAGACAAGAGCAAGAGGCATCCGGGCGGGGGTACGGGCTATCGGTGAGTACAGGGTCATTGAAGGTGACCTTGATCAACGGACCAGAATACCACTTCTACACGATATTCTTAGATTCCAATTTTCAATTTCCAAGGCATGTTTCTATGTGACCTCTGACAGAAATGATCCTGAACAAGCATAGAAGATTACAGTTAATCTTGCAAGAACTGTATTTATTTAATGATAACATCAAGAATGAACATCTATTAGATCTCTTCAAAGTAGATGTATATGCTAACATACTTCAAAAGCTGCTTTT
>ML675616.1:27692909-27706726 GCA_007922155.1 Mesoclemmys tuberculata
CTTTTCCTTGTCTAGGTAATTATGCTGTGTTTTCCTGCATTCCTTTAAGCATCTGGTGAGTGATTTTCTCTCATTTTCAAAATCAACCAGAGGTTTCATGAACACATGGGAAGAATACTGGCCTCATTGAAATCAGTTGGAATTTTGCCAGTGACTTCAACTGGGCCAGAATTTCACCCATTTTCTTGCTAACAGATAGTTTATTTTGAGTTGGTGTCCAGATTCCTCACCATGTTTACTTCACAATTGCTTCCAAGGACTTGTATGAAATACTGGAACTTAGCAGAGTTCAACAAATCACTAAAATGTTCACTTACTATTGACATCTCTTTCCGTTTCATTTCTAACAAAATAAATTACACAAGTGCACTGATAGGCCTAATCGCTGTCCCAGCAGAAGTGTATTTTGCTGCTCCTAATCTTCAGCACTGCAAAAGGAATCAATGATGGAAGTGAAGCAACACAGAAATAAAAACATTGGGAAAATATTATTAAAATAAAGATACTGCACTTGTCAATTCTGTTAGTCTAAAGAGCCAGAGTATAGAAACTTCAGAATTGCCATATCAGATCAGACCAGTGGTCAATATATCCTGCCTCTAACAGTGCTCTGTCAATGCTGTTTCAGAAGTGCTCTAAAAAGGAGCTGTCTATATATCTTAGCAAGTACCTGCTGCTTCAGAAGAAGGAGCAAGAACCCATGAAGTAGGCAGTTAGGGAATAACTTGTGTCACAGGGTGAGCTGGGGCTATAAAAGAGTTATGGATCCCAAGTTCCGGCCTGTATTTGAGTCAAGTGATCAATTATCACATGATGGCAACCCAGAGGCATGGCATCTCCATGGTCTCCTGGTCTCAGATTCTCCTCTGACTTCCCAGTCAACACACACACATATTTTCATCAGTCCCACTCATAGGGTTTGCTTTATTAAGACATTCTGGTTCTATAACATAAGCCTTCTTATAAATCAGCACTTCCTTTTCTGCTCAAAATAAATAATCCCCATTTCACTTCCAGGCTTGGTCCTTTTTTGTCTCCTGGTTCACAGAGCCAGCCTGCAGGTTCCTTTCCTCATTAACTGACACTCGTGTGGCTTTTCCCAAGCCACACACAGTCCTCTTCAGTGTTCCATGCCCAGGGAACATAATGGCACTTTCTGTTCTCTGCAGGTCTCTTCCCAACTCCTGATTCACGGGCAACAGCTTGAATCCTGTCACACTTCCCCAGCCTGCCACCATCCTGGCTGTACTCCAAAAGAGACTTCTGGCCACCCTGAAGCTCTCTCCCTATGAACAAGCAGCCCATATACAGTAAAACCTTGACATACGAGCGAGTCTGCTTACGAGTTTTCCGAGATGCGAGTCGTCGCTCGGTCGATTTTTTGCTTTATGATGCGAGCCAATATCTGAGTTACGAGTGAGCTTACAACTTTTGCATGGCAAGTTGAGACTGGCTCTCCTGGGAGTTCCCTTTTCAGGGGAAGGCGTGGGGGAAGCAGATATCTCCTCTGGCTGGGGGAGGCAGCTGCTTTGCACTCGGAAGCCCTGCCTCCTCCCTCCCCCTCTCTCTCTTTCTGTCTGCACAGTGCACCTCTCTCTTTCTCACACACACACACATACACAGAGCCCATCATTCTCTGGAACTGGATCTTCTGGTTCAGCCTCCCTCCCTCTCGCGCTCCCTCCCCGGGACGCGCTGGAGGATCCGATGACATCACTGGCTGAGCTCTCCCCTCGCGCGCTCTCTCCGCCAGGTAACTTCTGTTCTGGGAAGTGGTGCCAGGAATAACCCACTGCAGCTCCACGAGGCTCCCTCCTCCGGAAAAAACTGCGGCTTCTCCGGCCTCTCTCTCGCCCTGATTTTTGTCTTATTTCACATCAAGCTCCACCGTTCAAAGAGGGGGGGAGGCAGCCCGCGGGTAATGGGCTCCCCTACTCTAAGCCAATGAACGAGATGCCCCTTGGCTGCCAGGATTTCTCGACCAGTCTCTGTGTAAAGCAATGCCGCGATCCGCCTCGCTCCAGGCTGACTTGTCCTTGTGCGTGTATGTCATTTTTCTTATTTAAAAACATGTAAAAAAAATTGGGGTGGTTTTTGGGGGCGGGAATGGATTAATAGCATTTCAGTTAATGTTAATGGGGAAAATTATTTTGAAATACGAGCAAATTAAGTTACAAGCTCGGTCACAGAACGAATTAAACTCGTAAGTCAGGGTACTACTGTATATGAGATTCTGCCTCCAGGCAGCCATTATATGGCCCTCGCTAACCTGATTCAGGCAGAGGCCAAAGTTTGGGTCCTTAAACCATTACAGGCCTAGTTCAGCCTGTGATACCTGTCTACAGGTCAAAGGCCAACCAAGACAATCTGAAGTCTTTTCAAACATCATAATCTTTGTTAATCCTAGGTGTTTAGTGTTTAAAACACATTAATTAACACACAGTAGCTAACACATTTTAATACAGCATTCCTTTTTCCAAGCTGAAGGAGACTTGTGTGTATATTTTTTCAGTTGTTAAATTTTGGTTTTAAGGAATGTCAGTGTTTCATGGTTATTCACAGGTCATCTTTTACTCTATAATGTCACATGCTGTCTTCAGATGAAGCCTCTGGATTAATCATCTCTTCTGTCCCAGTCCCTTTCTGACTTTTTCACAAACTGTTGGAAAGCTGAAAAAGTAAATGCAATCATGTGTGTGCTCTTAGGAATACAATTGTACCATATACCAACCACCTCTCCAGTATGTTAGCAGAAAAAGTAGCTATGTGATTCTGAACTTAGTGACATCAAAGTTACCTGAGATTTACTCCAGAGCCAAGAGTATAGGTGCCAAATTTGACTTAGTTGCACCAGTGTGAATCTAGAGTAAATCCATTGACAATAACGGGATTCACATTTGGGCAACCACACTGAATCATCTCTTTCACATTGACTTTTAAAAGTATTTCCAGACTTTAGAAACAACCTCCTATGCTATCGTTCTCCTTTTCAATATATCCAAGAAAGAGTGAACACAGTGGGGACATTATTTTAAACATACATAATCACATTTAAATGACTGTGGATCCACCACAGACTGAAGGACGTTGGAGGAACTTAATGCCTATCACAACACTGGTCACACTGATAGTTTAAACTCAAGCAGCTTTGCCTGTACATCAGTTCTTTGAAGTTGGCTGTGGCTTGGAGAGAACTCAACCATTTCATAAAGCTGACTTTTCAATCAAACAACTTTTATTTCAAAACTCAGCTCCAATCTGGAAAAAAATGTTTAATTACATACTTCAGTGCACTTCAGAATAGCAACAGGCCTTTGTTAATCACCACTGCAAGGCCTCATACACCACTGAGATTCATGATCATCATTTTAAGATGAACTAAATCCATGATAAAGGGATTAGAATTCATGCAGGGCCCATTCAGTTTGGAAAGTGCCTATAATAGCTAAAGCAAAAGCAGATCCTTAAGTTCCACTTTGGATGTAATGCTGCTGGTTAAGATGTACAGGTTACCTGCTTATATATAATATTTAGGTACCCCAAAGATGGGGGTGTCATAGGATGTACCACTCACATTGGTCTGTCACCCCTTCCTGGTCACTCTAGGGATTAGCTCTTGAGGTCAGCGCCCCCATTCACGGTTTGCATGCCATCACTCTGTCTCTCCCTCTGGTCCGCAGTCCCTCTCTCAGCCCCAGGAACTGCAGTGTCCTCTTCATGACTCAGCCCCTGCCTAGCTCACTCGATGCTCCCTCCCCACTTCCAGGGAAGCAAAGGCCTTTCTCCCTAGCAGTTCTAGGCAGTCTTCCCTTCTACAGCCTCAGTGCCACTCACTGACTGGCTGGCTGGTAGGGGAACCCAGGCCTGTCCTCTGCTCTGGGTTCCAGTCCTGGGAATCTCAGCTCAGCAGTTCTGGGATTCACTCTCCCACCCCTCGCTGCTCCTTCTCTGGACGGCTTCCTACCGCACCTGGTTCCCCTTCGCTCTACGAGTGTATCAGTGCCAAAATCCATCTTACTCTTCCCAGGGAGTGACTGCTGACACCCTTCCTGCAGCCTCTCCAAGCAGCCCTCATCTGTTGCCAGCTAGCTGGCTTTATACAGCCCCTGACTGTTCCTGCACAGCTGAGCCTGCTCTCAATTAGTTCCTTGCTCCCTGGCTTTTCCTCTAGGAGCAGCCTGTGGATTTAATTGACCTGCCTGACTACCTTAATCCCTTCGAGTCCTGTGTGGGATGGACACCTATTACGGAGGGTTTCATTAATTTGAAGGCTAGATATTGTTATGTGCTCCTCACATATGGTAATTTGCAGGGCTGTTACTAGCAGGTCAGGCTTCCTTACCAGATTTAGACTGGCTACAGTGTGTTTTTTATCTATAGAAATACAAGAGGTGTTCTCTGTAAGATACTTTGATGCATGGCCAGGTATGGCAGTTCAGGTAAGGTATGTTAGCCATGGCTCCTCCTAGTGGCTGATTATTATAATAGTTTTAACATTCCATCCCAAACGTTTTACTAACTATGCTGCAACATAGAGGCTACATAGTCATGTTTTTCCCTTTTTTTTTCAGAAGTAATGTCTGACCCACACTAGTACTTCCTTGAATCACCTGGTAGTATTGAAAAACTGGGACCAGGTTGTATTTTTTTAATATTATCACACTGTGATTGTCTACTGTGTCCAAGAGGACATCTTGTAAAGTGATTTAAAAAAAAAACTCTTTTACATGCATACTTAGATTGTTTTAAAGAAAGTAATTATGACAGATAGTGAGTCTTTGGAAACATCATGTTTGTATGTTCTGATTATGTCCTATAGGAATTTATGCTGGAAAATTCATACAGTGTGGGGCTCAAAATTTCACAACCAATTTTCTACCATCCGAGTTCCCAGTTAAGGCTGTGAAAGAGAGATTGAAATATAGTTTGCTCATAATACTTAGTCCTGCATCACTGTGGGGGACTGGACCAGATGACCTATCAAGGTCCCTTCCAGTCCTACATTTCTATGATTTCTATGAAAGTGGTACACCAAACTGTGGAGACACTTGAGAAAAGAGAGCAGGGAAGGTTTAGCAGCATTAAGATCTTTATTAATAAGTTGCCAGGAGCATTGTGCGTAATGGGAGTGGGAGGAAAGCAGTAAAGGATGACTGTCAACTACTGAATTAAATTAGAAAGTGGCTTAGAGAACACAGAGAGGCCTGTAGAGAGGAAGAAAACTTGGTACCTGGCAGACAGAGAGGACTGGCATGTGTGAGAACGTCATAGCTCTTGATACAAAGTGAGCAGGAAAAAGAGGAGTAGGACCCAGGAAGTCAAGAGAACAATAGTGGCCTTAAGGTGAAAAAAGAAACATAAAGTTAATTACTAAAAAGTCAGTAATCTCTAATTCTGATATTTTTATTTACAAAGTTTATGATTTATACAAAGAACATATCTGATAGAAAAATGGGAGTTGATTATTTTCTAATGTAGCTTCCTGTGCAAAAAGAAAAGATGCTTAAAATTCAAACACATCTAGAATTGTAAGAAAAATTCTTCAAACCAGGTCGTGAACAGTCTTCGTGTTGGTCTTGTTACACTTAAGAAATAAACAGCAGGATCTTATTCAGGGGATAAGGCAGTATGCCGCATTTATTATGAATACAGAAAACATTTCAAAAAGCAATTGCCTAAAACTCTCTCTCTCTCTCTCACACACACACACACACACACACACAGTTCTGCGGGAGGAATATAATTACCAGTCTCTGTGCTGCCCAAGCTGAATCACTGGCCAGGTGAGTCAGACTCGAGGGAGGAGCCGGGCCCTGTCATTCGTGACAGGATGCTCCTTGAGATATGCAGAACGAGCCCAAAGTCCAGGTTTCTTCTTCTCCTTTTGATATTCATCAATCCCCCTTCGGGTCTATGGATTCGTTCATGGCAGACAGTCTTCTTGTTTGATGTAACTGTTGATTACGTTTGATATCGCAAGCGTGACAGCTGTCCCATCATTCTTTCATTCCTGTTTCACACTTTATTTTCTTCCTATAACTCCCCTGTTTTCTGGGGTTATTTTGATCTTCGGCCATCTGGGTTGTAAAAGTTCTTTAAACAAAAGCATCATCTCTTTCTTCCATCCTTGGAGGCTGTCTTATCTTTTACTAACTCACACTGCATTCACTCCTCATTCATACTTACTAAAAATCATTACATTCTTATTCCATTACATTGATAGACTATTTTGTACTTACTTATCAACATCATAAAATCCTTATACCTTATACTTATCAATATCAATTTTACAAAAAGAATATAAAAGGAATGTCATTTGCCCTCTTATTGCCCCATGATTTACACATCAACCACATTCCTGATACACACTGGGCACTTTCCTTTACTTGTAAATTATCACAGTTGGATTCCAGGATGTTCCCAAACATTCATGCTTAGATGTTCGCAAGCAGGGCCCCAATATGTCATAAATGTTAAATCACAGAATGTTTGTGCAGGGTGTTCTCACTCGTATGTTATAGTAATCAATTATCATAGTGGAGTCTGGGGTGGCATAAACACTTAGTGTGTCCCGAACATCCTTATCTACAATGCCTAATTTCTTTCTTGTCAGTGTGGGGGTTAACCCTTAAGCTTTAAATAATATCCATGGTCCGGGCCTGCTTTGGTTCAGGCCTGCGTCACAGTGCCAGGACCTACAGTCTACAGGGATGGAGAAGCTCACAACCATTCTTTTACAACCGCCCAAGGGTCTTCCCTGACAGCAGTCCCTGTCTTCCCTACATTCTGCAACTGCTTAGTCCATTTGGGGAACCAAAATGCTGGAAATTGGGAAGAAAGAAACTTTTGGCTGGATTAAGCCATAGACATGTTAAGCCAATATGGGTCCTGCTCCAAGATTCACACGATGATATTAGACTCTCAGCTTTCATATCAGAGGTTGCATGGTATATTTCTATCTAGCCCTCATGATTGCAGACAAACCTTGCCAATGTGAAACATTGACACTGGTCCAGAGATGTTTGCCTGGGTCTGCAGACAGCCTGAAAAAGTATCTTTGTGCGGTGTGGGATGCCCAGCTCATTTTACTGGGCTGTAAGCCCTGAAGCTCACTGACACGACATGACTCTGTGCCCACCATTTTGCTGGGATTATCAGGAGTCCCCTCTACACAAAATCCTCTTCTCCTGAAGATGCTATAGGAGACAGGGAGCAGTGGTTCAAGGCAGAAGGGAGGCCTCAGATTGCACAAAGAGGTGTTGTAGTGTGCCCCTGCACTAGCTCAGTGGCTGACTTTTGCACTGCAGGAGCACAATGCAGAGGGTGTTGGGGAGTGCCTTTGGCCCTGGATTGCTTCAACCTAGCCTTGAAGGTATTGGGACAAGGTGGGGTTATGGCACTGTCACCTCTGTGCATTCACCCTTCGACCAGGACCAGTGCACAAGGGTAAACAACTTGTGTCAGCCCAATTGCTGGTGCAAAATGCACAACCCTGTAGCACACAAACTGTGATGTAGGCAGGCAAAAATCGCACTGGGGTGAGGCTCTACTCCACCCTCTGTAAAGGGAAGTGACCTAAATGACAGGATCTAGCCCTGAAGATGTTACAAAATTAAAATTGTTCTTCTCCATATGTGAGTCTTACAATGCAGACTTTTAATTACCTGTGATGAAAATATAACTCTCACTTCCAAAACACAGTTTGGAGGATATTGTTATTTCTGATTAAATGAAGCTACAAAATACAAAGAAGGAGCAAATTATAACCTTATACATTGGGAACGATCAGTAACAATACCTAATAATCATTAACAATTCACTTCTTCAAGGACTTAACAACAATTAATAACCCATGCAAAATTCATGTGAAGTGAGTATTAGCTCTATTTTACAGAAAGGAGAACTGAGGCAGGGAATGAAGTGCCTTTATGAAAACTTCAGAGGAATCATTGTTAAAGTCTTCATTTGAATTCAGGAGTTCCTTCTCCCAGACTTGAGCTCAACTACTGAATGGCACAATTTAAAACCAATCAGAAGGCTGCATTGTGCCTGGGGTCTCTAAATACTAAACCCACTTATAAATAAATTGTAATATATGTGTTGGATTGAGCTGTGATTTATTTAACTCAGTTTCCTATTTATGTTTAATATTTCACTCATAAATCTTTCAGGTACCAAAGAAAATTACCAATGAATTCTTCTTAGCTTATGAGGACAGTCTATTAGAATTACTCACAGGATCTCACAGACAGACAAACCAAATGAAACCATAAAAAATGTGCAATCAGGCAGACATTGTGTGCGAAATATGAGGCAGCAGAAGAAATTTAAATATATATTCCTGAAGATGAAAAAACAACAATAATCAGCTCATCTCAAAATATCAGCAAAACTGGCTTTAAAAAGTCTTGGAATAATTTTGGAACTGTTATAACAGAGTTAAAAGATGAAAGAGAAGAAACAAACATCACACAGTTACAATACAAGCATTAGACAATTATTTTTTCCTCTGAACATTTATTACCTCTTTGGTGCAAAATGGCTATCCACAATGGCCTACGTTATATCATCAACCATTGCCACACAGTGGTGCCTGAGATTATAAGCCCCAGAGCCAGATGAAACGCTGTAGAGAAAAGGGAAAAAGCCAGTCTGTCCAGCCTCAGTTACATGAATTATAATGTTGCTTATCCATAGTCCTACATCGTATGTTTTGTTTATGTTTTATTGCTTTAGCTGGAATTTGTCTATATTCTGATTGTATAAATGATTCTAGATTGCAACTGTGGCTGTTCTCACAAAAGAACTTTGAATTGTGCAAATATGCCCTGGAGTAAGAGCTTCACTCTGATTTCTCAGGCAGTGGTTAGGGAATGAGACTCAAGCTCACGAAGGAGAGAAGAAAAGACGATCTCAGAACCTAGGACCTTTAGCCTAGGAAGCAAAGACTATCTGAGGGTTTGCACTGGGTTCACAACCAAGAGATTCTAAAATTTTTATGAGGCGATTTAGTGGGAGTGGACCAGAATGAAATAATAGCAGAGTGGTGATGTTGCAGTAAGACCAAACTGGACCAGTGACAGAAGCACAGAGCTGACTTCAGGGCAAGGATTGAACCAGACCATTGATGGCAGAGCTTGTGTCACAGAACTGAACTAGGTAGCTACCCAGTGGAGAGGTAGCTGGTGTCATATACTTCACTCGACTAGAACAGACAGTAAAAGGAGAGGTGATCCCTGACATCCTGGACTACAATTGAATTTAATTGCACCCAGGAGTGGGGTATTAGGTGGGTGGAGATTATTGAGTGACCTGATCTCAACAAGCTGCACAACTGGTACCCCTCAGAAACTGATTGAGTGTCTCATTTTGTGGTATATCAATCTATATATGCTGACCATGTTTCTTGTGTTAGATTTCTTTTCCCTTTTCCCGCAGCCAAAAAAGGGTACTTGTGGTTCCATGGTCACATGGACTCCTCAGTGTTTGTAAGGGAGAAAGAATCCACAGCAAAGGTGTCCAGGGAAATTATATTTTAATATTCCAAGGACAGAAGTAGGGGTATGGTTCTGTGTGGGACCCTGAGCCATAGCCTATTTTAACAGAGGACCTCTAGACATATTGAACCCAGCCCTTGTTGCTGCCATTGGCCCCTTTCAGAAACATTATGCAATTGAGTCATAATGTCACCATTTTGTGGGACTCTGTCTTCAATACAGGATATTCCAAAGAAGGTTACCAACATGACCTGATAAATCCAGCTCTAGTCTCCACACCAGCAGGAGCCTATGGGCCCCTGCTGAGCCATAAGAATTGGCTAGCTTTAATCAGTGCACAAGGTGCTATTATCCCTCTATGCAAATCAGAATGGACAGCAAAGGAGTTTTTCCAACCTTAAAGGTTAAGGAAATGCAGCCAGCGCAATGAATGAGTCAGAACCGCTGCAATCTGTCCCTGTCTCTCAAGGGCATGAAAATACCTCAGTAGTATTTAAATGATTCATGACCATGCCAGGGGAACAATCTGGAATCCTCCCTTCAGCATCCTTCCATGCTAGACAAACTCCTAGCCACTCTTGCTCCAGAAAGAGAGTCTGCCTGCACTTTCCTACTTCCTTCCCTTTTGACTTTGACTGGATAGTACAGGATGATTTGTAGCCAAAACTTCAAGATGCTTCTTGTTCACAAAAGATGTAGAGAAACACTCTCTTCTCTCTCTCTACACCAGCCAGAGGCTCTCCAAAAGGAAAAACAAACGTAAACATAAAATAAATCTAAGTCCTGGACCCCAGTATCCCTCTCTCCCCTGCTCCTCCTGTCTGTGCCTTCCTCTTGGATGAAAAACAGACACAGCTTTCAGCATCCAAACCTGTGTACTCAGACTTTAAAACACAGCAGCTTCCCAGCTATTGTGTGTGAGACCACATCTAAGTTATTTCCCCAAAGGGAAGGTGGTAAAGGGGGCAGAGGGAAAATATGGCTTTGAGTAAGGAACCCTGGATCCCTCTTAATGCAGCCAATAATACCATAGGGATAGCCTTCTAAGAGTAGATGTCTCAACAAGCAAAATTCCAAATATAAGTTATTCCTGAAATAAAGATCAGCTGTGGCATCTATTGCTGACACCAGATTCGCCCTATATATACCCACTAAGAACATTGTTATGCTTGAGAGGGGAGAAATTCTTCCCCAATAACTTGACAGAAGAAAGGCAAATCTGTGGTAGAATTTTGGGGCAGAATCAGTCTCATTTTACACTCCAGCAGCCTCCAATTGCTTCACCATAGTGGTAATCTCATGGACTAGAGAACAATCCTCAGAGACCAAGGAAATCGATTTTCTCCTAATTAAGATGTCCTTATCCACTATCTCATGAGAGAAACTTCAAAGGACTTTGTCAGCTTCATAACCTGCATAATGGCAGCAAATGCAGTGGCACTCAGACATCTCTGGCTGCAGATAGAGGAGACACACATACTAAGCAATGCCTGGCCTAGACCAAATAACTGGCAAAAAAAATGAAAAGTGAATGGTGAATTTAGGTGAAAGGAAACAAACTGAGATCCTTTCAAAAGTATCTAAGGGCAATTTAAAGACCCAGAGTAAAATCCTGGCCCCAGTGAAATCAGTGACAAAACTCCCATTGTCTTCAGTGAAGCGGGAATTTCAAGTCAATTAGCAAACCAAAAGGTTCCTTTTGATGCCACACTAAACACTCCAGAAGAGATTCAAGATTTCAAAGACAGGACTCATGGTCAAGAAGGAGCCTCAGACAAGATTATATCCTATATAGCCATCATTCCTATACCCACAAAATGGGAATTTATTATGTCAGACAAGCAGTTATTAGAAATCATGAACAAAGGCTATTCAGTGAACTTTCTGTTGAAATAAAACTGGTTGATACATTTTTGATGGAACAGATTTCCATGGGAAAATGCAGGTTAGTCAAAATCAAAACATTTGGAAGAAACATGCTGATTTTGGTAAAAATTTTGATGAAACAAATTACTTTGACTTTTTAGTTTCAATATGGTAAAAATGTTTCATTTAAACTTTATGAGATCATTTAATTTCATTTTGACTTTCATATATCAATGTTAATTTTAATTTTAATATTAATATTAATATTATCTATTATATATAATTATGTTTTTATCTCATTGAAATAAAATGGTTTGACATTATTGAAACAAAATGTTTCAGTGTTTCCCAAATGACATTTTTTAGAACTTTTGTTGCACAAGAAATTTCAAAATGTCAACTTTTCATGCCAATTCAGAACAAAAACAAACTTGAAAATGGTAGAATTTCCTGCAGGACAGCAATACAATTTTCTGACTAGTTTTATTGGTAAGGATGGAAAAGAAGGTTCTTTCAGTTCCCAACCCCCTGAGACCATAAGAAACTGTCATTATGCTTCAAGCCTTGAGTGTTTTATTCAATTCAGAGCAATGGTGCCAGTTCCACAGAGAAAGATGTACTCTTCCCTCTGCCACTCCCTTACCCAATAGTACCCAAGAAACTGTGAGCCCCAAGGGCAGTTCTGGATCTGAAGTTACACAGACATTTTTCCTGATAGCTATATCAGCTAAGAGGATATTAGAACTGAGTGTCCTGTCTATTGGAAATCAGCGCTGTATTTTCCAACGTTTTAAAGAATAAAATGAAGTTTGCCCTTTAAATTCTAACTATATCTTCTTAACAACAGCATGTGTGGCAGACCAGGTTTGACAGTTTGGGCGATCTTGATTTAGGAAGTATTTAGTTGATACCTTACGTATATGGTTTCTTCACTGTCTAATTCTGCAGTTTGTTTAAATGGTGTTGCTTTTCAGCTGTGAAATCAAATTGTTCTGGTTTACAGCAAAGGTCAATCCTGCTTTCTGATCTAGTGAAGGGAAGGACCCATCCACACTTACTGGATTATTGGAATTTCTATTACTGAGGAAAGAAATTTTACATGTGAAATGACACATTTATATAAGTCTGGGTACTTGTGTCACTAGAGAATCTGAGTGCCTCACAATCATTTCATGTATTTATGTGAAGTAAAGATATATTATCTTCATGTTCCAGAGAAGGAAGTGAGGCACAAAGACACTAAGGGTATGTCTACACTGCCTGGCAAACCCAGGTTTGTACGACCCAGGCTTGTGGACTCAGTGTTTCCAAGCCTGCACTTAAGTATCACCATGTAAACCTGAGCTAATGTGTCCTTATTGCATGACTCAGACCTTCTGACTCAGCCTGTGGCTTTGTACTGCAAAATGAGGAGTTGACCTGAGTCACAACAGGACTAAGTCCTTGACTTATCTTCTTAGCAGGGTCATAGAACCCGGGTCCTGACTGCTGACCCAAGTCAGACTGTTTGTGTGTGGACAGAAGGGGGCTATGGCTCAAACCTGAATCAGGTCCCAGGCTTAGGTTACATCTACGCAGCAAAAAACAGAAAAGCCCTAAGGCAGCAAGTCTTAGAGCCTGGGTCAGTTGACTCAGGCTTGCTCCATGGGGCTAAAAATACCAGTGTCCACGTTCCCACTCCAGCCAGAGCCCAGGCTTTGGGAGCTTACCCCTCACTGGACCTCAGATCCTAGGCTCCAGCCCAAGCAGGAATATCTACACTGCTATTTTTAGCCTCATAGCAAGAGCCCAAGTCAGTTGATCTAGGCTCTGAGACTCGCTGCTGTTGGTAGTTTTGCTGTGTAGACACACCCCCAGAGTGCAGTGCAGGTATACCCTTGGGAACTTGGCGTAAGGTGCACAGGAAACCTGAGGCAGGGCCTGACTCGATTCCAGATATCAGATGCCAAACTCCACTGACTTTTTGCAATAGTCACCTAATTTTCACCAGTATGACAGGGGAATCTGCCCTTGAATTTTGAATCTGATTGTTGAGATCCGAGACCAACAATCTGCACACTACATTGAGAAAACCACAACTGCAAATTAATACAATAGGTCCACTCTTTGGAATCAAAACATGGAGAGAAAGAATCACAAATATATTATATTGTTACACATGAAGGAGCTGACTATAAACACAAGCAAGCTGGAAAAGACAAGATAAAGAAGCTGCTACGTCCACAAAAAACATGTGCTTGAGATAACTTTCAAGAATACAGAATTAGCTCAGTGTTACTCACAGGAATTTCCCCAGTGTTTTGTCTTTAGAATAAAATTCTTTCCATTCTTTACTACGGACTTGGTTGCTCAAAATTCCACATGAAGATCTTACATTCATAGATTCCTAGATTCAAAGGCCAAGGACCAAGAATAATAGGGGTCAGATGTTTCTGGATATGATAGCGGATGGAT
>ML675616.1:27711726-27794439 GCA_007922155.1 Mesoclemmys tuberculata
TTGGTCCCTTCTGACCTATGAGTCTATGAGTCTATGAGACCAATGAGATCATCTAGATTGACCTCCCATATAACACAGGTCATAGAACTTCCCCAAAATACTTCACATAATATATCTTTTAGAAAATCATCCAATCTTGATATAAAATTATCAGTGATGAAGAATCCCCCTTGTTGTTCCACTTACAGCAATGATAATTTCACACCCAGAACAAATGCAGACTACATAACAGAAATGTCCCCAAGAATTAAATATTCAGAATATAGGTGTCTGCCCTTATTCCTTTAAGTAT
This sequence comes from Mesoclemmys tuberculata, assembly GCA_007922155.1. NCBI lineage: Eukaryota > Metazoa > Chordata > Testudines > Chelidae > Mesoclemmys > Mesoclemmys tuberculata. The sequence goes on from ML675616.1 coordinate 27,712,019, forward strand.
AAATAATTAAAATAAACATTGAGGTAATGCACAAGAGTAAAATGTCATGTAAAATGTAAAAAGATTTTGAAATAAGCTTATAGATGCCTAGATCACTGCTATTAGAGAAAACCAAAATAGTGCAATGTATGAATTGTTCAATTCTAAAGAATACATACTATAATTAGATTTTAAAGTCCACGCTAATAGAAACACAAAGCACATTCAAATCAAATAGATTAAAGGTGGGGGGGAGCAAAAGATTTTTCATGTTTCGTCATCCCATTTGAAGTGCCACCCAATAATTACTTCTACTAAAAATAATAATATTTTCATTTTTATTTTAAGCATTTATAACTATGAAGCTGTTGGAACTTTTGTATATGTTTGATACTGCTTTTATATTTATATTATAAAATTGTTACTTGTCAGTAATGTGAATGAAGCATTTGTATTTTATTGCATCTTGACTGTAAGTGTCTCATTACAACTACATTGAACAGAAATAGTCCATACTAAAGTGATAGCATTGACAATATATGGACTATGACACACAGCTGAACAGTAATTTTTTTATCCAGGAGAGGGTAGTAATGCACAAAAATACTAGACAATTAAGTAACAAAAAACAGCTGATTTTCCAAAAGGTAGGTTCCTATAGCAGGATATAGACACCTCTATCAGAAGTATCTTTCTATGATTGAAAATTGGACCGATAAGGACATCGTACAAAATGCAGAAGGATCGCATTGAGTGCTGTGACTTTTGTACATGGTGTTTGTTCCCTTATGTTTCAGAAATATGAGCAGGTTCACAGAAATCTGTTTATAACGGGAAAACAAAAATACCAGGGAGTGACATTTGGGGGAATGACGTCGCATTCTGCTTAGTAAAGGACTGTCACTGTGTTAGAGTTTCAAACATACAGTACCACACCTGGAGGGGAGCTTTTCCGGGATTAAACACTAAAAGCCAGTTGATGAAGATGCAGGAGTTCTGGGGAAACGTGGACATTTCTGCAGTGGCCCGGACTTTAGACAAACATACAGTTAAGCTTCTGTATTGTAGATAATACATTTTCTTTTTAAGTCAGGTCTGAGCAGTGGTGCTGGAACTAGGAGTGCTGGCGGTGCTGCCCCAATCTCCGGCTCGAAGTAGTAATAAGAAACACCAAATACATGGTTTCCATGGTTTCTATCGTCAGCACCCCTGCTTTAAAAATTGTTCCAGCACCCCTATGGCTGATCATTTTAGACTTAAATATTGTAGTGTTAGCCAGGTACAGTTTGACATACATTCTCCTCACATGCTTTGAAAGGGGCAACGCTTCTTCCTACCACCTATAATGTTTATTTAGTAAGGACTCGGGAATCATGACTGCCAGCAGAAAAGATGGAGTGCCTCTGTTAACTACCAAGCACTCTTCTCACACAGGATCTTCTCAGGCTACTAGAAGAAATAGGCATGCTCAGAGGCTAAACACAGATATCTGCATACTCCCAAATTCACATTGTATAGTCTCACTTGCAAGGCCAGTTCTATATAGTAACTTAATACCTATACTTCAAAGACCCATCCCAAGTTGCAGTGGGAGGTGCTGGGGGATATTCATGGGTATGATAAGGAATGTAGGCAGCAGATTGCAGCAGAGTAGCTTCCACAGATTTTGCCCCATGCCCTCTTGCAGGCAGTTATTGGCCAGTAGATCCATGCACCAAGGAATCCAGCATAACCACCTCAACTTCCTCTGTCCTCCACCACAGTGCTGCTAGATGCATCTCCATGGAGCCAAACTCCCACAATCCTGCCATTCCATAGAGGTAGGAATAAGATTTGGCTCAAAGAGACATTTTTTTTATATTGAAACGATTTATTACACAAAAATGTCAAGAATAATTAGGAAAAAATTATGGTGCATGCAGCATAATGGTGCTTTGCTGTCATGTCACTCAGCTTTTCAATAGATAGAAGGTGAACAGGCGCTACAGTGTTCTGAAGAAAGGTGTCATATTATCCCTCTGTCCTCCTTGGAAGCTGGAACTGTTAGAGGACACAAGAAAAAAAAAAGTGAAACCAGTAACCTGATGCCTCAGTAAGCTTGAAAACACAGGGTAGGGACCTGAACCTTCAACAAGTGTATGAAATATGTGACAGCTCTGCACCAATGATGCATTGAATAGGGTGTGCTCAGCTCGAGATCACTGTATAAATTACTACCTGGCCGATTACGTGCTACAAACTGGCTGGCACAGAGAATTGGTGATCTGTAATACTGCTGAAATGAAAATTTAAACAAAAAGAGTAATGAGGTACTTTATTATCACTTCAACAAAACTCACATATATGCACCTTTTCATTGAAATTTGGAGAGACAGCTACAATGTGGTAAACAAGACAAAACTGTGTTTCATGTCTTCATAAAATGAGATAAAAAAGGACAACTGGAAATATATTAATCCACTAAATTCTGCTGAATTGACTTAAGATTTATTAATATTTTCCTTCTTCAAAGCACAGGCTTCTGCTTTTCATTCCAAATGTTATGGGAATGTTTCTTGACACATCAAGCCAAGAACTGCATCATAATGTTTGAATAGTCTGTATCTAGTGAAGTCATCCTGACTTTGTTCCGTTAATTATGGGCTTTTTTGTGAAAACAATAATAATGGTGGTGCTACACTAGAACTTTTAAGCAACTGGGGCATGAAGAGGCCTGGAATTCACAAGGATGAAAATCATCCAGCCTATAAAGTATTTAGTCTCCTGATTTCTTTTTGTTCAGCAAAACAAAAACATAAAATATAATAATAAAATACTACTAATAAAAAGAGTATTTTAAAAATATATTAACATGATATTTTGTACCTTGTGTGTAATTCAGAAAAGCAATTTATCCTGATCATTGCCTTATCATGGTTTTGGTGTGACTACTTTGTTCAGTCTTAATGCTTAGCACTGAGGTATCAGAATGAAATGTGGTGTTCTTGACTAGATTTTTTTTTTTAAACTACGGATATTTTGGATGGGCACAGCTAATTTAGAGGTAATTTCTTGTTGGGGCTGCTAGGAAGGGTACAATGGTACTTTTGTCAGCTGGGAAAGGTTGCATCATTCGCCTCATTTTGCAGTAGCCCACTGGAGGAGGGAAGGACACTTGGGGGCTGGTGTCCTGAAGGTGGTAGCAGGACGAGGACCTAGCACTCCCTCACATGATTGTGTTTCACCTCATGTGCAAGAGCACAAGCCTTCTTTCACTGTCTCCCAAAGGGAAGGACACAATAATGTCATTTGTCATCAGGGACAATATTATATGTTCAGTTTTGTAAAGCATGTCATGCCAGCCTGTGGTAAGGTAAACCCACAGAATCTGCAGGCAACTAGAAGGGGCATCTCATGGTAATGCACATTTTATGTGCTCAAAAAGGCCAAATATAAATGCCAACGATAGTTTGAAGCAGTATTATACATTGCGGCAGTGATTTTCATTGACATTGTTTTGATGACATTCAATAATAGAGATGCTCATCCACAGTGTGTCCCCCACCAGACATGAGGCTCTTAGAGCATCTTTACACCACACCAGTGCTTCTTCTAACCATAACAGCAGGGGTGAGGATCTCGCACTATCTCTGTACACACACACACCCTATAAATAGAGAACTTTGATCTTTGGAGATGTCAAACTACATTTTTCATTAGCATAAATTTACTAAAAGAAAAATAATAAGGAAAATGTATGGAAAATGTTCCAGAAACACATTTTATGCACCTTCTGCAGATGTTCTAATTAGAACAAGAATAAGGTAGGTTGCAATTTCAGACAAAATTCTATTTCTGCTTGGTTTACATGACAAGATATAGCTTTTAAAACTAATCATTTTTCCCTTTTCTGGGCTCTGATTCCTTTTACAAATTGACTAATAATACAGTACCATTCTGAAATTGACAAACTTTGTAACAGATGGTAGAATGAATTTTCTTATGTGATTTGAATGCTTAGCATTGTGTCATGACACAGGTAAGATTAATTTTTCCATTGTGCTAATCAGAAATGAAATAAGCGTAATGTTTTTTTCTCCTTCTTTTAAAAGATGAGCCAGGTTTCTGCTGCTTTCCTTTAGCTCCAGAAAACTGTTGCTCAAAATACTTGCTGGGAATTTAAAAATAAGTCTGTGCCTTTGCTTAAAATAGTTTCCATGAAAGATAGATTTTAATGTTTTATCCTCCATCACACTGTTGCAGAAGAGGCTGACCCTAACTTTAAAAATCAGTTTTATCCTGCGCCTTACAAGTCAGATGTTATTACCTATGTTTGATAAAAAGGTGGTTGTTTCTAATCTATCTGTTGTTACAGAAAGAGCTAACAGCATGATTATTTTCTGTGTTCTATGCAGTTACCAGTTGGCAGCTCTTGTAAATGAGAGGCTTGTTTTCTTGATATTTACCCACATAAATAACATTAATAAAGTTGAGATGTCTCACACTGCTCTGAGACAATTTAGATGGTCAATAACTGGGTTTGCTGTTCAATTTGCAGGTGCTGTGGGTAATTTGCTGCTCCTTTTCTGTCCTAATAGAAAAAGGACACCTTAATCATATTTAGGAGTAGCAGCATTAAAAAGACTCCTTTCTCCTGGGAATTTTCTTCTATGTAACATCATATAATGCAATGTAACAGCATATTGTAATGATGATCTTGGAGATTAACCACTGGGTATACAAAGTAGAATCAATTAATTTATGTTCAACTTTAGAAATATGGGCTTTTATCCAGACTTTAGATTTTGGGGGCCAAATTGACCATTGGCATAAGCAGGAACCAGCCATTTAACACTGTGATTCTGTGTCCATCTAAACACATATTGAATTTGGCTTCTGATCCTTATTGTTTCTGAATCAGCTGAGGACTTTCTCAAACAAAGTTTTAGTATTTATTCAATCGTCTTCATGTTCATTATAGATAACTCTAAAACATTTTGAATATGAATTTGAGTGCTGTTTCATATTTTACATAGATATATGGTAAAAATTCCTTTAAAACACAATTTGGGATTCTTTAAGACTTTCGCATGAGGCATAAAGTGAAGGGTGAAATCTTGACTTTGCTGAAGTCAATGGCAAAACTCCAATTGACTTCAGTGTGGCTAGGATTTCATCCGAGGTGAGCACTTGTGAATATTAAAAATACCATAACACATTTGAGTGGAAGTTTATTTTCATGTCTTAGCCAAATTCCAACTAATGCAATAACCTTCTGTGCTCTCTTCTCAGCTGGATGGAATGTTCTTCTCTTCCTGCTCTAAATTGGTGTTTTCATCCCAGTCATGTCCAACACAATGGGGAAGAGACATGATTCTAATATAATTATTATTAAGGGAGTGTGTTATTGAGGCTACTGGAAACATATGGACCCCTTATAGCCCTCCCTGACCCTCTGACAGCCTAAGACATCCTGTATATCACCACACAGAGTCCACCTGAATTCTGCCCTGGATTTAGCATCCAGAGAAGAGATTGCTGAACATACCATATGCCTCAAGACTGAGAAGAGTAATTTGGTGGAAGGCAATAACTAAGCTGCAGTATTACGACCATAGCAGAGTATTTGGTTCTGTGGGAGCCCAGCTTCACTGATAGTCTTTCAAGGTGTCACTGACTTCTGGTGTGATCCTTTGGAGAGTTGTTGCTGCCCTCACTGGTACTAGGGTTACGACCTTTGAAATGCAAAAAACCTGGCAACCCCACACATACACGTGCACAAAGCAAGCCTGCTGCAGCCCCCGCCTCCCCACGCTTGCATGACTCAAAGCCTCTCTCACACACACATGCAGTGTGCTTTCATGTTGATGAGCAGACAGTTGCTGTATTTTCAACTGGTTTCACAGCACTCTTATCACTAAAACTGTGAAGTGGGATCACTGCAGCATCTTTAGCTGGACACAGAAACTTTTAACATTAGATATCCCAGTGATAATAATGCAAATATTTAGACTCAGGAAAAAAAAACTCAGCAGATTAAATTATTTTTCTGGCAACTGGCAACTCCACAAAAAAACACAGCCAGGCCAGTCAAATAGCATCCAGGTGGTAACACTAACTGGGCCCCCTTAGTTTGCCCCATGGTCAGGGCAGGTCTTTGAACTTTGTCTGAGTCTGGAAGCATGCTTCAGTCTCTTAGGCTTGGTCTACACTTACCCTGGGGATTCAGTGGCAGTCAACGGGAGGTACGCAAAGTACGCAAAGAACTTGCGTAACTCCCGTCGACTGCTGTGCTTCTGCTCTGCACACCGTCTTCACTGCACTGTGCCAACGGGAACCACGTTTCCGTCAACGCAGTGCGACGCCACTTACAGGGGTGGATTAATAATGCCAACTTCTGGATCGACCGAGCTGGTCTTCACTGACCGCTCAGTCGATCCAGATAAGTCAATCTGACGGCAGCGACTTTGCTGCCGTCAGTGTAGACATAGCCTTAGCTGTGCTGAGAGATAGCCTGGAGCAGGGATCTTGCCCCTTTGCTGTCCCAGACCTTTCCACCTCCTCCTTCACTTCATGCTCTCCTTTAAAGTAGGCCTTTTTTCCTCTATTGGGTGCAGCTAAGAGTGCCTGCATCCAAGATTGGCAGCTCTGGCAGCTCCATGTGGGTGTAGTTCAGCTATTTGCCTGCCTAAGCCCAGTATGGGGTTTGTAAACCCATTAGACAAAGTGAGAAGCTTCTGAACATCACAAATAATTTCTTCATCTTCTGCATGAAGGACACCAGTTCTGTTGCTTGACAGGCCCCATGTCCGGTTAATTGACTCCATTAAGGGCCTAGTACTGCAAAAAGTTAATATTCTGCTTTCTTGGATGGAACATAGGTTTTTTGGTTGTTAAAACATGAAACTTAGGGCCCTATCCTTCATGCCTTTCTTCCATGGAACTTTCATTGACTTGAATAGAAGTTTCATGTGAGAAAAGGCTGCAGAATAGGCCCATAGTTATTATTCATGGGAGAAGATGAGAATATTCTATAACGTTTTACAGTGTATGGACACTTTTAAAGGGGTTTTTTACTGGCTTAACTTTTTTTAAAAACAATATTTGTTTCATTCTGATTCACCGCATTGGCCTGTAAAAAGTTTGCCACATTCCCCCTCGGTGTTGTAATATTACTATCAGCAAAGAGGAATACGCTAGGAATGCACAGACCTCATAAACACTATTTTCTATCCAATGTATCCTTTGCACATCTTCTTTGATTTTATATGTCTCCTTGTTTATCTCTATTTCAAACAATAAAATCTTTTGGTTTAGTATTGTCAGCATTTAAGCCTGGTTTTAGTTCATTTTTGTGTATGTGTGTGTGCCTGAGTAGTATTTCATATTCTACATCTTTTTTCTTCTTCTGCATTGTAAACATTAAATATTTTATTTGACATTTGTACATGTTAATATTGATTTTGTTCTGTATGATAAATAGCTTTGTATTGTAAAACACTGTTAAAAGGCCAGTGGATTTTTCCGTTCATTCCATCTATCTTTCTTACTATATGCAATGCAAAATCTTTGATTTTAGCTATACCAAAGTAATGTTGATAGTGCTTGGTTGTTCAAGCATTTACTTTTTATTTTCATTCTAAGAACCCTTTTAAAGAAGATGATAGAAAAGTGACTATGCAGATCTGGGAATGCTGTGTATTTGTATGGTGATTAGAATCTCTGAAACTGTAATCTCTTTTTTTTCTTAAGGCAAAACTACACATTCATTAGTCTCTAAAACTTACACTATATATCTTTAGCAAAATTACTTATCCGAGTAAACACTTCAGGTCTTGCAGTGATTACTTATGTGAGACCAAGCATTTAGTTTTCATGATACTCAGAGAGGAATTTTTGTATGGCAGAAATGGTATATATCAGTCTTGGATGAGTTAATTTAATTTCCTCCATGAATCTTGTGGGACTGCTATTGAAAATCATATGATAAGTTACACTTGTGGTAAAAAGAACTCATCTTCAAATCATGTACATCTTTAATTACTATTAAGATATGTGATTATCTTAACTCCTGCCAAAGAGAAGTTTGGCCAATTCTATAGTATGGCTAATGTATAAAGTTGAAAATACAAATGTCTATGTATGCAGGTATGTAAGTGTTGTGATTTTGTTTTCTGCCCACTGCATTTCTAGAAACTCACTGTCTTCACAAGCCAACTGTCATTTTGTGAGGCAGTGCTGATGTGGCACATTATAGAGGCGATCTATGCTGTGCTCTTTCCTAGAGTCTTTATTAAAGTTATTTCTTGATTTGTTGTTTCTCTCATTCTATAATAAAAATCATACAGACTGGAACTACTGTCTGTGTTTGCCATTCAGGTATAGAAAAATATAAGAGTTCTGGTGACAAATGTGGGATTGTGAAAAGCAGCAAAGATCTCAGAAAAAAAATTAAGAGATTTCTTGGTTAAAAAAGAAGAAGACTTATAAACAAAGGTAGTCTCCAGTTTAACACAAAAAAAGAAGCAAATTCCATCTCGGGTTTGGAGACCTGATCAGTAATCCCATGTAAATACTATGAAAGATAATAGCAAATAATGATTTCCAACCAGTGTCTGGAAATGCCTCAAACAGGTATATTTTTCACATAAAATAAGTAAATTGGAGTATAAGGACCAAATAATTGCTCAGCAAATGTTTTGTAAAAAACTAAACTTTCTAGCAAAAAGATGTGTGTTCCATATGAGAAACTAAATGGAAAGATAAAGAGCACAATTCTGCACAAAGCAGCCAGAAAGCCAATTTAAATGGCTACCAGAGGATTCCCCTGGCATAAGGGAAATCCCTGGGCAACAGGGTCAACATAGTAATTATTTATAATGCTATTTCTCAGTGCCTGGTGTGCAAAGTGAGAGTTAAAGGTGGTACAGCCAGGATGTCTCCACAGTCCAGCAATCCCCAGCATCCAGGGTTAAATTAGAGCAGCCTTCAGACTACTCTATTTCATGCCAGGCCTTTTCTGGTACCCACACAGCCTCCATAACCAGAAGTCACAAAAGTGATGTGTAGAGTGCAGAGGCAGATCACTTTGAGGCTGAATATGAACAACCAGATGTCAGGGCTATTAGAGGGGCACAAAAGGGAGTCATTTAAATCAGGGAGGCTCCATTTTCACAATGACCACCAATAAAGTATCTTTGTAAACAGTACTGTGCCATACTATGAGAGCTATCCAGCTTGCAATGTGTATCAATGTGAGCTGCAAGCACCATGTGCAAGACACAAATAAAGATTGCTTATTCTTCACAGATAATGACTTTATTAAATAACAATTATTCACAACACATGAAAAACTGGGCTGGAGGGGACAAAGCAGTGAGAGGTAATGTGAGCTATGTGGATGTAAGTCTAGCTATCATTCTGGAAGTTGGCTGAAGGGGTGGAGTGAACAAGGTAGTGAGACAGGCCAAGAGTTTGGTAGGAATGTGTGTGTGGAGCCTGGGGAGGGCATGGAAAGCAGTTCTGTATTGACTGCAAGGGGAGGAAGCATGCGTGAATTCAGTTTGCAGCATTATGAGATACTTTAGCAGCTCCGTGTGCACTTCCATGGCTTTTATCACGCACTCATGAGCTGCTATCACTTACTCCTGGTTTTCCCTGCTCTCAGAAAATCAATTTTCTGATTTTCAGACACAGTGTGTCTCCATGCCCTTTTTCTTTTTTTTTCCAGAAGACTGGAGGAGTCCTTGAAACATCTCCTCTTTCCTTATCCATGGTCGTTTTCTTATCAGCCAGATGCACCCGGCAGGTGTGGAGGGGTTTCCTCTCAAGGACACATCTGCAGAAGCACAACAATGAACAGAACTATGATTGTGAGTGCAATAACAGCATTGATTCACTACTGTAAAATACACATCTTTCTCACTGTCCCCAGCAAGTTCAGCAATCAACCAGGACATGGTGAGTTGTGTTTGGGGGGAGGGGACACTCAAGCTGGGAAAAAGCTTCTGCGTGGTTGTTTGGGGTATTGAAGCAGATAGATGCAGACAAAATTTCAAATTGTGCCACCATTTTCCACAGACAGGGGCCATAGAGGCTGATATCTCACACCTGAGACTAAGCAGGGATGCTAAGGTGCATCTCCTCCATGTGAGCAGTTTCAAAGTGGGCCCTTATGCTGCTCACCAGTGTGTCACTTTGGTCCTGCACAAGTGATTGCTGATTGGCTCAGGAATGTTTCCTGCAACAGGGGAAGAAACAAAGCATCTCTGTCAAGGAATCTCTGCCAGCGGGTTTGGCAAGTACCTCCAAGAAAGTTTCTTAGAGATGTCTCTGAGGATTCCAGTGAAATCTCAGTGTGATTAACACACTTTTCCCACCATGCTGCGTAGCAGAACAGGGGAATAGGAAGCACATGAAAACACAGATACTCTTGTGCATTTCTATCCCTTCAATTAGCTCTATAGTGCAACAAAGCAAAGGACAGCTGTACCTCATGTAACCAAGCAACATAAGCTCAAAAAAATCACTTTCCTGAACTCTCCTTTCCAGCATCCTGCATGCCAGAGCTATAGGGCTGGGGTTGAGAATTGGGACTGGTTCCGCATGTCAGAAAACAACCCTGTCCCCAGCTCCACATTATCCTCCAACTCAACCTCCTCATTCACAACTTTGTCAGGGTTGATTCCAGTGTTTGCCTCCCCCTTAGGCCCACGGAAATCTCCACAGGTCTCTTGACAGTAAAGGTGGGATCTTTGCTGAGGACGGCTTCCAGCTCCTTATAGAAGCGGCAGGTCTTTGGATCTGAAACAGAGTGACAGTTTGACTCCCTAACCTTTTGATATCTCTGGCACAACTCCTTGATTTTTGCACAGTATTGCAGCATGTCCTGTTCATAGCCTTTCTCCACCATTAAACGAGAAATTTGAGTGTACATATCGTAGTTCCTTCGGCTGGAGTGGTGCTGGGACTGCACAGCTTCCTCTCTCCAAATGCCTATCAGATCCTTAAGCTCTGGTGTGCTCTAAGCAGAAGAGTGTTTGGTGCATTGCACCGTCATGGCCAGCTGGGAAGACAAGATGTGAGCTCTTCATGCTGACCAAGCAGGAAGTGGAATTTCAAAAATTCTTGGGACTTTAAAGGAGGAGGGGCAGATGGCTGCAGATGACAGCAGAGTTCAAACTGATAGCAAAAGCTACCAGGATGGACATTATGGGACCCTTTCTGGAGGCCTTTTACAATGACATATGCAAGCATGGTGTCTACACTGACAATCTGATGCAAAATCTCTACATCTAAAAGTCTGATGCAAAAATCTCTGCATCTCTCAGCAATGTGATTTTATTTTGTCACAAAATCAGAGGAGTTGGATCAGTGTGTACACCATGACAATTTTCTAGTGTAGATCAAGCCTAAGAAACAGTTTACAATGAAGACTTCACAGAGAAAGCACATAGGAAATGGATGCTGCTTGGCCAGTGAGGGTGGATCCCACATCATGGTGAGAGATCTTTGAAGCTATAAAAGAGGGAAATGGGGAGGGGGTCTCGGGATGGAGAGGCATTTCAGTCTGTGTATTAGAGCCCTGTGACCTTTTTGTACTATCTGGGTGAGACACTGTTTGATTCAAATCTTGTTTATGTTATAGGAACTTAGACTGCGGTTTTATTTTTTTTCTTAAAGTAACCAGTTCTGATCTTTTATGCCTATCATTTGTAATCACTTAAATTCTATCTTTCTGTAGTTAAGAAATATGTTTTATATTTTACCTAAAACAGTGTATTTTGGTTGAAGTGGTTGGGAAATCTGCACAGGTTACAAAGGCTTGTACATATCCACTTTCCTTTGATGATCCAGCAAACTGAATAATGAACTTGCACAGGCCAGGTTTCTGTCCAGTGCAAGACAGTATACTTCTGGGGTACAGTGATGGAGAGCTGGGGAGAAATGGCTGGTCCTTTTCTATTATTGGTTTGTGATGGGCTGTGGAAAGCACTCATGTAACTCAGTCAGATGTCTTTCTACAGTCCCTGCATTTGGATGTCTGGGTAAGTGCAGCTTGCTAACAGCATCACAGTGTGAGAGGTAACCCAGGTAACATTCATATGATCTAGCTGTGTGTTGTGCTCTGCGTGCTGTTGTGCTAGGTGATAACAGTCCCTGTAAGGGTTTGCTGTTTGTCACTGGCAAGGCATTGTGGGAGACAGTCCAGGCTGGAAGGTTAAGGGGGCACAGTGGTTCCACAGTTTCCAGGCTGCACCCTGGGAGATCCCGTCACAAAAATTAACAAGAGCACTTTTTTTTCCCAAAAGAAGCTGCACTTCAACAGCTGTGGAAACTTGCTGACCAAGCCTATTGGAGTTTTTAAAGAGAACACTGTGTGGCTCACTGGAGCATTAATGATGATGTTCTATAAGCCTTGGAACACTGGAGACATTCCAGAGAACTGGAATAAAAGTAATGTAGTGCCAATATTTAAAAAGGGTAAACAGGATGACCTGGGTAACTATAGGCCTGTCAGTCTGACATTGATCCTTGGCAAAATAGTAGAGTGGCTCATATGGAACTAAAGAATTAAAGGAGAGTAATAAAATCATTTCCAATCAACATGGGTTTATGACAAATAGATCATGTCAGTCTAACTTGATCTCTTTTTTTGATGAGACTACAAGTTCGATTGAAGTAATATGCTTAGATTTCTGTAAGATGTTTGACTTAGTACTGCACAGCATTCTAATTAAAAATCTAGAATGATGCAAGATTAACATGGCACACATTAAATAGATTAAAAGTTGGCCATCTGATTGGTCTCAAATTGCAGTTGTAAACAGAGAATCATTTTGAGTGTGTGTTTCTACTGAGGTCTCATAGAGCTTGGCTCTTGTTTTTATGCTATTTAACATATGTATCAATGACCTGGAAGAAAACAGAAAATCATCACTGATAAGGTTTGCGGATAACACACCAATTGGGGGAATGATAAGTAATGGAAATGACAGGTCACTGATACAGAGCAATCTGGATGACTTGGTAAGATGGGCACAAATTGATAATAAGTTGTTTTAATATAGCTAAATGTAAATATATACATCTAGGAACAAAGAATGTTAGCTACACTTACAGGACAGGAAACTGTCCTGAGAAGCAGTGACTCTAAAAAAGACTTAGGGGTTGTGATGGATAATCAGCTGAACATGAGCTCCCAGTGTGATGATGTGGCCAAAAAATCGAATGTGATCATTGGAATCGTGGGGAATCTCAAGTAGGAGTAGTGGTAATTTTACCTCTATATTGGCTATATAAGAACCCTGCTCGAATACTGTGTCCAGTTCTGGTGACAGCAACTCATAAAGGATGTTGATAAATTGGAGAGAGTTGAAAGAAGAGCCAGGAGAATGATTAAAGAATTAGAAAACATGCTTTAGAGTGATAGACTCAAGAAGCTCAAACTATTTAACTTAACAAAGAGAAGATTAAGGGGTGACTTAATTAACATCTGTAAGTACGTACCTGGGGAACAAATATCTGATAAAGGGATCTTCAATCTAGCAGAAAAAGGTATAGCACAATCCAATGACTGGAGGTTGAAGCTAGACAAATTCAGATTGGAAATAGATCATAAATTTTTAACAGTGAGATTAATTAACCATTGGAACAATTTAGCAAGGGTTGTGATGGATTCATCATCACTAACATTTTTTAAATCAAGATTGGCTGCTTCTCTAAAAGATGTGCTCTAGGACAGTGTTTCTCAATGATTGATTCATGGATTGGTGCCAGTCCCTGAGATCTCCCTGACACATTTTCGGAAGGCAACAAGCCAGTCCGTGGGATAAAAAAGGTTGAGAAACACTGTTCTAGGAATTATTTTAGGTAAATTCTACAGTCTGTGTTATACAGGAGGTCAGTCTAGATAATCATAATGTTCTCTTCTGGCTTTGGAATCCATTAATCCATGAAACTCTGCCTCCTCATGATAAGGTGGCTTGTGAGTTATACAGTTTATCAAAACTAGATGAACAGGACCCAGGGGTTCCAAATTGGGTTAATGTAAGTACACACTGGATTGCAACTGAAAGACATGGGCTCTCACCTACCGGAAGAAATTGGCTGGACAAATTTAAAATTGGTTCAGAGGTGTATTGGGGGGAGGGACAATAAAAATCAAGCTATAAAACCGTGTTTAGAGAGCTGGAGTTAGTAAAAAGTATAATAGCAAAGATGCCTGTGACTGAAAATATAATTCCCAAATGTCTGAAGGACTCATTCTGTCCCTTATATTTTGTGGGCACACATAAAAGTGCAATTAAAAGAAATACATAAGCAAACGCTAATGTCTCAGGTGGAGTTCAGTGAATGAAGAGCATTTATAGTGTTCCCAGAAATGAAGGAAGTGTCAGAATCTGTGGAGATTATAAAGTCTCCAAAATCTCTATCTGGAAATGATTCCGTATCTGTTGCTGAGGCCACATTTGTCAGGAGTGGTAAAATTTGACCTATCCAAAACATGTGCAGACCTGCCAACTTTATGGAGCTTTTCTATAAACTGTATCTATCTATAAACCGTCTTCTGACAGTGGGCAGTGCCAGGTGCTTTAGAGTGAATGAACAAAACAGGTAATCAACGAATGATCCATCCTGTTGCACATTCCCAGCTTCTGATAAACAGCAATCTCTTCCTATTTGGCTAATAGCCACTGATGGACCTATCCTCCATGAACTTATCTATGAATATCTCTCCATTGGCTTTCCTTGGTTTCATAAGTGTACATGTATGCAGATATGCACTCTTTTACATATATATATATATTGCATATCTAGTGGGTTTTGTTTGGGGGATGCATTCAGCATTAGAACCAGCTGCAAACGTTTCCTTACTGTGAATATATACAAATGACTGTTCAGCTAAGAATGTCTACCATATGGTGTAGCGGTACCTGCAGCATTTCAAAGAAGGGATTAGGTGCTCCAGATGTTAAATGGTATAATTTTTCATTTGGAATGACATATTGGTAAAGAAGTTGAGATACAGAGAAACATGTAAGGAGCCACTATGATGTACTGAAAAGGCTGGAAAACATGGTTTTATCACAGGAAAGAGGAAATGCGCTTTCTGCCAGTATCAGGTTGCTTAGTGATGGCATAGCATAGATGTAGAGGGGAGACCTCCTTGAAAGAGAAGCCATTAGCATAGCAAATATGACTGTATCCCAAAATGTCTCAGATTTGAGCTCTTCTCTGGCATTGTTAAAATATTATGGAAGATTAATTCCTAATATTGCTATAAATGTCTAAACTGTTGTGAAATTATTTGAAACAGTTTTGGAATAAAGAGCAAACTTAAGGCTTTGGAGCGAGAAATAGACAAACAAAATAGTTCTCGTGGAGTGGGGTATTTGAACCCAGAGCTTCCCTCGCTGTTTGCATGTGATGCTTCTACTGAAAGGGTGAGAGCTGCCATTCATACATGTATAAAAATGAGAAATAAAACCCATAGCCTTTGCTTCTAGGTCATTATCAAAGACCCAGAAGAACTAGACTCAAATAGAAAAAGAAGCATTCAGCATTGTTTTTGAAGTAATTCAATTTCATTAACATCTGTTAGGTGAAATTTTCAGCTTAATCAGAGATCAGTAACCCTGAATATTGTGTGCAAAGACAGGCATTCCACCATTAGCAGCAGCCAAGAAGCATATATGGGCTTTAATCATAGCTGAATATCAATATGCAATCAGGCAAAAGCCTTCAAAGAATGATGCAAATTCAGATACGCTATCCTGAATGCCTTTGAACGTAGTAACTATCAGAAATAAAGTAATTGTCCAGACTCTTTTTCCTAAGGGACCTTTCCTTTACAACCAAGAATTGATAGAGACATGAGAATGAAAAAAACTCCCATGTTGGTGAAAGTGATATAATGTACTCTTTTCTAGATGTGAAAAGGCATTAAGGATAAGAGATTTTGTCTTTATTAATCTAGGTAAATGGAGTTATTAGTAGAGAATGGTTGTTTACTATGCAGCACTTGGATAACTCCCAAAAGGTAACGGCTCATAAGATCCTGTTGGAATTACATGAACTTCATAAAGACATAGTAAAAATTGGCCAAGTGAGCAATTAAGCCATGGCACAGGCTAAACATTGATTCTGAGGAAAATAACAAGTTAGGCTATTTAGTTTTAGTTAGTGATTATTTCTGGTAGAACAAAGCTGTGCAAAAGATGAACACTTCTCGTGCTTAGTCTATTGAAACATTGTGGAATAGGTTTGCTGAAAGTAGTAAGAGATTGTTTCAGATAATTATGCTCTCTTTTTCTGTGGAACTTAAAATATTCCACAGGAAATAGAAAGAAAAGTTTACCAGGTCTTTGTGTATTAGCAAGCATCCAATAAACCAATAGAACACCTTGTGCAGACCCTCAAAAGAGCATTAGAAAAAAGGACTGTTATGAGTCTGTTATGTATTACAGATTCTCTGCTCTTTGAAGTCCATTATTCAGAAAACTACAGTAGAGTTATTTCTTAAAAGTAATGTATCATATTGAATTGATTTTATAGACCAGTTTTAGCCAAGCAAATACAGGGTAAATGCCCCACAACATGTGGTTTTATGCCTAGATCAGAAGGGATTTGGTGTGACATTACAAGAGAGGTTGGAAATAGTAAGTGTGACAGGTCACCTCCTTTCTCTCACCAGGCACAGCATTTCCTCCTCCGGCAATGAGGAAGGGACCTGTCCCACCCTTCAGAGTTTTAATTCCTCACTCAGATTTTTATTCTTACAAGGTGGTCCTCAGGATAGGCCCAAAGAGAATACTTCTCTCTGCCCCCTTTCTGGAGTGTTGCCTTGTTATGCTGGCCTCTGGGTGCCAGTCCTTCCCCAAAAATCCATTAATGTGTTTGCTTTCCTTATAAGAAGGAGAGTAGTCTTCCACGCAGGAGAAACCCATTATCTCCCATGATGCAGCTTATGTCCCATCTCTTTTCTCCCCTCTTTCATCAGAAGAGGGTTTAAAGGTCCCTGGCAGCCCTTAACTGGCCTCAGGTGTCTCTAGTTAACCTGAGGTAACCTTTTTTCAGTTCATAGGGAACAGGGTCTTCACCATTCTAGAGCTGATGTATCAATCCTGTATCCCTTTCTTCTAGCTGTCAGGACTGACTTTGTCACGTAAGGAAGGTTGTGGGGCCAGTAATAAATCTGGTAAAGTAAAAGAAATGAATATAAGAAACATATTGATCAGTTGTTGCAAGATAGAAATTCAGAAAACAAAATTTAGGAAATGAAATTAAATAAAACAAATGTCTAAATGCAAAAATTTATCATGAAATGGATAAACTCTGAGTTCTGACCATCTCTGTTTCAGATGCTGGCAGGATTTCCCTTAATTGGAAATGGAGGCAAATCAGGGTCCAAGGCCAGAACTACTCACAATTGATCAGCCTTTTTTATTAGTTATACAAAATTATTCTAATTTAAACAATAAATTAATTGGAAGACAAGACCTTACCAGGAAACATACTGGATTCAGATGAATCTTTAATATTCTCTAACAACCAGAAACATTTTTCATGACTGGCAAATTTTCTCTTTGACTCTTGTGGTATCAGAGCTGGGAACCAATAATCCAGCACATGCTTTTTATGGTAACAGCTGAGTTACCCATTTATCTGTGGATAGTCAGGTGGGACAGATGTGTCAGTCTCAGGCCGTCTGTAATAAAAAATGGATGAACATTCACTTGGCTAGATCATTCAGGTACATTATTTTGATAGAAGAGCAGTTAGTTAATGTCACAAGTGACGTATGGTACAAGATCACTTGAAGGGAAATAATGGTGATAATTTGTCAAAAAAGCTAAAAGGTAGAGTGGTAGGGTAGGTGAGGTGCAGTGATACACTATGTGGTTAGGATAATATGACATAGTGCTAGTGGAAGGGAGAATAACATAATAGGACAAAAGAAAGAGAGAGGTGGCACAGTACAAAGCATTAGGATTCTGGATAAAATTAAGAGGCTATACATGCTAAGCATACTCTTGGTATATACAAATAACTAAATAATAAGAATACATGCAATAACAGTTGTGAAGATGGAGTTAAAAATATGAGACATTGACCAAGAAAGATGCATATAAGAAAGCAGAAAAAGGAAAATAATGAATGACAGAAGAAGAAACAAAATCCAGAGAAAAGTGGTTTTCTGTAACTTTCTGCCAGACTAAATCATTTTGAGCTACTGTGTGTACAAATCTGACTACAGTCAGCTGGGAGAGAATGAAAAAATAGAAAAGGGAGAAAAAATATGTTTCTGAGAAGGTTTCAAATAATTCATGGTTATTTTTACATTTTAAGAGTTTTTTTAAAGAAATTTATGACTAATCAGGAAACAGGAGAAATTTAAAATGTGGCGGATGTTTGTAAATTAGAAAGTTGTTGTGTCAGAGAAGGAGTAAATATAGCTGGGAAAGTAAGAGAATGAGAGATTTTTCAATGAAACACATGCAAAGGGTGAAATAATTGAAGCACAGAGGTATAAGTCATGAGTAAAACACTATAGCTATACTGCACTAACAGAGACAGAAAGCAAGGATACAGGAGGAAGAATTTTGTGAAACTGCTAAGGGCAATACAAATGCTCATCAAAATTATACAAAACAGCCAACTGTAACCAAAAAACTACGAGATGTGTGAGGACCTATGCAACGCCTTGGGACCATATTGCAGTGGAGAACTAGTCATATGCAAAAGAGAGATGGTGGGTTTGGAGGAGAGGATTCTCCTTGGAGATTCTAATGAGTTAGTTCATCTGAAAGGATAGGAGCAAATTCTGGTGATATATAGAGTCCATTGATGCCATTCAGGCATTGGGCTATGTTTGACACAGTTCTGCCTAGAGTTCCCTGGCATGAAGGGGACTATGCATGTCCCGCAGTCCCTTCAGATATTGTAGCCTGCTCCTCTACAGCAGACTTGGACAATGCAGGGAGGAGAGCAGGGTCATCTCTTGTATCGTCAACCGCTCCTTTGGTGTAATTATTTATGTTCCCTGGGCTGCTAAACACAGCCATCACTGGATTTCACCAAATACCTGAACTGTTTCCATTCTCTCGCATAGCTGCTCAAGGGTTAGCTACAATCTGGTTAATGGGGGTACTGTTACTGTAAGTAGGGTGAGAGGAATCTGAAGTTCTGGAGAAGAGATTTAGATGTATTGGGCAGGACTCATCAGTATAGTAGAAAATTGATCCTAAGCGTACTACAATTATCTTTCAAATTTCCCAATTCACTACAAATGGAGGTTATTAATAACTTGCTTTTGACGTTTGCCAGTTCCTGGCTGTGATCTGAAGCACTTTTTAGATTTTTAAAACTGCTTCACAATCACCCAGAAGCAAAACAAAGATGTGCTGAGAAACAAAATCATTTCCCCCCACCGTGCCATAAAAGAAAACTATGGCTTTTCTGAACAGGATTAGGTAAATGAGTTATTATCCCCACAATGTGGGCTTGAGTTCCGTGTGGTTAATAATAGGCTATAAATAAATCCTCCAACTGTCAAAGCAGATAGATTGATAGATAGATAAATAAATAGATAATCACGCAGTAAAACGTAGATGTATTGTGGAAGGAACTAAAGAAAAAGAAGACATGAAATTATTTTACTTTACTTCCTTGTTTAATTATGCACTTAGATATTAAGATAAGACTCACTCTAACCCTCTTACCAAAGTTGAGTATACCTTACCCCACAAGTAGTCCCACTAAAACTACTCACCAGGGGTAACAAGGGAAGAATCCTGCCTATAATTATTGTATCTAATTCTCCTCAGATTTTACTCTGACTAACTCCATTGACCTCACTGGAATTATTACTGATTTACAATAGTATGAGAAGACTCAGGCCTATGAGGTCAGATCCTCAGCTATGTCTGATGTGTAGGTGAGCTCTCAGGGAGAAATGGAATGAAATACTCATCAAACATTTGAAGAACAAGGCCACAGTCACTTTCTCATCTTGTTCAGTAAGGGAAATGCATTATAAATATTTCAGCTATACTCCCCATTAAAGAAATCCATGGACTGATTTGTCCTTTGCCACTCTCTGGCTGGATCTACACTGACGGCGGCAAATTCGCCACCGTCAGATCTATTGCTCTGGATCGTCTGAGCAGTCTGTGTAGACCCGCTCAGTCGATCCAGCAAGTGACGCAGGAAAACCACCCCGGTAAGTGCCGTAGCGCTGTGTCGAAGGGAACGCTGTTCTCTTCGACGCAGTGCAGTGTAGACAGCGTGCAGAGGAGACGCTGCAAAGTCGACGGGAGATAAGCAAGTGATTTATGTCACTTGCGTATCTCCTGTCGACTGCTGCTGAATCGCAAAGGTAAGTGTAGACCGGGCCTCTGTGTTTAAACTTCATTGCAGTTCTGGATCTGTTGAAGTGCAACTTCCTCTTAGGGTAACACTTGGGTTTATCTGACTGAATGCCTTTTGAAAGTTAATTTGGACTATTCTCTTCCTCTTATTTAAAATGGTTCAAAAATGCATCAACTTCTGACTCCACATTAGGGGACAATGCTAAGCAAATGCAAAAAGTGTTGATTTTTGCTAATGCTGAAATTAGAAATGTTTTAGAACAAGAAAGAGGTATGATCTCTAAAGCTACTCTCCCTGCTTCAGGGCAAAGCTTTTGCGGAGCCACTTTCTTAGCCACTGTTGATTTTCTGCTACTGTTTTAAAAGATAGGATGCATATTGTCACACCTGTCACATCAGTTGATAGGCAGAGTGCAAAGAGCCCTGAAGCTCCTCACCTTTGTAGGCAATATATAGTACAGGCCTGACTCTCTCCTTATTTACACTGATGTAAATCCAGAGTAACCCAACTGCGGTAAATGCAGTTGCTCTGGTGTAAAACCAATATGCCTCGAGAATGAGACACCGCATGTTTTCTTTTCTCTTTTGACCGCTTTCATGTTGATAACAGGCATTTCCAATCCTGGATTACAATAACTCTAAGTCAATGTGTCAATTTATTTCTCTCCCAGAGCCACTGTGAGATAAGCTTGAAGGTGATCAGTCTACTGTGATCTTATTTATTAATGTCCCACACTGAAAGATATGTTTCCTATGTAGGGATAATAGCTTCAAAGGCTCTTTTCCATGTACCACGTGTTTGCCTTCACATACAGTGCTTGTGGGCTGTACATTTATCTCGTACAAAACCAGATGGTAATAATGGGTTTTCTGTGTCTGGTGCAGTCCAGGCTGCTATAGTCACTAGTGCTCATGAGGACCCTGTGTCTTCCTTGCTTGTATTGTTTTAAGTATTCTTTAGACACATAAGTATCAACAGGTATAACCAAGAGCAGGGAATCACGTTGCGAGGTGGCATTGCTATGATAGAGTAATAACGTCCTGCTGAAGAGCCAGCAAGTGCAAAATTCTGCAAACTGCCTTTGCTTACTTGGCACCTATGCCCTCATGAAACTGACATACCACCTTGTACATGGGCACAGTGCCATCCTAACAGATGGGGATGAATGTAGGCAGCCAAGAGACCATGTCTGAGCATCAAATGTGTTTGTGAAGGGCAGGATTCCCAGCCAGGAATGTCAAAACAGCTGTTTGTCCTGAGTTTTGTGTGCTGGTCGATAAGGTAGGATATGCCTTTACTAATTCATCTCTGAGCTTGATTCATTTTTTAAAAACTCTCTTCTGTGGCAGCCAACTTTTATGATTCTGGATTAGTGTTTTGCCTGAAGAGTCAAAGATAAATATTACTGTTAGCATTCCTTTTAGGCTATCTGTGATCTGACTGAAAAAATGGCACAATGGGACAGACACTTTTTTGCCATGAGGTGGAACCCTGCTTTTTTTTCCACAGCTTTTCACATAATTTTGCTAAATGGAGTCCTAAATAATTCAACATCCATTCATATCAAAACTAATATTTTAACAAAACTCAAGTTTTAATACTGAAAGCTACAAAGAAATGCAACTATAATTTAAAATCATCCTCTAACACTCAGAAAGCAACAAGTGAAAAGGTAATAGGAATAAAAAAGGGAAAAGATGGCAGATCTCTAAAATGATTCTGTCTCACCTTTTTTTCTTAATGGCAACAAAACGCACAAACTTCATTTCACAAGATCAGAAATATTTTCTGTCCCACTAGCAAGTAGAGCCTCAAAGAATTTTTACTCTTAAAATAAATCTTTTCTGCTATTACTTTATAACCTTCTCTTTTGAAGCTGATTTCAGATGTGACTGTACTATGTCTACGACTAACACAATTTTTATAACACCTTTTTATAACACTCAAGCTCCTTGACTCTGGTGAATAGCTTCATAATCACAGAGAAGGGATTCTTTTTTAGTTTAGGACTGAAAAGATTGCCTTTCTATAGGCATTATTTCCATAGGCATTATTATAATCACTATTCTCTGTGATTAATATAGCTCTACCAGATGTGTAGTGCAATCTATTACCCTATTAGGATTTTAAAATCTTGAGTATATTTCCTGTCTCTACCCACAGTCCTTGCCTATTTACCGATAGGTAATTGCTGAGTGTAGCTTATCCCTTCAAATGAAAAATGGCTAAAAGCGATGTATTATGGATTTATTTCACTATAAAGACCTTATCACAGTTCAGAAGTAACTGCATCTGTGTTCCCCTTTTTTTATCACTTGAGGTCAATCCACTCTAGGCTCCTGGCTCCTCAGTCATCTCCTCTCTTGTTCAGAGACCAAGTCTTTTTCCCTCCTGACTGGGGGTTCTTTAAGGCTGCACAGTTCTGTGAGAACACCGTGATATTTCCAGCAAGCCAGACTGCCTAAAAGGCCAGCATCTGCATTTTGCTTTCTCTTCAGCAGCTAGGACCAGTGTATTGCCCACAGTTATAAATTACCACACCGCTGTTTTTAAGCAAGCACTTTTATTCTTAAGGTGAAAGCATTACAGAGAAAACATATTAAAAACAATAAAAGAACCCACACATACGCCAAAAAAGCTTACCAGAGTTCACACCAACTCCATCCTCTGGCTCTTGTAGGTGTCAATCCTTCAAAACTCACAACTGAGTTTTCCCCATAGTTAAAAGTTTATAACTGTCCCAGATTCAGAACCAGAACAACCATGAATAGTTCAGTCTTTCCTTTGCACAGCTCAATCCTTTGATCCTGGCCTAATATACCAGGTGATCAGCAGATAGTGCCCCACTCCTCAGGGTGTGGCTTCTAAAGACTGAGTTTTTGCATAACTGCAGATGAGGAATTTGCATTTACCTCACCCTACATATTCCCCAGGAAAACCACTTAACATGTTTTTGTTCCAAAAGTCCATTTGTGGCTGGCCCATTGTACAGCGTAGTCCTTTGAACCCCAGATATCACATGTCATACCTTCCCCCTCAAGAGGTTATATACAGTCCCAGCCCACCATAATACATAAACATTTCAGCTAATACAATGGGATTCTAAAGATATTTAAACATAAATCAGTAAGGTCTCCTAAAGACATTACAGGAAATTGCCATATCTGTCACGGCCCTGTAGAACTACTGGCATCAAATAAAATACATAATTTTGGAGCACAGAGGACATTCTTCATTGTGATTTATGGAACAAAGTTAAGGTTTTCCTACTCATGCTTCTAAAAATGTATACTCTTGCAAATGACCTGCCTACATTTTCTGTTAGGTGGCATTTGTTCCCTGTAAAGGCTTTTTAAGAGGACTGTGTTGAGCAGCAATAGCAAACTGTATTTCTTAGAGGGGATACAAACTGTGCTGATGAAACCATGTGCGTTTGCTCAATCTACTGCTAACATAAGTACTACAGATTACCAAGGGAACAATGTTTAGAACAGTGACTGAATTCATGGGAAACATTTTCACCAGTATCTGAATGAGGAATGTTGATGATGACAGCGACAGAGAGATCATGAAATCCAGATCTGTGCAGTCTAATCTGTTGCAAAAATACTTTCTGTGACAATGCTCCTCAGGAGGCCCTGACATTGGACTCTCATAAGAAAAGGCTGAGAAAACAGTCTTGTCTTTTGATTCAAATATGAATAACTTATTGGGAAAATAAGTTTATCCCAATCCTAAAAGCTGCCTGAGGAATAGAAATAATTTTGTTCTCTTTGTCTCTCTGTTCGAATGGAATGCTTTGATTGTTTTTCAATACATTTGCCAACAATATTCACAGGTAATGAGACATATGCTGAATATATGATTGATCATGAACCCCGTAACAATGACACACCATTAGCTGTCACATTGAAAAAAACTTCATATCTCATATGATTGCAGCATTTCCACCATGCTGCGCCCTTAACTGATTCTGCAGCTCCTTTCCCCAACCAGCTTTATATCTTCTACACCTTCAACTGTCAGAACACCATGCCTCCATGGTACTAGTTTTTCCCTGCAGCCAGCTGGTGGCTATTAACAACATGCCAGGTGGCCTACAACCACTCAGGGACTATCTTCTCATCATGCTGCTTCACCCACCTGCCTTCCAAATCCAGCCCTCCTGTTCTATTATCCATAGTTCCAATCTCCCTGTTATCAACTTCAGCTCCAGGAATCCCCACCCTAGTTGCCACTGCTGTCCTCCCAGCCATCACTTGTGAATTATATACATATATAAATAGATTGAATAAGATGATTTATATACTATTGTGACAAAACAACTGGACAAGTGAAATTGCTTCCATTATGATCTGATAAAAAGCAATAAGAGAGCTACTTGATCATTACCTTCTACCCACTGCTTGAAATTACAATGGTATTTCATTTCTCTCATCTCTTGAAAATAGGGGAAAACATATTTTTAAAAAGGGGGAGGATGAGGAGCAAACCATTCCCGAGTTTAATGGGGCCAGGGGTCAGGAGCTATAAAATTTGCTCCAGCTTTGAAAAAGCCAGTCAAGCCTGGGGCCCTGATTTAGGGCACGCTCTGTTCTAGCCTTGAAAGTGTGAGTTTAGTGCAAGCATTGGCTGTATCAGCTAAGAAATATTGTTTTCTTCAACCTATACAAAGTCTTGTTCAAACTCTGGGTTTCATGAAGTCTTGTTTATGTTCTTATGAAGTTATTATTAGAGTTTTGGTAAAGGAAGATTCCTTGCCTTATGGTAACTGGAGTTCTTTGATAGGGTGTAGTCCTTAGAGTTATACATCATGGGTGAGCATGCATTCCGTGCATCTGAGATTGGCAGATACTTCAATAATAGTATCTGTCGATCCATGTCTGTGCCCGACATCTCCTCGGGCTCTGAGCCAAAAGTATAAGGGTCAGTGAAGACTGACCCCCTCTCCAGTTTCTTCTCTACCATGAATCAAGTGAAGATCAAAACAGAGGGAAATGAGGGCAGATTGTGAATACCCCTAGAGATCACACATCTCAAAGAACTTCATTTACTATAAGATAAGTAACATTGCTTTCATCTTTGAGTGATGGTCCCTTTGAATATTCACTGTGGGTGATAGTCAAGCAGGGCTCACCAAGGAGGAGGAGGAGAAGGGTGCAAGGAAATATTCTGCACCACTGATTGCAGGATTGATGAACCAAACAGAGCATCCTCAAAAGAAGCTTGAACCAGGACATAATGCTTAAAACAATGTGACTGAAGGCCTGGGTTACTACCCTGCAGGTCACCCAAAGGGGAATTCCTTGCAGGGAAACCACCCAGGCAACCTGGGCTCTGATTGACTGAGCCCTGACAGTCTGTGGAGTAGGGGCTTCCATAAATTCACAGCAAAAGAGGAAGCAGCTGGAGTCCTATATCAGATTATCCTATAGTCCAGAGGCTGGGGCACTCACCTGAGAGATTGTTTCATTCGCTTCTCATCCGGTGGAGGGGGATCTCCCACATCCTAGGTGAATACTCTAACTACTGGGCTAAAAGTTAGGAACCAGGTGGCTGTCCTCCTCCTCTTTCCCCACCCCACCCCATCTCACCCCACCTCCCTGGCTCTGTGTGAAGTTCCCTGTCCAATAAGCGTGGTGAGCTCTCAAAACCTCCTAAACTGGATTCCACAAGTGAGTTAAGTAGAAGAACACTTATTTTCCCCTGGATTGTGCATCATTCTGCGTTTAGGCAGAAGATAGGTATCCAAATGCCTAGAGGGAGGCAGCAGTGCACATTCTCGGAGGCAGAAACATAGGTGCCTAAGGAACTTTTACTGCAAATGCTCAGGTGCTGAGTGACTTTAGGTGCCTACAGGATTCTGTGGGAGTTTTGTGAATTGCAGTGGAGCCTAAAACTGGGAGTTAGGTACCTAAATCCCTTTGTGAATCCCAGTCTTAGTCCCTGTCCTAAAGAACTTGGAATCAAAGAAAGAGTTCTCATTACAGGTGATATGACCTCATATCAGACACTTTTGAAAGTTATAAGGCTCTTTCATTTACTCTGCTCTTGTATTGTGAGAAATACTAAAGCTCCATCTTGAACTCAGCCCTGGCACCATTCCAACATGAATCCTATACAATCTCATTTAGAAAGCACCTTATTCATGCAAACATCCCAAGGCAGTGTATACTTTAAATGGGATTAGGGGGAGCTCAGCTAAGAGCAATATTAAAAAGAAGAGCCTTAATCTTACTCTTAAAAAACATGTAGTGAGGGAGATTCTCTTGAGCCCAAAGGGTAGCACGTTCTAGATAGAAGAGGGATACTGTGTAAATGCTTAGTATCAATGAATACATGAATATATTTTTGGCTCAGACAAGTTGAATCTTATTAATCATGTCCTCTTTGAGGCTCTCTTATAATATACTCTATGTAGTTTATTGCATAAACCATTGGGTAAAACCCAGATGTCTTTGCTCAGGTAAAATTCTCAGTAATATATAAGTGAGCGTTGCCTGTATAAGGACTGCAAGATGAATTCCTATACTTTGTATAATGTACATCGCAACTTATTTTTAAACCTAATGTAATTTTTCGTACCAAATAAGGCAAAGGCAAAGAGGTTCTTCTAGGGCAAAAGCAATGTTTCAAATTATACAGACTAAAGTGTATATGTATTTGGAGCTGGGAAACACTGAAGTATATTTAAATTTTTACTGATCACAGTTTTAATCTAGAGCTTTTACCATGCACTGTGCCAGTAAAACCAGTGGGAGTGCCATAAACATAGAATGCTAGTGTTTTCATGTCTTCCATAACATGTAATGGGCACTGACAGTGTTTCATTGGTTAGCACTAACAAGAAAATCTTTATGCAATGAGATAAATTCTCATCAAAATTAGAGAGGATGAAAAACACCCTTCCAACTGTCACCAAAAATTTATACACTCTGGCTTGCAGATTCTTTGTCATTTGTGACAATTGTGGAATTGTTACTTCTTACTTTGGAAGAAAATAGATGGGTGGTCTTGTTGCTAAAGCGTTGGGAATCAGGAGATCTGGATCCATTTCAACCAGACTTCCTGTGTGACTTTGGGCAAGTTGATTAATCT
The DNA here is from genome assembly GCA_007922155.1 of Mesoclemmys tuberculata. Classification (NCBI taxonomy): domain Eukaryota; kingdom Metazoa; phylum Chordata; order Testudines; family Chelidae; genus Mesoclemmys; species Mesoclemmys tuberculata. The sequence goes on from ML675616.1 coordinate 27,739,448, forward strand.
GTTCTCAGTTTCCCCGTCTGTAATGGTCATAATAATATATCCTTTCTTTCCCTCTTTGTCTGTCTTCTCTACTTAGGACTTGGAGTTATTCCAGGATATCTGTTTTTGAAAAGCTGTCCCTGAATAACTCCAATGCACCTTTCTCAGGGATGACACAGGAGATGAGATTTCCACTCTATGTGGATCTCTTTGCAGGGTTGGGGCATAAGGTGGCATTAGTGAGCATGTGGAATAGCCCCTTACCTCTATTGCCCAAGATGTTTCCCCACAGCAAAAGAACAGCAGCACACAAAGAGGCAAGGGGACAAAAAATCTCAAAGGTCTTTTAAAAACCAAAAATCTCTTTTCATAGGTCTCTTGCATTTTATAGACAGTCATTTACTTCAAAATAGTTCTTGCAATGAATTTTTACAGCCACAGTTTAGGCAGTGCCTCTGTAGATAAATGGTTAAGAGCTATTTTTCCATAAATTAGCAAGAGAGAAAACCCATAAAATTTGTCAGCAGGCTTCAGAAGAGTGCTATTTTCAAGCAGCACAAATTGCGACTGGCTCAGCACCATATGGTATTTAATTTTCTCTAATGTATGCATGTGCACAAATTGCATTTAGGTAACTGGAATGCTGTCAGTTTGAAGATAATTCTACATATACTCTAACAGGTATAAAGCCAAAGGTGACTGATAATCCCTGCATCATTTCGAAAGATGGACATTTTATTCATTCACCATTGCAAGTAAACATGAAGAAATGTTAAGAGCTTGGTTGTTGGGTAGATCTGAGGCTTGCTTTTTATTCTGAACTATGGCTCAATTCAGAACAAACAGTCAAAATAAGCATGTCTGGTTTTAAAACCATCCTCAGATATATTATAATACACATCTTAAATGGAAACCTGATCAATTTCTATCCGCTAAGAATAATATCTGTATTGTATCTTATCATAGTACCATGACAAATGTGATACTAATTCAGGAGGAAAAAAAGGTGCTTCATTTTTGCATCAGGTAGAAATATTCTGTGAGTACTCACATGTGGCTGACTGGTTCTGTTTTGTTTTGTTTTCTGTTTCCCCTCCCCCTTGCCATTTTTGGAAGTTTTGGGAAGTATAATGCAACAAGACAAATCCTGAGCTGTTGTAATTCAGTAACACTCTACTGAAGCCAATATAGCTACACCAAGAGTTTGCACCTAATTCAGTGGAACTGAATATATTGTTTCTGTTGAGAATGTTAAAAGTATCGGTCTGGCTCCTTGTTTACAGTATCCTTTTATAATGATTAGTGATCAGCCAATCAAAGCTTCCTTGACTCATGTTTTAGAACAAATTTATCTCAGTGTCAAAGAAGTAAAGGTGGAATGAACATTATGAAATTACTAATGCAATAAATTATGGTTCTGACTGTAGGAGGCAAGCTTATTGTTTAATTGTGAATTGAAATGGTACCTGGTTCTCTCTCTGTCTTAGATCTGAATCGGCAATTTAGGAAACCCTGACCAAGAAAAGGACCAGTATTTGAAAGAGAATCTGAGCAAACAGAGAAGCAGCAGCGAAGGAACAGGAAGCATAGAGAAGAATGGCATTGAGGTGGGGGGAAAAGAGCAGGAAAAAAAGACAGGATGGTTGGGAGAGAAGGGTTCAACTTTGGATTTAGCAAATTGACCAACACAGCTGGCTCTTGAAAAAATGAAAAGGAATAAAAATAAAATTCACCAGCTAGTGCAAATGACAAATGACATGGGGTTTAGCAGAAATGAGAGGAATAATGACGCTGACACAGGGTATGTCCACACCACAGTTAGACATCTGCAGCTGGCCTGTGCCACCTGATTCAGTCTCTCAGGGCTTGGTTTGGGCTCAGGCTGCAGCCCAAGCTCTGGGACTCTCCCACGTTACAGGGTCCTAGAGCCCAGGCTAACCCCAAACATCTGCATCACAGTTAAACAGCCCCTTAGCCTCAGTCCCGTGACAGCTGGCACAGGTCAGCTGCAGGTTTTTAATTGCAGGGTGGACATACGCTTAGAGCCAGTGAACATTGGACAACATCAGAATAATATACTCTTTGTGGTCATTATGCCAGGAATAAAATACCTTCCCAAATTTTCAAAGTTGCATAGTCTAGAAAAAGCCTTATCTACCAGGCTATTCAAAACTCTAGGCTATGATGAAGGATTAGCCACTTGGCCTTGTAGTTTCCACTCACACGGGCAGGTTTTATAACTACTCAATTGAGGAAAAGCCAAATTCATCCTGTCATCTCTTCTCTATAAAGGTGACTTCTAATGCCTTGGCCTTTACTAATCTGCAAGTGGTACAGCACAATTAAAATAATACAGCACCTCGAACCTACCCCCAAAATGCTTTAAAACATCTACAAACAATACAGTATTACCTATACATAGAGGAATCATGGTATTAAGCTTGCCATCCTCGTGTCAGCTTTTATCATGAGTCTCACAATTAGACCTGTGCAAATAATGGATTTTTCACTTTGTCAGAAGAAAATTGTTTTAAGTCAAAAACGAAACAAAATTGTCTGAAATTTTCAGTTAATCAAAAATTTCCTTCAGGTCGAACAAAACATTTTGCTTTGCAATTTTTAAGTGAAACATTTTGATTTCAGCCACTTAGGGTTCTTTTGATTTGTTTAAAATAAAATTTAAAGGAATGTTGAAATGAAAAGCCAAATCAAAATATTGAAACATTTAATTTAAAAAAGGTTTTAATGAAACATTTTGATTTTTCAGAAGTTAAGTAGGTTTTTTAGTTTGGGGATTTTTACATCTCCTGAAACAATTTGTTAAAACTGACAAATTTGCAAAAGGTTTCAGTGTCAATGAATCAGCATTTTTTGCTGAAAATAGTTTTGATTTTTTTTTTGCCCAGGTCTATTCACAATACATAATGTTTTTCTTAGATCCACAGCTACCAGAATCAAATGGTTACATGAGAAATTCACCTTTCATTTAAGTAAGTAAATACATATCTACCCTTTATGATTGTAGACAAAAACCTGAAAATTTGATCCAAGTGTACTATAAAGGTTCCAAAACCAGAAGGCATATCAAAAGATCCCAAAAGTTTGTTTTATTTTTTTTTAATCTCGTAACATTTTTAGGCCTGACTCATGATTTCCGGTTGGCAATATAGCTTGATTCACCATCGAACTACAGCCACTCCTGCTGTAAACTATGGCAGCTATTTAACACAGCACACTCAAGTTTACTGTATGAACCGCTGAATGCCATATTTAACTGAAATAGAAAATGGCTAATTAGACAGGCAGAATATAATTTCTGAATTTGGGAATCTGGTCATAACACTGGGACCTGCATCCCCGATAGTTGTGAAAAGTCCCACAACTGGTCAAAACCTTAGGGGATTTTTGTTTGTTTTTAAAGATTAGACCTAAAAGCAATCTCCTGCAGTACATTTAGGAAAGGCAACCCTTAGCACAGTTTCTCTGAGGGTTACTTGTTACTCTCAGAAGAGCTGTTTCTAGGTTACATGTAAACCGCACCACTGAAAAATCATATTAGAAATCGTTGTACAAAGAACTGCATTTCAGAACAGTAAGTATACAGCAACACATTTGAGAATGTTAAGGAAAAATAGGCTATTTGACAATTTGCCCAACTCAAGCTTCAAAGCATATGTAATAGCATTTTCAGCTGAGGCAGTGGAAAGCCAGACAGTCCTAAGTTAATGATCCTTTGTTTTAGAGGATCATGGATCATCCACAAAGAAACAGCATCTTAAAGGACTGCTAATGAAAGCAGTGCTTCTAGTAACAACGGCTTCAGAGCAGGAAAGTGATGATTTACTGAAACCAAACACAGAGTCTTCTGGGAGTAAGGTTACTGTACAGCAGGTATGTAAATATGGAGATATTTTTTTCCTGTATATGAGCTAAATATAAATTCAGCCTTTCATGCTCCTAAGTACATTGTAGAGGGAAAGTAAATCTCACAAGGAAAGAGCAGGAAATGGATGTACAAATCAATAGCAAAATGACAACACGTTTATTAAACGGAATAAAACATTTCAACGGTTTTTTATGTCAAAGTGTGAAGTTTACGTTACTCAAGCGTGTAGCCAGCGAAACAACACAGGAAGGCACAAAAACTAGGACGTGCTGGGGACCTGCACTAGAAAATGTTGTATTGCCAGACAGAGGCTTTGGTGGTGGTCGTGGAGGTTTTGTTTGTTTCTTTCTTTGAGTGAATTTTTTTTGGGGGGGGGGAGGTGCTTTTTGAAAGCTTTTAAAGAATTTTAAAGAATACGCGATTACCGCTATTCGTTAAACTAAACCCATCTACTTTATAATGGGGTTTCTGCAGTAGAAGTAACTTCCCATTGGCAAATTCTGTTGTGTGAGGTGAACAACAAACTGTACGCACCCAGACAGCCCAGGATTCCAAAGCCCTTGGGTTTTTCCCAAGAGATTTGCACATACATCTGTAGAGTGTGACTCAAATAGACAGCGTCAGTATTCTAATCACACACACCCCGTCCACTTCAAAAAAGGGGGGCTATCTCCTCCCACACATGAGGCCACTGCTTGGGCTGACCTCCCAGACCTCAGTATAAGGAAAGCCTCTGCCTGTAGAATTTTCATTGTAACACTGTCTCTCACTGACTCTGTGAAACAACAAGTTTGGCGATTGCTGCTGTAAAATGGAAACAAGAAACTACTGCCAATGAGGCACAGTGTGAAGACATAATTATGCAGCACCTCTTTCCTTTCCCGCCAATATTTATTAGCCTATGGACAGTAGCCAATACCTAGGATTGTGACTGAAGAGCCTAGGGTTGTATTCCTTCCTCTTGTCTCATTGCGTAGCTCTACTCAAGTCATTTTGGCCCAAATGTTCAAAAGTGCTCTACCACAGTTGCCATGTTTTATGCAACTCCATTTGTGACATTTTATGCAATTTACTTAATGGATAAATGTGCATATTTGCAAATAATTTGCATATAACCAGTAACTTCACTTTATAGTCAATACTTCCTGCCCCAAACCAGGGAGGGTTGGAGGAGGAGATGGAACATGGAGTTGCACAAGACTTGCCAGCTCTGGGAGGTGAATACTTGGGTGTCCATGGGAGACAGAAGGGAGGCTGTCTAGGGGTGCTGGAAGGTCTGCAGTATTATTAACTGGGTTAGTCCTGGAGCATCTGTGTTATTTGGATCAGTGAGTTCCTGGGTGATTTCTGATAACTAGCTAGTTGAGCTTGTAGGGGAGTGACTGGGGTTGGTGGATTCTGGAGTGTCTGAGGTGCTGGATGATGCTAGGGGTGGATGAGTGGGATCCGTCTGGGTTGAAGTCCAATGGGGGGAGACTCAGGCAAGTACTGAATCCCCTTTTGTCTTGGCTTGGCCACCACCACTGCCACCAGCTGCCTCTTGGTTTCTCTTTCCTTGCTGAGATCCACCAGAGAGATCAATGAGAGGAGACACAGAGGCTGTCTGCAGAGCAGCACAGCTTGTCACATGACTGTTGGGAGAGACAAGAAAAAACCCCACAAAGTCATATGCATGAAGTTCAGCTGAGCTTCTGGAATGTAAAATGCAACAGTCTATTGTCTGGGTTATGCAGAAGGTCAGATTAGATGACCAAAATGCTACTTTATGGCCTTAAAAATCTATGATGGTAACCATTTATGGCAAGCTGCCAAATGCATGCACATCATGTGAGATTCATGACACTTGACAGCTCTGGGTCCTCAAACACCAAGTATCCCAAAGCTGGGAATAAAAAAGTAAGGTGCCCAAAATTAGAGGCCATATTTGAAAATATTGTACCTCAGTTTACACATAGATAAAGTGGGTATAATATCAACAACCTTTGATAAATGCTTTGGCATTATGGATGAAAAATATAATGAAAGTGATCCAGGTCAATTAATCATATTATCATAATTATAATTCTCTATTCAATGGCAAGATAAATAGAATTTAAGCCCATCCATAAGGGACCATTAGCTCATCTAGTCTGACCCTCCAGTATATTACAGGCAACTACATTTCAGCCAGTTACTCCTATATTGAGCCCAGTCATTTTTGTTAGGCTAAAGCATAAGTTCAATAAAGCCATATAGTCTTCCAGAGTTGGGGAATCCATCACTTCCCTTGGTAGTCACTAGTTCCAATGGTTAGTCATTCTCACTGTTAAAAATGTGTGCCTAATTTCTAATTTGAATTTGTCTGGCTTCAGTTTCTGGCTGTTGTGTCTTGTTATGCCTTTCTCCACTAGATTAAGAGCCCTTTATGCTTTCCCTTGAAGGTATTTGTAAGTTGTAATCAAGTCACATCTTGATTGTTTTTTTGTTTTGTTTGTTTGTTTTTAAATAAGCTACATATATTGACCTCCTTCAGTCTCTCACTGTAAGGTACTTTCTACAGCCCTTGATTAATTTTTGTGGTACTTCTCTGAACCCTCTCAGTATTTTAACATCCTTTTTTAATGTGCATACCTGAACTAGACATAATATTCTAGTATCAGTTTCACCAATGCCATATAATGAGGTAAAATCACCTCTCAACTTTGACTCACTACTACACTCTTCATATATCCAAGATTCACATTAGCCCTTTTGCCCCAGAATTGCTCATTGCTCATACTCATGTTCAGTTTCTCATCTGCTGTGACCCCAAAATCCTTCTCAGTCACTGCTCTCCATGGTACAGTCCCCTGTTTCGAAGGCATGGCCTACATTTCTTGGTTCTAGATATATAACTTTGCATTAAGTTGAATATATTTGGGGAAGATGATTTTGCTTTTTATGATACAATACTCACATACAACATCTTGATTTTCTTTAAATGAAATATTAGCACATAAAAAGATGTAAGATCTTTGGGACAGGGACCGTTTCGTCTCTATGTTCAGTATGGTACTGGTGCAAAAAAAGAATTATTTATGTGTAGAGTGTGTGTACCCAAAAGATATTTTGGTCACCTGGGTCATTATATATGCTTTGTCCCTTGTCCAGTGCTAGTGCTATTCATCTTGTATTGCATTGATTGTCAGCACATTGTTATTATTGCTGCTCAAAGAACACAATGGGGGAAGCTTAAAAAAGGGCATTAGAATTCCAGTCGGGACTTTCCTTCAAAACCATTCAAAAGAAATGGTTGAAACCAACTGTTATACTTTTATATACTCTATTGCACTTCTTCCAAAGGGCTGCTTTCTATTCACTTGGTATCTTGTAGGTTATAAATTGCAATCTGCATTTCCTCTACCAAAATGCACAGCTAGTGATATTTAACTGTAAAGAAATATATCCCTAGGCAATGAATAAAGTCAGAAATTACTTACTGAATTTAACCAGGAAGAGAATGAACCCATATAGATGTAGTGCATAAATTTTCAAGTGTGGGACAATGGCTACCGTTTATTAACATTTTATCTCTATATTGAAATGTCTGACCTTGCTTCAGCAGTTTTATTGGCAGCAAGGTATCTGGAAGTTTCATTTTTTCCCCCTTGAAAAAGAAAGCAGAACTGTTCATGCTAGTAAACAACTCAGCAGTGACTTCTCTAATGCTTTCTGTAGGTGGAACAGAGGTAGGAATACTTTTTTAATATGAAAAAAATAAGATAATAAAAAGACCAGCTTTCACTAAAGAAAAAAATAATGCTTTAATTAGCAGACGATATGTACCTGAGTTACAGTAGTCTGAATTTTAGACAGATAGAATGCCAAAGGATAAATTGCTTAGGAAGCATGAGCCAATTTTTGAAAGTTATGTAGGCAAATAAAGATGCAGATAGGGACCTAGTGAGATTTTCAAAACTGCTAGGCACCTTTCAAAAGCACACAAGGTGCTTATTTGCATCTTTAAGCACATAAAGACATTTTAAAATCTGGCCCAAATAGTTCCCCTGAATACAAAATAAAATGAGAAAATAAAGTATGGCATAGGTCCTTGTATAAGCTGAGAAATTTCAGAAAAAAATTCACAGCAGGCTTTTTGGGGTGTGGGGAGATGCTCCTCAAATGAATTAATTTAGCATTACCACCAGGCAGAGGGACTACCCAGCAGGATCTATGCCTTGTTTTTAGCTCCCAGTTGACTGACCCTAACAGCTTTAGAAGTCTGTGATACAGCCAGAGGTGTGTACTCTTTCTGGATGAAATGGTAGGGTCAGTTTATCTTCAAGTTAGCATATATGCAACTTTCTATGACAAGCCATGGCAGCTCAGTCAATGGTATTTCTTCTGAAATGTTCTGTGATAAAAGAAAATGGTGGCAGAGACTGGAATTCAGTTGTATTTTCATTGTGCAGAAGAAGAAAAAGCATGGTGTTGTTTACTGTAAGACACCAAGAATTCTTGTTTCTTTGGTTTCGGTCCTCTTTAATGATAGCTTCATAAGTTAGGGAAAAGGGTGTAAATGTGTTATGATTCATGTACATCTGTTGTGATACCCTCGTAATATATAAGTGGTTTGCAATTTTTATTAATGTTGAAGCTGCCCCTGAGAGTTATAATCTAACTCTATTTCAGGCAGACTATTAGCCAAAAAAAGCTGGGGTCTGGATCTGTCCAGCTGCCACTGAAGTTTAAGGCACACAAAGCTGAAGCGGAGGCAGCAGCAGTAAACATGGGCCATACACAGGGGAATGTCACCGAGTCAGGGAGAATGAGTAAGAAGTAGAACAAGTACTTGGGAAGTGCTGCTGTAGGAGCTACCATGTGGGCATTAATATTTTACTGAACCAACAAGAACAATTCTACAGAAGGCTGAAGCATCTTGTAGAATTGGGCATGTACTGTAACATATGGGACAAAATGTCTAGAACACATCTTGCCAGTGATTGCATCTATAATCAAGATTTTATTACTCTATCCAAACTTCTTGTATTATAGGTTGAAATAATTGGGAATGTTTAGTCTGCAGATACTAGAAAGCTGGAGGGGGAAGAGGGGACCAGGCTGACACCTGTCAAATATGTAAAAACCTGTTTTAAAGAGAATGGTGACCAGTTGTTCTCCACAACCACCAAAGGTAGGACAAGATGTAATCAACGTAGGCCTGGTTTACATCACACAGTTAGGTGGACGCAAGGTGACGAAAGCCTACGTCAACCTAGCTCTGGATGCGTCCTCATTTAAATTTGGCTCCCACCAATGTAAGTGCCTGACTATGCCAACTTAATAATACCACCTTCCCACAGCAGTGCAGAGTCATGGTGTAATTAGATCAATGCAGTGATCGTGTATACACTTTGTAGCAAGGTGGGGGGCGAGGGGAGAGGAGGGAAAGATCTATTCCGCCCCGTGAGTCCTGCGCTTTTCCGGCTCCGCCAGCGGTGCGGCTGGGGGGAGGTGAGCCGGAGAGGTGTGGGGAGACTGGGGCCTGCTTCGCCCCTGAGACCCGGTACCTTCCCTGTCTGTGGCCCTGCTGCTCGTAGTCAGCTTCCTGGTACCAGGGAGGAGAGTGGTCCCACCTTCCTACTGCAAACTGCTCTACTCCGGCTGTGAGCTCCCTTCTGGCTGCCCCTGCCTGCCTGCACTGGAGACTTTTAGCTGCTGGGGCAGTTTCCTTGATAGGCCCCAGGGGGTCTAATTACCTTGAAGTAGCCCCAGCTGGATCACCCAGGGAATAAGCCTTTGCTGAGCCTGGGACTAATATCCATGCTTTCCAGCACCCTTGCATAGCTGTCTAGTCTGGCCCTGGCCCCCCTTCTTTCTTGTTCTCCTGGAGCTGCTTCTTTGGGGGACCCTGCTACTGCTGCTGCTGCTGCTTCAGGCCTGGCGGGCCTCCCTCCTGGCTGGGAGGGAATGAGTGAGTGAGTGAGTGAGTGGCCCTTCCACCACCACCACAATCCCAGCTGCTATCTCCACCCCGGTCCTCCAGGCCGTGAGGGCCACTATGAAGGAGGGGAAGGGGACCGGACGGCAGGGCGAGGCAGCCTACCAATGGGCCCATGGCTTCCGCGACACCCTGCTGGCCTACGGCACCGGCCACGGGCTGCTGCGGAGCCCGATGAGGACCGCTAGTGCTCCTGCCCACCAGGATCCCGCCCAGCCCTCCTCATAATGCCTATCACCATCAGCACATTGAACACAAGGGGCTGCAGGATGGGTCTCCGCAGGAACCAGGTACTCTCCTTCCTTCGGGAGGGGGGGTGTACTCTATAGCGTTCCTGCAGGAGACCCACATGGACCCAGCCACCAAGGCCAGCTGGTGGCTGAAGTGGGGAGATGGGGTGCACCTTTGTCATCTCTCCGCCCATGCTGGCAGAGTGGCCACCCTGTTCTCCCCTGACCTGCAGCCTGAGGAGCTGGGGATTGCCGTGGTCGTGCCGTGCTGCCAGCTACACCTCCGGGTCCATGTGAAGGGGCTGGCGTTGAGTCTTGTCAAAGTCTACGCCCCGACCACAGGCCTGGAGCAGGTGCGGTTCTTTCAGTGGGCGGCCGCCTTCCTCTGCACACTGTATCCTCAAGAATGCCTGGTCTTGGGCGGGGATTTTAACACCACCCTCAAGGAACGAGACCACATGGGGACCGAGCAGTGCCAGGCCGCCACGGATGACCTCAGGGAGATTGTCAACCATCACTCCCTGGTGGACGTCTGGTGTGACCACCACCCGGACGACGTCGTCACCTTTACCTTTGTCCAGGTGGGGGAAGATCGGTCGCGCAACTCCCGGTTGGACCGTATCTACATCTCTCGTCACCACCTTGTGTGGGCCCACTCCTCCAGCATCGGGCCGGCCCCGTTCTCGGATCACCATATGGTGACCGTGACAGCTTCTCTCACCGTGGAGAGGCCGGGGCCAGCCTACTGGCATTTCAACAACAGCCTGCTGGAGGATGTGGGCTTCGTGGCGTCCTTCCAGGAGTTCTGGCTGGCCTGGCAGGAGCAGAGGGACACCTTTCCCTCGGCGCGGTGATGGTAGGATGTGGGGAAGGTGCGCGCCCGGCTCTTCTGCAGTGACTACATTTGGGGGGCCAGCCGGCGGCGGGATGTGGGGATAGAGCAGCTGGAGTGGGAGGTTTTGGAGCTGGAGAGGCGACTGGCTGCCAGCCCCGAGGATCCGTCCCTCTGCGGAGCATGCTGGGAGAAGCGGGAGGAGCTCAGAGCCCTCAAAGATCTTCAAGCTCAAGATGCCTTTGTCTGGTCCCGCATCCATCTCCTTTGGGAGATGGATCGTGGCTCCTGCTTCTTCTACGCCCTGGAGAAAAGGAGGGGGGCCCGAAAGCATGTAATCTGCCTTTTGGCTGCCAACAGCACCCCCTCATGGACCTGATGGAGATGTGTGGAAGGGCCAAGGCCTTCTACGCAGACCTTTTCTCCCCAGAGCTGGCTGACGTCGCCGCCTGCAGAGTGCTCTGGAATAAACTCCCTGCAGTCAGCACGGGTGACCGGGACCGGATAGAGAAACCTCTCACTCCGGCCGAGTTCTCAGAAGCCCTCCACCTCATGCCTACCAATAAATCCCCAGGCATGGACGGGCTGACCGCGGAGTTCTATCTCGTGTTTTTGGACGTCCTCGGCCCGGACCTCGCCACCGTCTGGACCAAGTCCGAGGTTAGCGGAGTGCTCCCCCTGTCATGCAGGCGGGCCATGCTCACCTTACTGCCAAAGAAGGGGGACTTCCGCGACCTCCGGAACTGGCGTCCCCTCTCGCTTCTCGGCACGGACTACAAAATAGTGGCCAAGGCCGTCTCACTGTGGCTGGGGTCCGTGCTGCAGGACGTGGTCCACCCTGACCAGACCTACACCGTCCTGGGCCACACCATCTTCAGAAATCTGTATCTGGTCCGGGACTTCTTGGAACTTGGGTGTAGGGATGGTCTGTCGTTCACCCTCCTGTCCCTGGACCAGGAGCAGGCGTTCGACTGGATGGACCACGAGTATCTCCTGCGCACTCTGCAGGCGTTTGGCTTTGGACCCTGCTTTGTGGGATTTCTCCGGGTGCTGTACGCCTCCGCAGAGTGCTTGGTCAAGCTCAACTGGACCCTGACCGAACCGGTCAGCTTTGGGCGCGGAGTACGCCAAGGCTGTCTGCTGTCCAGCCAGCTGTACGCTCTGACCATTGAGCCCTTCCTCTGTCTCCTCCGCCGGAGATTGACGGGGTTGGTGCTATGTGAGCCAGAGCTGAGGCTGGTGCTGTCAGCGTATGCCGATGATGTGCTCCTCATGGTCCAGGACCCGGGCGACCTGGTGCGGTTGGAGGCCTGCCTGGCCATCTACTCGGCAGCCTCCTCCACCTGGGTCAACTGGGCCAAGAGCTCTGGTCTGATGGTAGGGGCCGGGTGGTGGGCGAGCTCCCTCCCACCTCCTCCTACCTGTGTTTCAAGCCATCCGGTGGAGCGCGGGTCCACTGCTCTATCTGGGCGTTTACTTCTCCACCACCTATCCCTCCCCGGTGGAGAACTAGCAGGATTTGGAGGGCAGGGTGTCTGAGCAGCTGCGGAGATGGACAGGACTGCTCCGGTGCCTCTCCCTCTGGGAGAGAGCACTAGTGATCAATCAGCTGGTCCTGTCCATGCTCTGGCACCGGCTCAACACCCTGGTCCTGACCCCGAGTTTCCTGGCCTACCTCCAGAAGACAGTTCTGGAGTTCTTTTGGCCAGGACTGCACTGGGTCTCTGCAGGGATTCTGAGTCTTTCCCTGGAGGAGGGCGGGCAGGGCCAGTGCTGCATCCGCAGCCAGGTCCACACCTTCCACCTCCAGGACCTGCAGAGACTCCTTTATGGTGCAGGTAGTCCGGTGTGGAGCCATTTGGCGTGTGTCTTCCTCCGCTGCTTCTGAGGACTCCAATACGACTGGCAGCTCTTTTCTCTCCATCCGAGAGGTCTTCCACAAGACCTCTCCGAGCTGCCAGTCTACCAGGACCTTCTCCGGACCTGGAGGCTCGTCTCGGCCTCCAGGCCCCTTGCAGTCCCCGAGGGGAAGTGTCTCCTCGTGGAGCCCCTGCTACACAATCCCCAGCTGTGTGTGCAGGCGGCGGAGATCCCCTCAGCGCGAAGGTGGTTGGTCGTGGCAGGAGTCACCAGGGTCGGAGACCTCCTGGACTACGCCCGGGGGACTTGGGTGGACCCCCATGCGCTGGCTTGGCGCATGGGGCTCTCCACCCTTCGAACCCCCCGACACATACTCCAGGAGGTGAGGGCAGCCTTGCCCCCTACTGCTTTGATGTACCTCGAGCGGGTCTTGCAGGAGGGTGCTCCCCGCCTCCCCCCTCAGCCCCGGCCCTCTGATGCTTACCATCAGGCCTCGGCCCCGTGAACCCCCTCGGCCCCCCCATCCTCACGCCCCAAGCTGGCTGCTCAATCTGCAGCCGGTCCTCTTCCAGACTGAGCCTAGGGACCACCTGTACGCGCTCATGCTCCACACCCTTCACTTCCTCGCCCTCGTGTCCCGCCCAGACACCAAGTGGCGGGACCTATTACCACCCTTGGAGGGCAAGGATCCCTGGTGGGACAGCCTGTATTCCACCTTGACCCCACAGCCCGTCAGGGACATCAGTTGGTGGATCCTTCACGGAGTCATGAGCACAGGCGTGTACTTGGCGCGGTTCACCTCCCACCCTGACACTTGCCCCTACTGCGGTGTGAGGGACACCCTGGCGCATGTGTACCTGGAGTGTACCAGGCTGCAGCCCCTCTTCCGGCTCCTCCAGAACCTCTTGTTGAGGTTCTGGCTGTACTTCTCCCTGCACCTGTTCATCCACTCACATCCCATCCGTAGCCCCACGAAGTTGCAGGACCTCCTCATCAACTTCCTCTTAGCCATCTACAATACCAGGTAGAGGAGGTTGGTGGGGGGGCTTTCTGCGACTGTGGGGCCTATTTCCGTTCCCTTGCTAATTCATGTCTCTGGGCAGAGTTCCTCTGGGCGGCGTCCGCTGACTCCCTGGACACCTTCGGGGAGCGGTGGGCGCTGTCTGGGGTTCTCTGCTCAGTGTCCCCTTCTGGTTCTTTTCTCTTAAACCTGTGACCCTCACGCCCTTCCTGGTTTTTCATCTGTTGTCCCCCACATTTAATTGGAAACTGGTCCAGAGGCTCCTCCCTGAGGCTGAGGGGGGGCCTTTAGCAGTGGGTGGGCTAGCGCCCACCCACCTTCTCCGGTTTTCAACAGGAGCACCCTTGCATAGCTGTCCGGTCTGGCCCTGTCATAACTTACATCAACTGTTACTGGCCTCCAGGAGCTGTCCTACTATGCCCCATGCTGACTGCTGTGGTCACTATTGTGAACTCCCCCTGCCCTTTTAAAGCACTGCAAATTTTTGAAATTCCTTATCCTGGTTTCCTGCCTTTGTGAGCACACCTAACAGCTCGCCATTGTTGTGTGCAACTACCCAGCTGACCATGCCAGCTACTCACTGCAGACATGCTCCAGCCTTCAGTCCGCAGGAGGTATTGGATCTCCAGGGCCTGTGGATTGAAGACACTGTGGAGGCACAGCTCCATTGCAGCTGTAGAAAAATGGCCCTCTATGAGCAGATTGCACAGGGGATGCAACAGGGACCAGCATCAGTGCCACACGAAAGCCAAAGAGCTATGGCAGGCATACCAGAAGGCCAGCGAGGCCAGCAATGAATCTGGTGCTGAGCCACAGACCTGCTGCTTTTACAAAGAGCTGCAAATCATCCTCAGCAGAGACCCCACCCAGACCCCAAATAATAATAAGTATTATAATAATATAATAATAATATAATAATATAACAATTTCGAGGACCCTGAATCACAGGTCACCCACAGGGGTGAGATATCAGCTAAAATGAACATGGCCTGTGGAAAATAATGCCAGTGTGGAGTTCCATTGTCCTATGAAACTAGAACCATGACAGTGAACTATTCCCTCCAAGGGCCATACTCACAATGGTTGGTGCTCTGATTGGTGCCATGTTCTATCAATCCCACACCGAAGTGAGACTGCAGCACTTACAACCTTTGGGAGCAAGGGGAACGAGTTCAGTATCTTCAGTTTCGATTTCCGTCATGAATACACTGACAATGGTACTTCTGTGTGTTGTATCTGCAGCTGCTGTCATTGTGGCCCTTGGGGTCTCTGCATCCACACCCATGAATCACCTGAGCCAGACAAGAAGAAGAAAGCAGAGGACTCAGGATGACATATTCCAGGTGATCCTGCAAGCCAGTGCTGCACCAGAGAACTAGGACAGGGCCTGGAGGATCACTCTTGCGGGCAGCATGGAGAAGGCTAGGAGAAGAAAGGCACAGGAAAAGGAGAGGGAAGTGCAGCAGGAGATACTGTGATTCTCAGACTCTGGTAAACCTGTAGGTTCAACAATCCTGTGCTCACCTCCCTCTGCAGCCCGTAGGGAACTCAATATCAGGACCCCTGCAACATTCCACATGGCATCAGGTGTCAGTGCACCATCCTCACCACTCCACCAAAGGGGGACATTAAAGGTAATCACAGTTTCACAAACACTGGCCTGTGAAAGCCACGGTTGGCGACCGTGTCCCTGAAATGGACATGAGTGTTCTTTCCCATTCATAAGCTCTGTTCCCTTAATTTGATAAGTTTTAAATGTTTTTTTTAAATTGCCTGGTTCCTGGTACAGAATCAAATTCTATGTTTTGGAACAAAATTCATCTTTATTAGTTCACAACATATGCTGCCTGGTGCTGAGCAGGTCTGACACCCACCAATTTCCTGTTACTTCCCGGTGTCACAGAACCCATAACATCCTTCACATGCAATATTAATAGGTGCATTGACAATGTTATCTTCCTACACACACAGCACGATTCATACCTGGCTACAAAAGAGCAAGGCCAGGTAAAGCACTCTATGGCAATACACACTACTCTGGCTCACTATTAAAATGTTCTTTCAAAGCCTCCCTGAGCCAAATAGAAGAGCTCAATGTGGAGCTAATAGCCCTCGTACCTGTCCGTTCAAATTCAGCAGCTAGTCGCTCTCTTTCCGCCCTCCACACCAGTGGAATTTTTTAACTATTTGCTTCACAGACATGATGGATGAAAGAGCAGGCAGCTATAACCATAGGGATATTTTTCTCACTGAGGTCCATTCTTGTAAGTTAGCAATGTCAGAGACCCTTCCAATGACCAAGGCACATTCAACTGTCATTCCGCATCTGCTGAGCGTGTAGTAAACGCACTCCTTGGTGCTGTTGAGATGGCTGGTGCATGGCTTCGTAAGGCACCGGGGTAAGGGTTCGACTGGGTCTCCCAGGATCCATATGCACCATTCTGGAAACAAAAGTCCCTGCTTCAGCTTTCTGAACAGGCGTGTGTTTTTTAAAGATGTGTGCATTTTAAAGATGTGTGACCAGCCCGCACCGAAGTCAATAAAGCATTCCCACTGATCCACCTGCACTTGCTTTATTATAGAAAATTATCCCTTTCTGTTTATGTACTCTGAGGCAATGTGGTTTGGTGCTAAAATAGGGATACGTGCACCATGTATCACCTCACCGCAGTTCAGGAACCCCATTGCTCCTATACCGTCCACTATGTCCAGAGTCACAGTCCTTCATAGCAGGAGGCGATTATTGGCCCTGCATAGTTGCATGACAGTGGCCCCCTGCAGTGGATTTCCCAACTCCAAATTAATTTCCGACTGGCCGGTAGCAATCTGACTTTGCAAGTTTCCACAGTGCAATCGCTACTCACTTTCCCAACTGTCAGTGTGGCTCTTGTTTTGATGTCCCTGCTCTGGAGGCTGGAGTGCACAGATCCAGAAAGGTGGCCTTGCACATCAAAAGTTCTGCAAACCTGCATGATAGTGCAATCCCACCAGTCAGTGCTTGTTGCTCAGGCCCAGAACCAGGACTTCAGCATCTGCAGCTGCTCTATGAAAGCCACAAACAACCTTGAACTGATTCTTTCTATGTCCCACAGCAATCTAGCCTCCAAGGAATCATCATGTTCCCTGCAGCTCCTCTTGTGGCACTGCAAGATCATGTGCCCTGTGCTATCAAGGCTCATGACAACAGTGCAGTTGTGAAGGCTCCACGCTTTTGTCAGAGGAGGGACGTACAGATTTGTGGGGATTTAAAAAAAGGAGTGAAATATTATGGGATGCTGATGAAATTATGGGATGGGAACACTGCATTATGGGAAGCTGACCCCATGCTCCCAGTCACCCCTGCGCAACTCATTTCGGCCCCATGGGGCATTGGAAAAACTTTTTAAAATACACTGTGCAGGATGGGTTGCACAGTGGAATAGCTCCGCAAGATGCACTGCACTCTGCATCGATACAAGCACTCCTGGTGAGGATGCGAGCCACCAATACGAGATGCAAAGTGTGCACACACACAAGTGATATAATAATTGTGGTGGCTATATGCCCATATAATTTAGGTCAACTTAATTTTGTAGTGTCTTAGTTTTCAGCAAGGGATAGCTAAGTTAGATATTAGGAAAACATTTCTAAATATAATGATATTTAAGTATTGGAAATGTTACATCTATGGCGTTTGTGGAATACCTGTCACTGGAGCTTTTTAAGAACAGTTTAGACAAACACCTTTAAGAGGTGCTCTATGAATAGTTAGTCCTATATCAGAATGGAAGATCAATTAGATGAACCCTTAAAATCCTTTCCAGCCCTACATTTCTATGATAATTATGCAAAGTGTGAGAGAGTTAATAAGGAATTTCTAAATCCTAAAGATTAGAGTAATAGATTTTAAAACCAGAAGAGATTACTATGATAATCTAGTCTGACCTCCTGCATGACAAAGGGCATAGCTCAACAATATTTTCGTCTAGCCCAGTGATTTGTGGTTGAAGTAGACAGTCTCTTTTGGAAAGACATCCAATATAGATTTAAGGACTTCAAACACTGAGAATTACTTGATGAAGTAATACATGGAGTGTAGTTGTAACTATGTCAGTCCCAGGATACTAGAAAGGCATGGTGGGTGAGGTAATATCTTTTATTTGACTAACTTCTGTTAGTAAGAGAGAAAAGATTGCAAGACACACAGAGCACTCCTTCAGGCATGGGAAAGGAACTCCCATTGCCATAGCAAAATGCAAGGTGGAACAGATTGTTTAACATAAATAGTTAGCACATATTGTAAGGGAGCATTCAAGGTAAAGTGGCCCATTAATACCTCTGCAGTCATATGACAAAAAGAGGGGACAAGAGGGTTACAGTAATAAACCATAAATCCAATGAAGTAATGACAGGCCAATTCACCAAATTCCCTGCAGGGCACTAAACTCTCATTTGTCAGTTGTCTCACAAGAGAATTTAGTTGGATCTTGGTGGATTTGCTTGTGCTGAAACACTGCCATAGAAGCATATTTAAATGAAGCTAAATATCCATTTGCTCACAAAAAATCCTACTCTGACGATGCAATTTGCATGGGCACTAATGCAGACAGACCTTAGCTTTCTGAATATCATGCTCATTTTATTCTCAAAGTCATCCACAGAATTGTATTTGACCACAGAAAGGATAAGGTAACAAAGCGTATCTTTGTGGGGAAAAATAGATTGGGAATTTTAATAGGAATTTTTAAAGGTAATGAAAATACAGAAGAATTATCATTTTAATGAAATTCATTTTCTAATCAGAGTTATGCAAGCTTGGATGAGTCTGTTTTTAGGGTTTTTGTTTTTGAGGTTTTTTTAAGTTCTAATGCAGCATAGGGGAAAAGGAATGAAAATTGAGATTCTAGAGTTCTGCAAACACTGCAGTCTCATGCGAAATCATTGTGGACCGTATTGTATTAAGTCTATGGCCATGTCTACACTGCTGTGGTGGCAGGCAACAATGCAGTGGCATTGATTGTGTAGACACAATTAGTCCATCTCCCCAAAAGGCGGAAAGCAGCATCTCCTGTCGTCGTAGCGTCGTGAAGATGCAGTGCTGTGTAGATGCCCACTGTGACAGTGTAGACCAGGCCTATGAATGGTGGATGCAGGATTGTGTTCTACTCCATGGGCGAGGATTACCACAGCTCCTACAAGAACTAAAAACAGTGGGGGGTGACTAAGGTGGATCTATGGGGCTAACACCTCTAGAGAGGTCCCATTCTCTGCAGTGGTTTGCATATACTGGTTCAAGCTGCATTTTCCAAAGTCTAAGAGGCAAAGAAAGGACTTTTGATATAAAAGGATGATATTGAACTGACGCAACCTTTTTTTCTAATTCAGCAAACGGACTCCAAGAGGAAGCCCCAACCCTTGTGAAAGGTTAGAAGGACTTTCACCTACTAGAGCCTCATAAGACTAATAGGCGACCTCTGGTACGCTTTTACAATGCATATAAGAATGTTTATTGTTTTTATGTTTTCTCTGTAATGCCTGTGCCTTAACAATAAATATACTTTCAAAGAAAGAGTTTTGTGGCAACTTGTAACTGCAGGCAATACCCTGTTTATAGCCCGCAGAGAGAAAGCAAAGCACAGGCACTGACTTCAGGCAGTCTACTGGCTTGCTATGGCTATCACAATATGAGGCAGGGAGCTGGGCCAGCCTTAAAACTCCAGTCAGAAGGAAGACAAATGTGGATCTCCACCCAAGAGAGGGGATGGCTGGGAGTCAGAAACCTTAAGTGGGAGTCTTCAAAGGACCACGGAGGGGGTATACAGTTGCAGTTGCATTGCAACCTGTGACACTGTACCAGCTGTGAATGTAACACACACATATTTCACAGGTATTTAAATATTGTGAGGCATACAGTCGTGGTAAGATTACTTGCCGTCTCACTTTGTCTATCAGTGTAAACATATTGTTTATTTCATTTGAAGTCTGGGCTGCTGAGCTAAAGCTGAATTAATATTTTCCAACAAATAATTTATTTTTGAAATTTGTCTTTCTGTTTATAGAATATGCAGAAAGCAGATCAAAGTGTCCTCAAATTAATTTGTTTCTCAAATTTGTTCTATGACTATAATTCAGACTTTTTACTCTATGGATTGATTGTGAATAGTCAGAATTCAAGCTGTGTTGCTTAGCTGTAATTGGTCATAGAAGTTAAATGTTGTTCCTCTTCCACCTTGAATCCCTCAGTTTACATATGGACACAGAAACTGCAGCAGTCCATCTAGTATAGTATCCTTTCTCTGATGGTGACCTGTAGTAGGTGCTTCAGAGGAATGTGCTAATAACTCAGTGGAGAACAGAGGATAAATAGGAACAGCTGATTTAAATCCTCCATACAATTTATTTTATATATTCTTGTTTTGATCTCTCTAAACTCAACAGTCCTACACTTTTCATTAAGGAATTTCTCCCCAGTCCTAATCATTTGTGTTCTCCATCTTTGGGCCCTTTCTATTTTTGCTATTTTTTATTTGAGATGCATGGATTCCAAGGCCAGAAGGGAAGATTGTGATCATCTAGTCTGATCTCCTTCATAACACCAGCCATAGAACTTCCCCAAGATAATTCCCAGGGCATATATTTTAGAAAAACATCCAGCCTTGATTTAAAAATTGTCAATGATGGAGAATCCAATTGTTCATCTAGTTTCAACTTTTAGCTATTGGATCATGATATGTCTTTCTCTGCTATATTGAAGAGCCCATTATTAAATATTTTTCCCCATGTAGATACTTATAGACTGTAATCAAGATACCCCTTAGCCTTCTCTTTGTTAAACTAAATAAATGGAGCTCCTTGAATCTATTATTATAAGGCATGTTTACCAAGTGACCCAGATCTCCCTGAGTCAATTAACTGTTTTCTTCATTTTTTATTACTCTCCAATTTTTGTGTCATCTGAAAACTGTATCAGTGATGATTTTGTGTATTCTTCCAGTTCATTGATAAAAATGTTAAATAGAGTAGGACCAAACACTGATCCCTGCAGGACCCCACTGGAAACACACCAGCTCATTGATGATTCCTTATTTACAGTTACATTTTGAGACCTATCTGTTAGCCAATTTGTAATTTATTTATAGTGTTGTAGGTTATTTTAATCAAAATGTCATGTGAAACCCAGTGATCTAATCATGTAATACATTTTGCCTTACAGAAGGCAAAGTATATTACATCAACACTATTACCTTTATTAATCAAACTTGTAATCTCATAAAAAAGTGAGCAAGTTAGTTTGTCAGGATCTATTCTCCATAAACACATACAGATTTGCATTAATTACATTACTGTCCTTTAATTCTTTATTAATCAAGTTCCATATCAGCTGCTCTATTATCTTGCCTGGGACCTGTGTGAGGCTGACAGGACTATAATTACCTGGGTCATCCCATTTACCTTTTGTAAAAATTGGTACAACATTAGCAGCGACATACAGAAACCAGAACTGAATAGTATTCCAGACACAGAAGTGACATAATATTTTCATTATTATTTTCCATTCCATTTTTATACATCAACACTTTGATTTTTTTATCTCTAGCACAAATACCTGCATGGGCAAATCTAAAATAAAGTTGCCAAGAATACTCACATTTGTCATTTCACTTGTGGATTCACTTTCCATAACATTTTTGCCAGTAAAACCTAATTGCTACAAATGCTGACAGAAAACAAATTTTAAAAGCAGCAGATTCATGGATGAAGGCTTGATTGTGAGCTGCTTACTCACACTAATAACCAGTTACTTCCTTTGACTTCAGTGGAACCTGCTTGTTACAATGTGAATGTAGGGCTCACCATCTAACCCTCACTGAACACTGTTTATAAAGCAAATCTGAATTGTTCTCTCAGTTCTAATAATTATTGAAATTTGAAAGGTGGCAGGATAAATTAGAAAAGCAAAGGTATAGAGCCATGCCACCTGCTACTTCATTCTTTGATGTGCAGAAATATCTGATAAACTGATTAAAAAAGCTTGCTAATGGCTCCACTGTTGACAGGAAAATTTGCTGGGAGAGTGGATAATCTTGACTTGTTTGTCCATATAAATTAAAAGGGAGGAGAACATTCTGATTGGCAATAATTATGTTCCATGGAAGTTGTACAGTCTATGCCCTAGTGGATATGAAAAAATGGTTTTGAATTTATATTGATGAAAACCAGGAAAATTCGGAAGATGACTACGTTGTCTGGAAATATTTATTCCCTCCAAGTCTTTCACAGGTGTATTATCCAGACCTTTTCATTGTTAACAAGTCTTACACTTTCTCAAGGCAAGCATTGATCAGCATGTTAATTAGGTTGTTCAGGGTGACAATTTACTCCAAAACATCTACAGTTAAAACCATTGTTCAGATAAATGTAACAGGCAGAATTAAAAGCTGGACAAGCTGGACCTTTGTGCCACAGTGTGGTTGAAGCATGTAGTAATCTGTCATGGACCTGGAAATCCTCTTCTTGTTATGTGTGTCAGGGCTGTAGTTTCACTTCATTATTCTAATTACTCCTGGGAGGAAAGCAAGAAGGTACTATAGGGACTTTGAAAAATACAGAAATAAAATACTAGAAAACCCTGTGTACTGTAGGGGATAATGGTGTGCTGGCAGGAGAATAGAAAAGGTAATGCTAGAGGCATTTCCCATTTCTAGTTCCTATTAAAAATATTATCTCTGTTTGACACAGAAGGATCAAAGGCTAGTGTGATGCATCTGTGCCTAGGGTAGCCCACCTGAAAATGCCAAAGTCAGGGCAGACTGCAAAAAGGAGAGCAGATCCTCCCAAAATTGGTGACTGACACTGAAGTTAAATTCACGAAACAGAGCTCCTGATTTCCCACACTGGTTATCAAGAAGCCCAAAAAAGAAATACACAGTCCCCTTTATTGCATTTCAGTCTCTGGCTTCCAGTCAGCCACTAGGTCCAGGAAAGAGATAAGTTATTTAAAACCCTATTCTCTTTACCAAAAAGGTTCTCCTGATCCCACATTACCAAATCATTATAAGTTTGGATCTCACCCAAAATACCACGCTGCCAGCCAATCCTTTAGTAACTAAAATTAAAGATTTATTATAAAAAGAAAGAAATAAACAAGAAGAGAGATGTTAAATGGTCAAAGCAATCAGATACATACAAACAACTTCAAAGTCCATATATAGCAAATTCTCAGCAGAATTGTGGAGTTTGCAGGCGTGTACAGTTCCTCTGGAGTACATCTAGTACCTGGATGGTTCTCAGTCCTTTGTTTCACAGCTTCAGATGTAGACTACTTGATCCAGAAGTAGGAAGCAGGAATGAAGACCAAATGGAGATAGTGAAGCAGACTTTTATAGTTTCTGCCACATGGTTTGTCCCAAACACAGCTCACAGCACAAGGGCAGGGGAAAACACTTACAGTACCCCTGGCCACAGGCATGTCCCTACATGTCCTGATGACTCATAGGCATGGCCTCTGACTTCTCTTCCCTGGGCTCATTATATAGATGATCTCCCTTGATTGGCTCTCCATCAGGCTGGACAGTGCTGGTGCTAATCTGTTGGGGATGTCAGCCAGTAGCACGGCACAAGTTCTAGATATAGAATATCACACATATTCATAGCTTACAATACAAAGATGATGTACACATATAGATGAGCTTATCATATTCAGTAAGTCATAACTTTTCCAATGATACCTTACAGGGCATGTTTTCCAAGATTTGTTGTAATTTTGCAATATTGATATCAATAATATTATAAATGGTCACTCATACACCAGACAGTGTCACAGCTAGGTTTGGAAAGTGGACTCCATTTCCTTTTTACTGCAGTGGAAGCTGTAAGTGCTCAGCACCTCTGACAATCAGGCCCTAGCTAAATCTGGGCACTCAGAAACAGAAGAAGCCTAAATTAAGTCAATTTTGATGCTTGAGCCCTAAGTGTCCAAGGCCACACATGCAGGCAGCAGCAAATTTCCTGATTTCCAGTCTTGAACTAGGTCCACTGCTGCAAGACTCACCCGATCCAGCTTTGGACCCACCCACTACCTCACTTTCCTGTCTCACCCCAATCAAAATGCCACACAGCAAGTTCCTTCAAAATCGACTCTTCCCTTCTGAGTTCTGCTTTATTAACATTTCAAAAAGTAGGTCTCCCAGCTCTCTTCTCCAAACTCCATTAATCTTTTCAACTCATCATGGGCTTCGGTATCCCTATAGCCCTCCCCCTCCAGGGCTTCCCCGTCCTTTAGAGCCTTTCCCAGTTAGGGCTTTTCCTCTGGGACCCTACTCCCTAGCTAAACACAATCTGCTTTCCCAGGTGGCCATTTTAGTCACATGGCACCCGATACAGAGACTCTTAAATAATTTTCCTCACTATGAAAGCCCTAACAAGGATGTTGGAGACTTGGATTCAAGTCACTGCTCTGCCTCAGGCAGAGTAGTGATTTGAATTTGGGTCTCCTTCACCCTATTGTGAGTGCTTTTACCATGGAGCTATTGGGTAAAAGGGGAACTGCTTCTCTTTCTTGAGAAATGGCAGACCTGGCTTATGTGCCTAACACCAGGAAAGGGTTCATGGCTGTGAATCCCAAACGGATGGTGTCATCTCCCTCTCCCCTGAATTTAGTCACCTAACTCCCTTGGAGGGGTTTAGGTTAAATCCCTCTCCTTACCATGTCCTACTGGTTCATTTAGGTGGCTCCCTCCTCAGTTTGCTGGCTTTTGTGAATCCCAGTTTTAGGCACCTACCTCTTCCC
Source organism: Mesoclemmys tuberculata (assembly GCA_007922155.1). Taxonomy (NCBI): domain Eukaryota; kingdom Metazoa; phylum Chordata; order Testudines; family Chelidae; genus Mesoclemmys; species Mesoclemmys tuberculata. The sequence goes on from ML675616.1 coordinate 27,763,983, forward strand.
ATGCATTGTTTATGGTGACTTAACACCTATCTGGGGCTGTGATTCCCACAAGTTAGTGGGGCATCTGAAAGTTAGGTGGTAGAAATCTCAGCCTAAGTCCTCCTTGTAAATCTAGCCTATGCTCCCTCAAGTGAAACTACTGTTCCCTCAAATCTACCATGTGCAAAAGGGCCTTAAAGGGCCCTTAAAGGGCCCGGCTTGGAATTGGTATACGGGATCATGTATATATCCTGGATCCGATGCACTGTTAACTCAACCGAAGCATTCTAACTTCGGTAACCTTACAGGTCAGTTCTGTTGCTAGCATAGATATATACATTTTATCTTAGAGCCATTTCTTTCCCAGAAGCACCACTATTGGAAAGTTCACTATACAAACTCCATGCTACATTATTTTCTCCAGATTCATTCACCCATCCCTAGCAGTGATTCACAGAATTCCACAGAAACCTCCAAAGTTGTCCCCCATGCTACAGGCTCTACCCTGTAATATTTAATGACTTTGTGCAAGCTTATTAGCATGTGAGTTTAGAGGCAGACAAAATCTTATTCTTTGTGCAGCGGTCCAGTATAGTCTCCCCAAGTTTCTGTGACATATGAACCCCGTATTTTACCATATGTCTTACACATGAAAGGTTAATAACTATTAGATAATATGTTCTAATGAACTGTTTTTTCCCCTCTACCCAGAAGGCACATAATAAATTCTTCAAGAGGTGAAAAAAACTGAACAATTTGAACATGAAGAGCAAGTAGAGCACAGAACTTTGAGGCACTGGAGATCTCGATGGGATATGGAAACACTATGCAGTTTGCAACAGTATGCAAATTCACCTGCCCTGATTTAAATAAGATATTAGCATATTAGCCTGGCAATGGATCAAAATCAAAAGAAAATTACTCTTTGTTTTATCCTTACCATTCCAGAACAATTGAGAAACAAAATAGATGCCTTAGCAATTTTCTCTTTCTCCCATCCATATGCCCCCACTCCCTTTTATAAAAAGATAGTTTTTCATAGAGCAGTTAAATGTGAGAACAGTGTTTCAGAGATCAGCTTCCTGGGGCTAAGCTCTGCGAGGTTGGGGAATTAAACTCATTAAACTGCTTTAAAAAAACCTTTCCCTCTTCTACTAGGATGTTGGTGATGAATGGCTGTGTCTGAGGAGCGGCAGGTGTCTTTGATGGACAGCCTACTTCAAATGAGCTAGAGTCCCCCACTTTCCCCTCCCTCTTGCTAGAGATATAGTTACAAAGAAATTGTCCTCTCCTACTGTTTTGTCCTCTTGGTGAAAACTTTTAGAAGCTGATTTAGGTGAGTTTTTTGTTTTGTTTTGTTGTTTTTTTTAAGGCCTCATTTTAAATGAGACTTTTGATGCCATCAAGCTGGGCACAACATTATATATAGAAATAAACAAACAAAAAATTGGAGGAAAAAAACGTTTGTCAGTGTTTTATTAGATATTTTAGAACATCCTACTTAATCCTCTACCTTTAGCGAAAAATTGTCTTGCTAAAAAATGTGAATCAGTCAAATCATCATTCAAAGAAAGTAAAACATCCATTGATGTTTTTAGCAATTTCACTGAATTAGTTTGAATACACGCTTTGGATTTGGACAATTTATTTGTGAATATATCCACAAAGTTTGTACAATGTATTTATTTGGACTGGCAAATACTCTGCTTTACTTTCACAGTCATACTATTGTATATGTCCAGTATATATTCTTCCAACAAAATTGCCCCTTTTTATGGAGCAAGATAATTTTATGGAACTTTCCAACACAAAAATGTACGAACACTGAATTACCCAGGCACCCTTCCGGCGTGCCTTACTGCAGTACAACATAGGATGGCCTACTGGTGCTGGTGATGTATCACAACAAGACATGAAGCAATCTAACACAATATGACACTAATCATGAATTCTGAAAGAAAAAAAACCAAGCAGCTTTTTTGGAATCCAATCTAAAATGATACCAGTAGATGAAGGCAGATGGGACAATGAAATATCTGTAGATTCCAACTACCATCTGGCCATAATTTATTATCCATCTGATTGCAGGTTATTATTGTTTTTCTGCTATCATTAAACACTTGTTATTTATCTTGTTACACCACTTTTGCTTTTAACATGGAGACCTTCACAGATTTCAGTGCTGTTATTTCCAGTGACCTATAATTTATGTAAGTCCTTTGCTGTCCTTAGGTTTGTTCACCAGGCATCTAAAAGTAAGTATTGCTCTCAGCTTAGATTGCTGATTAATTAATTTCTACCTTCCATATCCCTCAGTTGCAGCCTTGGGTTATGAGTTTAAAGCAATCATTCACTATTGGACATCATTTGTCAAGCTGAACTCTGCAAACATCTGAAAGAGTCCAATTTCCATGTTACATCTAATAGTTGGTCTCTCAGAAATTAATCCCTTTCTATCTATGATTTATTTTTTCTTCATCTGCTTGGTGACAAAAATTGATTTTTTTCTTGATGGGCTGAGATCTGGCTGCCTTTCTGTGCAGTGTTCAGTATAAATGACATGACTGCATCTGCTATTCTATTCTCCCTTGCACAGTTCTAACCCTGAAGATTATAACATGAGTTGGAAAGCCACTCCTGCAGGTGACAGCACCATGTAAGATTCTAAATAGACACTGACACAAGCCAGTTTGAGTCCAAATCTGAACATTCCCACAGTTCACGGCTGGTCAGGTATAGGGGTCTGATTCAGGCCATTGGACACATGCTGTCCATGCCAATGGCATGGACGTCATCCAGCCAATGGCACCCTAGTAGCTGTTCTAGCATGGCCAGTTCTATGGCCATCTAGCTTTGCCCCTGCACTGGAGCATCCACACTATGTCTCCTGTGATGTACGTAAGCCATTCATCCAGTGGGGGGACCACACTGTGGTCCCTATGGCTCCCAAGCATTTCTTTCTTTCCCTCTGCTCTGAAGACTCAGTGGTCCACTTTGTCACACTGGCTGGATTGGTGGGGAGGGCAGGCAATCCTTATATTGTTTGACATCAGTATGTCAAAATCATAGTGATTCATGTGAGACGTGCTGTGTCAGGTACTGTTAGAAAGGTTATAATATGCTGAGTAAGATGATAATGTTTATGTTCATGTGTTATGTCTGTAATGGAAGTTATGGATATCTTTGATATATCTGTATTTCAAACTATGCTGTATAAGACACACCCCAGACAGAGAGGCGGCAGGACAATAGCTCCCTTAATGGCCCATCAAGACCTTTACAGAGGCAAAAGGCCCAGGAAGGAACCAAAGGCATACCTGAAGAGTTACCAGGATTGGCCCATGTGTCTCTGGACTCCATTTAAGTTCTTGTAAGCACCTACAGGCCGCATGGCCAGAGACAGAAGGTATATATGATCAAGCCACAGAAACCATTTTGTCTTTGTTCCTGTCCAGCTGCAGACACACACCTACCCACCTCTGGATCAATTCATTTTGCAGCTGAACCGAAGGACTTAGACCCATGCAGGTACTGGATGTATACCAGAGGGACTATACAAGCCTGCAACTCCACAATTCTTCTAGAAACCTGATGAATATGGACTTTCAAATCATTTGTATGTATCTGATTGCTTTAATCCTTTAACATTTCTGTTATTGTTTGTTTTTCTTTTTATAATAAATCTTTAGTTTTAGTTACTAAGGGATTGGCTGGAAGCATGGTATTTTGGGTAAGATCCAAACTTATAGTGATCAGATACTGTGGCTGATCATTTGGGATCAGAAGGAACCATTTTAGTAAAGAGCGTAGAGTTTAAATAACTGATCTCTTTACTGGACCTAGTGGCAGTGTGGGAGCCAGAGACTGAAATGCAGTAAAGGGGGCTGTGTGTATTTACATAGTGGCTTCTTGATAACCAGTGTGGGGGAATCAGAAGCATTGTTTATGGCTGGTTGGGAAGTCTGACTTCAGTGTCACCCACCAGTGCTGGGAGAATCTGCTCTCCTTTTACAGCCTGCCCTGATCCTGGTATTATCAATTGGCTACCCTGGGCACAGACGGGTGACACACTTTATTCACCAAGCTTTCACTTATCTGTCTCTGCTCCCCAGTCCAGTCTCTTACCCTCAAACTTTTCCCAACTTCCCTTTAGTTTTCCTTCAGGCCCCAAACCTTTTTGCCCATACTGACCTCCCTGCTCTTCTGTCCAACATGCATGATAATCATGCTTCTTCTCAATATCCATCCTTGAACACCATACATTTCCATGCCAAATCCATATTCTCAGGCAAAGAAAACTTCCTATTAAAATGTCCAACTCAATATTATATTTTTTAATGATGTAGGTACACCAATGTTAAAGGACTTGTATTCCTAAAATATGCAACCTCCCCACATGTTTGATTTCTTGGCTATATTTTGAACACATAGGGACACATTTCCAAAATTGTGTACCTAGGTTTCTTAAGCAAAATATGCAGCTGAGCAGTTGTCTGCACACAATTGGGAATTGCACATGCAGTTACTAATTAAACAGATGAAAACTGCAAGAGAGGGGCTTGATCCGATGACACTGAATTACATTGATTTCTGTGTGCACTGGATGAGGCCTTAAACTTGATTACTTGTACTGTATGCACAACAGCACATTTTTAATGTCAACTAGGTATGCTTTTTTAAAAATATAATTACATAGGCAGGGCTGATAGCACCACCTACCATTAAGGTTGCCTGACACTTCCCATTACATGACCATGTTTTCAGATGCATATAACTTTGCCAAAACTTTAGCTGTTGAATTAAACTTTTTCCATGCCAGATGTCTGCCTCAGTCTTATTAGTTTTATTTTATTTTATTGGGAAAATTTCAGCCAAAATGGTTAAGCTGTTTCCAAGAACAAGGCTGGGGAAAATACATTGTGTTTCTATAGTATTAAAAATTCTGGCAACCTTTCCTGTAAAAAGCTCTAGTGATCCCAGGATTTTGGAACAGGGTGATCAAATTTAGGAAGACATGTGCCTTTTGCCATCCTTGTGAAAATCCACCCTGTCAAAGGCTGGCTGGCAAACCAGGTTCAGCTTTGCCTGTGATCAGTCAGCTATCCACTAGCTGAAAGTGACAGAGATGAAGGGCTAGTCTACACTTAAAACTTACAATGGCACAGTTCATCCAGTACAGCTATGCAGCTGTAAGGGCACTTGTGTAGCCACATTATGTAGACAGGAGCGAGGTCTCCCACTGACATCATAAAACCACCTAAACGAGCAGCATTGGCAGGAAAGCACTGTCCATACAAGCGTTTATGCTGAAGCAATCTTAGCCAGTACCAGGAGGAGGTTACTGATGAGATTCCATGACTTTGTGGGGTGATAGATGGGGTATTCATAGATCAGGACATGTAAGGAAAAGTGCAGCCAGAACCTCAGCAATGTGTTCTGGAAGAATAAAAAGGACATCTGCAACCTGATGCACCCTACATAGATGTGAGCCGGGATCTCCCCATCCACAAAAGGGACAGGTGTTGGGGGAGTTCATGAACTGGGCCAGGTACATGTGCATGCTCATGGCCACATAGAGGAGCCACAAACTAATATTCCCAGTGGGCCATGGAACTAGAGTGGAGCTCAGGCTAGCCCACCTGGCTTCCTCACCCTCCTCAGTTGGCATCTGGTCCCACCACTTGGTACCAGGGTGGCACACAAAAGCAGTGGAAGTTGTGTAGTCAATGAGACAGGGGATTGCAGAAAGAGGAAGCATAATTTTATGGTTAGAGCAGTTGAATGATGCCCTGAAGAAATGGATTCTATCCTTGCCTCTTCCATAGAGCTCCTCTGTGAAGTTGGGTGAGTTATTGAAACCCAACTTTTCACATGTTAATTGTGTGTTCCTCATTTTCTGAGGGTTTGACTTGAAACCATGGAGGCTGACTTTCAGAAGCATTGAGCATGCCTAGCTGCAACTGAAGTCAACGGAAGCTATTTTTGGAACACATAAAGTGCTCTATAATGTTAAATACTCTGAAAAAAATCAGGTCTTAAGAGTCTCAAATTGGGCACCCATAATTATTGGATTTTGAATTTAATCTCTCTGTGCCTCAGCTTCCCCTTTGTAAAATGGGAATAGCAACTGCTCATCTCACAAAGGGTGTTGTGAAAATAATGTATGATATTTCTGAAGAACTCTCATCCTATAGTGATGAATGTATTGAAAAGCCCATAAAGAAATTAACATTTCTATCTTCAGAGAAGGATTGAATAGTCTGAAGGAAATAAGGTCTGAGGCCACACATTGAATAATGAGAAAATAAAAATATTGAATAGTTGTGCATTAAATGAGTATCATCCATCCTGTACTCTGAATGAGGCAACAGTTGTGTGGAAAAAATAGTATGTGATTATGTAATTACACTGCATACAAATTGACAGAGCCAGACAAGTATTCAGAAGTCACCTACTACAGGACAGACCCAACAAAGAAAACAACAGAACACCACTAGCCATCACCTAAGGTCCCCAGCATAAATCTCTCCAACACATCATTAAGGATCTACAACCTATCCTAGCAGATGATCCCTCACTCGCTCAAGCAGTGGGAGGCTGACCTATCCTTGCTTACAGACAGCCCCCCAACCTGAAGCAAATTCTCAATGGCAACCGAACATCACACAACAAGAACAGTAAGCCTGGAACCTATCCCTGCAACAAACCCCGTTGCCAGCTCTGCCCGCACATCGACTCTAGTGACACCATCACAGGTCCTAGCCATATCAGCCACACCATCAGGAGTTCATTCACCTGCACATCTACTAACGTAATATATGCCATCATGTGCCAGCAATGCCCCTCTGTCACTACACAAAAGAATAAATGGACACAAATCAAACATAAAAAAGGGAATATCGATAAACCAGTCGGAGAGCACTTCAGTCTCCCAGAACACTCTGGAGTTGACTTGAAAGTTGCCATACCACTACAAAAAAAGCTTCAAAACATACTTCAGATAGAAACGGCAGAGCTAGAACTGATCTGCAAACTTGGCACAATCAGAATGGGTCTGAATAGGGACTTGGATTGGTTATCTCATTACAAAATGTAATTGTCACTGATCACCCATTCTCACCTTCTAATCAATGGTTGTGAATAGGCCTCAGCTACTCTAATGTATGGACTTTGCTATTACCTACCCCATTCATTGTTGTATCTTCCCCTTGACTGTATATATATACCACCTATCTGATTTCCATTCCCTGCATCTGATGAAGTGGGTTAAAGTCCACGAAAGCTTATTCCCGCAAAAATAAAATTTGTTAGTCTTAAAAGTGCTACAGAACTCTCGTTGTTTTTACCACATACACAGTATCTGTACCATAATACATATGGAAAGGTGACCAAAGTATTGATGCATGGAGAACCTTAATTCTAGCATTTCCTAATTCACGAATGCTCAACTTTGCAATGTCAATAATGTTTTTGTAATAGTTTTGTGTATAATTTATAACATATATTAATTAGCCAATAAAAATTACATTCAATGCCAGTTAAGGTTATGGCACGACACACAAAAGCTTAAATGTGGAAATAAAAGTGAAGTGGAAAGACTTCCACGTTTATATTACCTATACTGTTGATAACACACTCGAAAGCTTTCACATCAGCTCCAACAACACCAAATAACAATAGGAAGGTACTGTCTGCATTAATCATTACAGAACCCTAAATTAATCAAATGTTGACTGTAACACTTAACCTTAACAGTGACATTATTTGCTTTTATATCAACAAGTCACCACACCTGACTGTCCCACATTCCATACTTTTGGAACATTATTCTGCCTTAACACTGCTGATGTAACTGTTAAGATTTTGCTTTAATGTATAAGAATATGCTTTTTTATTCCTATTCCATTTTAGGATTTGGGTGGACAGCGTGTGTCCTGTAACTCAGTATAGGTTTTGTTTACTCGGTTTCCAGTTTTATATACACGTTAGGTACACCTCACTGGATAGCTCTACAGAGTCAGGAAGAAAGGAATCTGTTCCTGTCACAAACTCCCCAACTCAGAAAGGTAGATAGAGTTACTACAGAATGTACATCTGCCCATTCATACATTCACACCATCCCTTGCAGAACAGTCTGATATGTTAGCATCATCTTCCTCATCACATCACCTTCTCTCTCAGCTCCAGTGACCATCATTTTGGCACCTCCCAAGAACTACATCTTCTTCTCCTACTGCCCCTAGACTGGGATGTAATTTTTATATGACATGCTGACCTCGCTATGTTTGTTGCATATTCAGTGAGCGATTTTCTCCTTTTCCTTATTTGTATATTTTTACTTTACTAGTGTTGGATTGTTCTGCTCCTATAGGTTAGTATATCAATGATCTCAACTGATTATATATGTCAATTTGTTCCTATGGCTCTCTTATGGATAGGTATCTGTGAATGTAGGTCATGAACCTGTTATGTACCTCAATTTGTTGCCATGACACTTTTGTGGTTGCATTATGTACCCATGGTCAGAAATTCCCCTTAAACACTCTATTTTCAGCTTCCTAGTGCTTGTGGCTTTTTGTTGGGACATTTATCTGGTCAAAGTTCATAAGCCACAAGCCTTTTGCTAACTTGCTGAAGATAATGTCTTACAGGATACAGGTCTGTAGGTTACTTGCATTACTGCTTAATATAATGGAAAGTAGTGAATATAATAAAGGCAAGCTAGCCCTATGGGCTCTAGACCTCACTTTAATAGGATGAATGTTAATTCATACAATCCCATAAATTTAGGGCCTTACCCTTTAGATTTTAAATCCATGCTTTACATAACACAATAGAAAACAGATAAAAGGAGAATTGCCACATGTCCAATTAGTATATGTATATATGTGCCTTTGGAGTTTGACAAAAATGTTGACCCTGTGGCCTTGCACTCCAACTGACCCATAAAATATATTTGGTTATTACAATAGTGGAATACTGGCCATTTTCACTATATGTCACCTTCTTATAAGTGCCTCTTTCCTGGTTAGCCTGGCAGGCTACCAATGACAATGACATTGGATTTTATTGGTACCTTCCTTCTTGCCATACAGCAGTGTGTCCACCTCAGACATTGTATTTGCCAATGTAATGATACACCTTTTTGAAGCAATTGGTGAAATTTTCCCATTTAGGTGGTAAACTACCAGAGGTTCATTGATGCATTCATTGTAGACATTGTTTTCAAGGCGACCTAATGAGTGGATAACCGCCAAGTGACTGAACACAATCTCATCTGGATTGAACACAGACGAAGAGGCTGTGGACAGGACACAAGAATTTGCCATGATGCATTTTTAGTTAAATAAGAGTCTTAATTAATATGCAGTGTGACAGACCCCATAACTGAATTGTTCTTAGTGGCACTTCTGACAAGAATTAAACAAGTGGCTCTTCCTGTTCCATTGTTTTTAAAAAAATAGTATTTAACAATACAATTTAGCTACTGCTAATCCTTGGTTAAATGAGGGATCTCTTGCAATTCTAAAATTATAGAATGGAGCTATATGGGTATGCTGTACAGAGAACTGATTTATGCCATACTGTACCCATTGCTACTCCTGGGTATAGATGTAGTCACTCTGGAATAATTGATTAGAGGACAGACCTTTTTCATGTTACTAAAGGTGACATGGTTACAACCACTATCTTATAGCTAAGGGCTTCACTTTCACCTGATGTGCCCTTTATAATATGCCCCTTTTAGATACATATTTTTAGCGCACACACACACACACATATATTTAACATCATCAGCTTAGAAAATAAACTCAATACTGTTCATGTTTAGTCAAGTTCTGTATATGATCATCTGGGGATGAGATTATATTCCTTCTAAAATTATACCAGTACACCGAAGGATGTCCTTGCACCAGGCTGCTGCCGTTGGCTTCAGACCACAATTACTACAGACTTAGAGTTTAGCATTTGGAAGTTGACCGTTTGGAGGTTTGGGTTTTTTAGCTTCCTTCACATGGTACAAACACTGAAGCTTGAGAGTCTGCATTTCATTGTCCAGGTGCCTCTCCGAATCAACTGTCAAGACATCAGGGCTGCTGCAGAGGAGGAACAATGCTGTTAGCTACATTGTGCTGTGATCCAGTTTTGGATTGAATCTTCTCTGAGGATTTTGTATTATTGCTGAATACCTGTAAAGACCTGTACCCTTTCCTGGTATAACATTGTGGGACTTGATGCTACGGGCATTTACCAGCTTTGAATTTGATAATTTCATTCCTTTAATTATCCCTAAACAAAACATTAGAATGACACAAATTCTACAAATTCAAAATCAAATAATTAAGAAGACTTCATCCCAGTACAGACATAAACACAGATACCCCTTTGTTGGGCTGCTATTTTTGATGATTATTCCAACTCCATCTTACTTACCAAGTTACATGGAACTTGATTTTTTATTTTTATTAAGTTTGATTATGAGAACCAAACTATGTATTATTATATTATAAACCATTGTATATTTAATATAGCTATTAAATTAGAATTCTACATTAATATTATGCTAGTTTACTCAATGAACTTTTGAATTTTAATTTGGGTTCTGCCAAACTGGTCTCATTGCCTGACACACTTCAAATCAAGGTGTATGTATGTACATATATATAGATAGATATATCAATCAGTAGTTACAATTACACTGTTCATTTACAAACATACCCAAATTTATGACTGACTTTTGCAAAGATTGAACCACCAATGGCATTTTATGTGGCCACACCCATGGCGGTTAAACCCTAATTATCAATTGAAATAGTGTGGTACCATAAAGAACAATATTTTACTATTCATATCTTTATTATTCACACCCTTGTGTGAAAAAATATTGTTTTTGCAACAATAACTTCCAGAAAGTATACAAAATTATAATCTACTCACATGACACAAAACATGTAATTTACAAATATGTAATTCTAAAATACCAACAAATCATAGCACCAAAGGATTAAATGTTGTTTATAGCAGGTCCAGAAAACCTAAGGGTTGAAATTTTAATTGTCCTGGGTTTACACCTTGATTTGCCTATAAAAGAAGTTTAATGATTTATTTAGGAGCCAAAAGTGTTTTCCTTGTGTCTTTAGACTGTAGAGTAAAACACAAGTGGGATAAAGAAAGAAAAATATTAACACACATTTTGTTTATTTAGGGAAACATAAAGGGAAAATTGCAAGAGATAAGGTGAACATTTTCTTTTGGTGACTGGAGACCTGTAACAATTACTATGATTCATGCTGTGGGTAGCAAAGGCTGCTACATTTTGCTTTGATACCTCCTGTGTAAAGCACAAAAAATATACATTGCTGGCTTACTTTATCATGTTGGCTACATCTGAAATTGCAACTAACTTGATATTTATTTTTGGAATAATGATGAACAGATGATTAGTTAAATTTGGAATAAGTTCCTAATTTAAAACTGAAAATGTAAAACCCATAAGTTTTGTGGCTGAAATCTGTCTAATACAACTAAGCACACAACAACACAATATTAATGCTTGAATTTTATCTAAGTTTACCCTCACTTCTTTTCATACTGCCTCCCACTTACAGCTTAGAGGGGTAGTAAGTAAGCAGAATTTGCTTTACCTTGTATATATACATTAGGCATAGCCCAATGGATCTAAAAGGATGCTGAATTAGATGTTTTATGGGTTTCTAATTTTAATATTATTTTGTCAGAAGCAATTTACTTTGCCCACTTTCCCTTTTCTCTCAGATGCAGCATGCTCAGAAGCATTGCCCCTTTGGTTTTTACAGCAGCATGTTAGCTGCTGGTTAAAGCCTCACTGACGTTTTGTTTTCTATTGCTTTAGAAATTACTGATTAAAGGCACTGTTAGCCTGGTAAAGTACAGGATATGGGCTACAGTCTTTAGGACCTGTGGAGCAGGGGGCGGAGGGAAGAGGAGAGAACAAAGCTTTTAGTACTTTTTGATAAGTAAGCAGAGGTTTTTTTCTTGTTTCTTTTATAGTTTTTATTTAACCATTTCTATATTTTACTATGTAATTTAGTTTCCTAGATTGTTAACTCCCTGCTTTGGTGAAAGTTGGGTTTATGCTTACAGCTGCACTTAGGCAGTCTTGTTGCCTCTTATTTCTTCATTCCTTCTTATTACCCCCTTCTGACAAGCATTAGCTGTCTGTAATACTTGTAACTACAGTTTTCTGTACTTTCCCACATATTAAACATTACAGTAAACATATGATTATATGATCAATAGTCTAGTTATGTTGCATTGGCATGAAACCTTTTTCGTGATCTTTAATGTCTTTCATGCTATGTTTTGGTTGACTACAACTGGGTTTCCAGAAATTTTGGCTAAATCAACTTCACTCACCTCTAACTCCTACTCCAAATGAGCTCAATTAAATTGTACTAGGTAGCCTAATAACTAATTTCTAACACTACACAATAAGCAGTTAACACTATACATAAATCCATACATAATTAACCCTTTAACTGGTTTTAATAATTTTTTAAACAAATCCCAAGAAAATGCAGAGGGGAGGGGTTTCTGCTCCCTCTCACTTACCTCGATGGCTAATGAGCTCTTAGCTGATTGAAAGGTGATTACCCAGCCAAGACCTTCTAAGCAGCAAGGGGTAAGCTGGCAGTAGACCAATCTGGGAGCAGTGTGGGAGAACTGAGGGGACAGAACTACTGCAGTGTTTTTGGTGGCTTAATTAAAACATAAATTAACTCTCCCGCCGCTTCAAAGTGTGGGTCATCATGCCCCAACACAACTGCAATTTCAGCTTCAAGTACCTCAATATTCCAACACAATTCAACTTACAAAGCCCTTTAACACATGTATAAAGATTCTAAACCCCAATGACTAGTCAATAATATGCAATGAGGATGCCTTTGGAATGCAATGAGGGATCTTTACACAGTTACAATTTCCATGGAGACCTAATAGTGGGAGATAGGTACCCACGAGGCATGCCAAGTTAGTCTGATGGTTAATACCTTGAACGTTTCTTTGTGTGATATATGTGTGTGAGTTTGTGTTTATGTTTACTATGTCATCCTTGGGGGCATATATCTCCCTCTGTTGCAAAGTTAATTAGTTAAGAAAAATGGAAGTAGTATACTAGAGGCAAAGAAACAGAAAAGAGGAACAGATGAGGAAAAGGAGGAACTCCCTGGCAATTTGCAGTGTTTTTGACTGGCAACCAAATTCTGACTGAGAGATTAGTTGGATTTCAATTTAGATTTTTATCAAAATGAGTTCCTATCCCAGGGAGGGAGGTTGGCCTTGTGCACCTCTTGGGGTCCCATCTGGAATGCCAATCTGTAGCCTGATCTATAGATTAGGTAGATAGACAGAGAGATATATTACTTAAGAATCCCAAGTTATCACTTTGAGGGTTGATAGGCTCTTGTCCCAATATCAGGTCCAGGAGTATCCACATTATTATATAGTTGGGAACCCTGATGTACACAGTTGCAACACTCACACCATTGGAACGCTTCTGTATTTACAAATACTTTATTAATACCTTTAGCTCAGTCACAAACACATCAACTCAGAAAGCTAGATAGAGATACTACAGAATGTACATCTGCACATCCATACACTCATATCGTCCCTTGTAGAACAACGTGAAATGTTAGTCAGCATCTTCCTCATCACCCTCACCTTCCCCCTCATCACCTGTGGCCATCATTCTGGCACCTCCCAAGGAGTACATCTCCTTCTTCTTCTGCCCTGGGCTGGGTTGCAACTTTTATAATATGACACGCTGATGCCACTATGTTTGACTTTAATACATATTCATCAGGGAATTTTCCCCATTTCCTTATTTGTATTTTCTTGCCTTACTAATGTTAGAGTGTCATTCTCTTATAGGTTAGTATATCAGTGATCTCCATTTATTATCATATATGTCAATTCCTTACCAACGCCCTCTTGTGATTAGGTATCTGCAAAAGTAGCTCATGTACCTGTTATGTACGCCAATTTGTTGCCATGACATTCTTGTAGTTGGATCATGTACCTGTGGTCATAAATTCCCCTTAATCACTCTATTTTCAGCTTCCCTGTACTTGGGCTTTTCTGTTGGGCCATTTATCTGTTCAAAGTTCATATGCCTCAAACCTTATGCTAACTTTTGAAGCTAATTTCTTACAGGATACAGGCCTGTGGGTTCCTTGCATTACTGCTGAATATAATGGAAAGTAGTAAATATAATAAATGCAAGCTAGCCCTATGGACTACACTGGGAATAAGAGAATAATTACATTGCTCAAACAGCTCCTGAAGCCCTCCAGAAGAGTGTGAAAGCATGTGATGAGACTCCATAAATTATTTGTGTCCAACATCTTATCGTCATTAAATATTGTCCTGCAAAGACGCATATCAAGAGCAAGCCTCCACACTTTTCAGTGACAATATAACCTGTCATTAGAGGGAACCTCTGTGAATGAATCTGTGTAATTACTCCCTTCCCGAAACTCTCCATAGTCTCTTATGGACTCCTGGAAACTAGGATACAATCAGGAGCAGGTCCAGCAGCAACACACATATGCCTGCATTACACATGATCAGGTCTGCCAAATAAATTGCCACTGCTTCAAAGCATCCCATCACAAAGCATACTTCTCACCCTTCAAACATGCCAATGTACCACAGCGGCACTTGTGATGGGCTACCCTCTTGGCCAATCTGGGGATTGAACCAATGACCTCTGGGGCTAAAAGCAAGAGCTTTTACAGCTTGGGCTAAAGTACCAGCTTCACATGCTATTAAAGACTCACAGTCTTTGTGTACTATACATCGAGGGCAACACACCATACACCAACCACTGGGTTACACAAGCTAAATGAGTGACAAAAAACTGAAACATGAAATTCATATTTTGGTCATACACATTGTAGAATCACAGTGTCATGCGGACTACATTAGGAGGGGGGGCATTTGTGTTATTTGACATTGAGGTCTTCAAATCTCATTTTTGAGGATTTCAACAACTCGGTCATGGGTTCGGGGTTGTTATAAATGTGTATGGGTAGGGTTTTGTGGCCTGCCTTGTGCGGGAGGTCAGACTAGATGATCATATTGGTCCCTTCTGACCTATGAGTCTATGAGTCTAATATGTCAAAATCGTAGTGATTCATGTGAGACATACCATGTCAGGTGCGGTTAGAAAGGTTATGATATGCTGAATAAGATGACAATATTTGTGTTCATGTGTAATATGTGTGAGGAAAGTTATGGATATCTTTGATATACCTGTATTTCAAACTGTGCTGTAAAAGACACACTCCAGACAGAGAGGCCACAGGACAATAGCCCGCTTAATGGCCCATCAAGACCTTTACAGAAGCCAAAGGCCTAGGAAGAAACTAAAGGCATACCTGAAGAGTTACCAGGATTGGCCCATGTGACTATGGACTCCATTTTGGTTCCTGTAAAATTCCACAAGCCACGTGGCCAGTAACAGAGGGTATATAAGATCAAACCACAGCAACCATTTTGTCTTTGTCTCTGTCTTCGTCTTGTTCCTTGTTCCTGTCCAGCTGCAGACACACCTCTGGATCAACACACTTTGCAACTGAACTGAAGGACTTAGACCCATCCAGGTACTGGATGTATACCAGAGGAACTATACAACTCCACAATTGTTCTAGAAACCTGATGTATATGGACTTTTAAATCATCTGTATGTATCTGATTGCTTTAAGCCTTTAACACTTCTCTTATTGTTTGTTTTCTTTTATTAATAAACCTTTAGTTTTAGTTACTAAAGGATTAGCTGGCAGCGTGGTATTTTGGGTAAGATCCAAACTTATAGTGAACTGGTACTGTGGCTGATCCTTTGGGATCAGAGGGAATCTTTTAGTAAAGAGCATTGAGTTTAAATGACTGGTCTCTTTACTGGACCTAGTGTCAGTTTGGGAGCCAGAGACTGAAGTGCAGTAAAGGGGGCTGTGTGTATTTGTACAGTGGCTTCTTGATAACCAGTGTGGGGGAATCAGAAGCACTGTTTGTGGCTGGTTGGGAAGTCTGACTGCAGTGTCACCCACCAGTGCTGGGAGAATTTGCTCTCCATTTTCAGCCTGTCCTGACCCTGGCATTATCAGTGGGCTACCCTGGGCACGGACGGGTTACACACAGTACCATAGGATTAGAAGGGACTGAAAGGGTCATCTAGCCTAGTCCCCTACCAAGATGCAGGAGTTGTATAAATCATCCAAAACGGATGGCTATCTAGCCTCTTTTTGAAAACTTCCAATGAAGGAGATTTCATGACTTCTGTAGGCAGTTTGTTCCATTGTTCTACTGTTTCTACAATGAGGAAGCTTTTCCAGAGATTTATTTTAATGTAGTTTGAACCCACTGCCTCTGGTCCTGCCATCAGTGGCAAGAGAATAATTTTTCTTCATCCTTTTTATGGCAGCCTTTCAAGTATTTGAAGACCACTCTCGTGTCCCTTCTTAAGCTTCCCTTTTCCAGACTAAACATACCAGATTCTTCACACTTTGCTCATATTGCTTGCATTCCATCCCTTTGATCATCCCCGTCACTTGCTTCTGGAATGTTTCCAGTTGCTCTACAACCTTTCCACACAGCGGTGACTAAAACTAAACACAACACTTCAGCTCAGGCCTAACTAGTGGCGAGTAGAGCTGTATTATCAGCTCCTATAACTTGCATGCTATGGAAAGTGATAGTACTGCTCCACTTGGTGGTAGTTAGACCATAATTTACTGATTCCCATAGTTTTTAAGTACAAAATTCATTTTAAATACATCTTCTCGCAAGGATTGAATGAAACCCTTTATCCTTAAAGTAAGAACTTTTCTACTTAAGCAACAGGAGTAATCAAGTGCTGTGAGACAGTCTGCCAATCCAATAAAAGGTTTTGAGGTATCAACAAATTTTCCCCTCCCAAAAATTTCAAATCTTTGTCAACTAAAAATACAAAACTCATTTTCATTTCAGGTGACTTAAAACATTTTGTTTTAAATTTTGACCTTTTCCGAGAGCAAGACCAAAATCCTAAATGAACCAGAAAAATTAATTTTCGTTTTGAAAATGTCAAAATCATTTGGACAATTTTTTTTAAAAAATCAATGTTTTGAGATAAATAATTTTTAAAAACCAACCTTGCCTCACAAACAGTTTTGTTTTCAACAAATCTGTGTTTTCTGACCAACAAAATAGCTTTTTGTCAAAAAATTTCTGCCCTGCTCTGACTGCTAGCCCCTTTGTAGAACAGCTACTGCAGAAAGACTTGATACCAACTTTCCCAGTAGCCTAAACAACTACATACTCGTCAGCAGTAGAATATTGGTGAGCAGGCATCCTGGATTCTACCCCTGACTTTGGGAAATGTCTGTAGTTATTAGTGGGTGGAGATAAGATAACACAAACTGCTTTAAAGACCCTGAGAGGCTGCGTTGTGCACTGCATAAAATACGTGATTGGGTAGGTTAGAGATTTGGGTTCTAGGCCTGTAGCAACCTCGCATGGTATCTCTACTAATGGAGTATTCAGCAGCTGTTCCCTAAACATCTTCTGGGTTGCAGTTCATGGTCTTAGTGAATTACATGGGAATTTAAACAGTGATCAGAGGTGAAAATTTTAATTCTGGCCTCTTTCCCATCATAGCAAACTTTTCTCTAGGCTGCAGGCATATTTTGTGTGGGAGTCACTCTCTCCTTTTTATTTATTTTTTATTTTTTTGGCATGCCTGGAAGCAAATGACAGATTTGTTGTTCAAATTAAAATTTGTCACGTTCAGCTTGGGCACATACTTGCCATTGTGGCTAAAAACTTATAAAATCTTGCATAGACAAAGGCTATCAACGTGTAGCTGATTTTGTAGGAATCAGCTAACAGTAACATGGCCAGAGTGTTCTATATTTTTTGCAAAAAGGGAACGAAGAAAAGTGAGGCAATCCAGTGAAAACTTGCCAGAATGGGAGCTGTTTTAATTATTATTCTTTCTGCATCAATTTATTTTTCATCAGACCAGCATGAAAAATTCAAATCACACTCAAAGCTGATTTTCTATGTTTTGCCATTTCAAGATTTTTACAAAATTAATAGTTTACACTCCTTCAACTTCTGCTTCACCATAATGGGTAATATTCAACTGGTTTAAAATGTACAGAAACCCATCCCGAATTACTACATATCATTCTCAATAGTACACTATCATGTATACATTTAATGTTCCAATAAAAAAATTCAGTACTTGTAGAAACCAACTACTGTTCCAGTTGACAATTTAAATTTTAGTCTTTTTATCTTTGCTTTATGTCATTATTCAGTTTAGTTCCTCATGTTTCCTTCTTATTTAGGGCCACACTGCAAACTTTACTTAGGTTGGTCATCACTTATTCACAAGAATAGTACAATTTTACTGATCCCAGTAGAGCCACTGATTTCAATGGGCCCACTAATTTAGCTAATTGCTCATCAATATATGGACTGTATATTGTGGTCCTTATGTGAGGTTGCTTTGATTTTAAGATGTCAGCATTTTGTAAAATGGTCTATTTATATTGTTTTAAATTGATGTTGCTTATTGGTGTGTTTCAGCTATATACCACTGAGCATCTATGATCATCAGAGATTTATTATTAATAACAATTATACTAATACAGAGTGAGCTGGTGTGTTCTGCATGCTCAGAACAACAAATCATGGCCAGGATGGAGTCTCCTCTTAAACAAGATTTGAGCAAATGATGAAAAATGATGTATTCTGGAAATAAATTCTTAAATAGGTGGACGGGGCAGCAGGAGGCCATATTGTGGAGAAATGGGCAATTTAGAGCAAACCAGACTTGGGAAAAGATCTCACATTACATATTGGTCACCTCCCCAGCTTAAGTAATGACAAACAGCCAGACTTTAAGTTCTAACAATGTGCAAGGGAAAGCTTTTCACTGAAACAAAGAGACTATTTTACTATAAGAATAGAGAAATAAAAAAATAGAGAAAATTTTACTATAGGTAAAATTTTATAGGCCAGTTGAACCATATGCCTATAACATGGTTAGTTTGATATTACAAATAATGCCTGGATTGCCAGCTCCTGTATTTTGCCTTAAATGTAAATATTTATGTATCGATACAGTAACCTTCCATATCCAGTTGGCAATCCTGTTCCTCATTGCTCCTATCCACACCTTGAGTCCCAATTTCTTAATGGCAGCTTTTCCCCAGCTAGGCATGAGTCTCAGAGCTGGAGGAGGGAGGCAATGATAAACCTGACTGTCGTCGTTGGTGTGCAGATTGCAATTCAAGCCTTTCCTAATCTGAAAAATTCATTTAAGGAGATGCATGCTGACTGGCACAGGGGTCTGCAGAGAAAATAAAACGTTAGCCTACTGAATGCCAGCATCTTAAATTAGATTTAACTATGAACTATTTACATTTTGACATTCGGTTTATCATTAGTCAATTAAGCAGGCAGAGACAGATTAGTACCCTGTATTTGTGTCAATTTATCAGCACAAGCACAGCCATCTTGTTTGTTAGCTGCTAGATGGTTTATTCCATTGCTCACCTGAGACATCTGCTTTGCCAGTTAATCAGCCAGTCATTTTGCATTAGTTCTTAAGCACCAGTAGTGTTTTTTTCAATTTTGTTTAATCCAGGTTGTTTTCTCAAAGATTTTTCTAGGCACAGACCCTAAGTTCTCTTGGAGATTCATCCTACAGCTAATTAAGAAGCTGTTCTTATGATTCACTTTACCACATCTGAGACATAACTGCTCTGCAGCATTGCAAACCTTCTGGGGAGAAATGATGGCAGGAGGGACTAAATTGCACTGTCTCAGCTAAAGGAATGATTTAGTTACTAGTGTGGAAGATAAATAAAATGGACTTAATACTGCCAGGGATTGGAATAAAGTGTTTGTTTTTGCTTTAAGGCAGGATATTAATCACCCAATGTTTTAAAAAGAAAAATATTTCCACTACAGTTATATGTAGTTTGGTTTTAAAATATTCTCTTCCATTTCTAAATCTGTCCTGTAGCCTGGACTGAGAGACTCCTGAATGTAATTTGATATTTATTTTCTTAAAAATACTGGGGCAGATTTTAACCCCACATTATTCCTTTCCCATCTCCCAACTCCCCCAAGCTTTCACCATGCAGGTCCACCTTCATGGAAGGTCTTGGCAATGAAAGAACTACACGACTAAGGTTACAAGATTAGCCTGGACAATGAGTCCATAGCCCCTGCATTCTACAGAGCTCTGTGGAGGGCTTCAGTGTGCATCCACAGAAGGAGGCAGAGCCAAGGCCAAGAAAGGGGGCAGGTCCATCAGCCAGGACCCCCACAGGAAGGTGGACTCTAGAACACACTGGGATCCTGTGGCAACTGCTTACCCTGAAGTAGGTGAAAAGATCCATGCAGTCCCAGGCCCAATCAGTGCTCCTGTGTCACATTTATTTATTCAGTGTTTGCATAGGGCAGAGAATTGTCACAATGATAACAGTCATTGACTACTGTAACAGGTCTTACTTCTCAGCTAATTTTGTCACATATGTAATTCCTAACAGGCCCAGTACAACAAGACTCACTGTGAAGTCAATGGCATTATGCTGAGCAGTTGGGATAGTATTAGTTAGAGGAAAATGTGCCACTCACTGAATCACCAACACACCACCTTTGCAGTATTCTGAATTTCACTTGGTGGTCTCCCATCCAAGTGAACAAATGATGTATCTACTTACAAAATATGATCTGATCACAGCCCAGTTGTGGTTCATGAAGTATAGCTGAAGGACATTATGAGAAGATACAGTTCAGCAGAAAAATAGAGACATATGGAAGTTGAAGTAAAACTATTTGGCTCTTCAATCCATTTATCATATCACCTAAAGTTCCCATTTCAGGACAGGTGAAGCAATAAGAATTACTGAAAAGGTAAGTTAATCTGTAGCAAAAGCATTTTATTAAACTTAAGTTAACAATAAATGAAATTAAGGCAGACTCATTGGCTCTCACCAATAATCTTTCCAACCCTTTTATCATGAACCCTTACTCTGTTGTTTTTCATAGATCACTGCCAGATCATAATTACGTTCTGTAGTAAAGGTGCAGAGTCTGTAGTGCTAGACATCAAGTCCCTTACTCCTTCTATGTATCTGAATCCTTTGCTAATGCTTGGAATTACTTAATATGTTTAACCTTTGTCATGGAAAAATCATGCAGCTACTCAATTTGGGTTGGATTGAGCAGAACTTTAATCTTAACAGACACACAGAAGGCTATAGCTATAGGGAAGCCAAGGCAGCACGTCCCCGTGCTGATCTCTGGAACTTCACTGGGTTCAAGATACAGAAGGCTTATATAGGTTTGTTTAAGATTACTTTTTACATGCAGATCATATAGTGGAATTTCCAATACTTAACAGTTCATTTACCACATATTGAGCACTTATAACACATAATGGTATTCTCCTGGTACCAGCATGTCCTGGTGATTCTCCTGGTGCCAGCAAGTCTTGAGTCACATACAGTCTTTGGTTGTCTATCACAGAAACCTCTGACAGGTTACAGCTGGGTGCAGCTACAAAGGTAGTTAATGTCTTACAACATAGCATTTTGCATTTCTATCATAGTTCCAGTCTAAGGCATCCTGCCTGAATTTTTGAGATTCCACACCCTCCTGATCCCATATCTATAGTGGATGGCGGTATGACTAATAATTTGATAAACATGAAACATACACACTTAGGGTTCAATGCTGAAAATAGCTAGCTCTTGCCATTATGCATAGTCCTACTGAATTCCTTAAAGTGTTGGGGAGAGACCTCATCATTGATGCAATAATTATTATACATTTTTATAACTTATTTTAACATTAAATTATTGGTTCATTGTCCATCCAACATCTTGACAGATGCAAGTAAACATGACAAAAATCAGTCTGTTAAGGGAGCTTAGCACTGGTATGGTAAAAGAACCTGATACACGAGCAGCAAAGCTTCTCACAGATGGAGGTTAAGGCATATGCTGCTTCCTGGCTCACCTGCAGGCCTCAGCCTTGGCTCTCTGACGACTTTCTGCAATGGCTGCACCAAACTTAACTTGGCTTCTCCAAACCGAGCAACTGTGGGCAGGATTTTAACAGTTGTCAGTGGAAATGCTGAATTTCTTGAGGCTTTGCTTGACCTTGTTGCTGTATCAAAGCTCGGCCTATCCTCTGCATCACAGGCAGTTCCCAAGTTGGTTATATAGCACAGACATCAGCAGATGATTTTGAGACATGCACGCCATGTGTCCCAACCATGTGTCCCACGCCATGTGTCCCTCAGCAAAGCCTGAGAATGTCCAACATAGTCTGCAAAGATTATAGGCCGGTTCTCTGAAGAATCTCATTATTGGTGATCCGTTAGTCCCCAAGTAGCTCCAACAATTTTTCTAAGACAGCAGAGTGGAGGTAGAAACTGTTCATTCACCACTCCTGCTAAGATTACAACTGATAAGGAGGGTAATAAGGATACAAGCCTGATAGACAGACACCTTTGTGTTCAAGGTTAGCAACTTTTTGTTCCAGACACCTAAGGTAAGTTTGCCAAAAGTGACAGAAGCTTTGCTGACTCTAGCATCAAGTTCCTCATCAAGATTAAGTGAGCTGGCAAGAATTGAGCCACTATAGCAGAAGTGATCCAAGTTATCCAATTTTCATTACCAATATAGATTTTAGGTGGAATGGTGGTACCTTGTGACATAACAACTAGTTTATTGATACTGAGTACCATGAAAAGCTTGTTTCATGCATCAGAAAACTTGTTCCTCATGACCTGCAATTCATCAGGTGAATTAGACACAAATGCAGCAGCATCTCTGAAAAGCAGATTCCAAATAGTAAGCTGGGTGATGTACCTTCTGCTGTGGAATTGTCAGAAGTTAAACAAACTGTCATGCATCCTCGTCTCAACTAATACACCAAATTGATCATTTCCAAAGGCGTACTTAAGAATAGAAGAAGATACCAAAGCCAGTGGGTGCTAAGATGCAGCCTAGCTTCATACCAGTATCAATACTAAACTCGGATGATGTTTCATTTTCATATTGGATGGTTGTCTTCATTCCCTCATGGAACTCCTTGAATAAGGAGAGCACCTTTTGTGGACAGCCAATTTTCAAAAGGATCTTATAGATGTTATTCCTTATAGCTATCATTCCTATGCTTATAGATGCTAACCATGTCGAAGGCCTTTTGTAGGTCAATTAATGCTACATAGAGAGATGCCTGTTGTTCATGACTTTTTATCTGGCAATAAGTGCAATGTGAAGGACATATCAGTTGTGGAACACCCAGATCTGAACCCATACTGGCTCTCAGGATAGACTCTCTCACTAATAATTTGGTGTCTTTTCAGTAGGACCCTTGCAAGTACCTTGCCAACCACACTGAGCAAAGATATCCCTTGATAGTTGTTGCAGTCTGCTCTGTCCTCTTTATTTTTATATAGTGTAATTATCTTTACATCTTTCAGATCCTGGGGTATGTGGCTTTCTTCTCAACAGGTGCAGCGAGGTGAATGGATGTCACGTGCAATCTTCCTCCCCCCTGCCATTAGGAGCTCTGGAGGTATCTGATCATTGCCTGCTGCTTTCCCAAGTGCCATCTCTTTATAGCTCTCTCTACATCTTCACG
The DNA here is from genome assembly GCA_007922155.1 of Mesoclemmys tuberculata. NCBI lineage: Eukaryota > Metazoa > Chordata > Testudines > Chelidae > Mesoclemmys > Mesoclemmys tuberculata. Next base: position 27,787,656 of record ML675616.1, read on the forward strand.
AGTTGGTATTTGGTTCAGGTCCTGCATCATAGGAAGCTGAAGAATGGCAGCTAAGGCAGCATATCAGATACTGGCATCCTCTGAACACAGTTCTTTGTAATGCTCAGTCCATCAGTCAAGTTGTTCTTGCCTGTCAGTCAATAGGGTACCATCTTTCGCTTTCAGATTTGCAGTCTTTTTAAAAGGTGGGCCAAGTGTCTCCATTCCATTATAGATACCATGTAGGTCTCCTCTTCCAAAGCAGAGCTGAATCATTTTTACAGGTCTTAGCAATACGTCTGAGCACATTCTCTTCTGGCTTGCTGAACCGCAGCCTTAGTCTCTTAAAACTTGATTATATTTAAGGTATTAATATATAATACATACATAAATATTAGATCATTGCAAACTTTTGTAGGCCTTCACTGAATATTGAGATGTAGCAACAAGTACTTTATATTTTCAAGCATCTTTGCTATAATAATACATATTATATATAGTTAGTTAAGCTACAAAATGGTCAAGCTAATCAAAGAAATTCCAGGAGGTTCCTGCTTCTGTCTCCCAAGGACAACCATAAATCCATGTTTATTACTCTTAAAAGTGTTGTGCAAACTCAGAAAAGCATTTTTAAACTTTACCCTGCTTTATCTTTTATATTATTTTCCTTTGTGCTATGTTTAAAAGATCTATTGGTTATTAAAATGTGTGCTTTGTACAAAATATTTAATAGAAGTTTAATTGCTATAACAAATAAATTGTATTTTTAAGGACCTGGACATAAAATTAAAAAAAACATGAAAGATATTAATGTTTTAGGTAAAGATCTGACTATGAAAAGGATAGTAGGAATGTGGTATCAAAGTAATAAATCTAGATGATTAACTGGGCCTCCACTAACCTCCCACTCTTTTGCAAGCAAAACCTCTGTCTGTGTCTTTAAAGTTCTAGGAAAAACAGGTGTAATTGGAAATGTTTTAAACCTTTTGTTTATTTCTTAAGTGCTGAAATGGCAAACACCTTTGGGAAATGCATACTTGCAAATATGTTAGCCAAACACAAACCTTCTAATATTATTGTTATGTAAATGGCAAAATGATTCTGTACCAACACAGAATCCAATGACCTTGCTAAACTAATTACTAACAAAAGAAGGTATTTAAGTATAGAATATTGATATGAATGGGGAATTAACTAATTACTGGAAGAGCTAACGCAATTCAAACTCACCCAGATCAAGAAAAAAAGAAAAATTTTCTCTCCAAAAATTGTTTTAAAGAATCATTGTTAAAAAAGCTGTTAAAGAACTTTTAAAATGATTGAAGATAAAAATTTATTTAATTATAAAATATCATTTTGAGAACTAAAAACTTTTACATAAAAAATGTTTGGACATTTTTAAAGCAGAATTTCATTTCTCCTTGAACTCTAATAAAATTAAATGAATATCTCAGAAAACAAATTGAATAAAAAGAATAGTTAAACTTAACTTTAAAAGGTCATCTGGGATTTTTTCTAGCCACAAAAAGAAGAAATTAGAAATGTTACATATTCATTAAACAAACTGTGTATTCAGAAGCTGAAAGTGTCACTTAAGCCAAAACGCGACAGCATGAAAGCAATGAAAAGATGATAGCAACTAACTGTAAATCCAAAGTAGTGTAAAAGAGGTGTTTTCCTATGAAAACAGGAAGGAGAAGGGTATTAATCTCTGGAGTGGGCACCCCTCAAGCACACACACTTTCTTCTACCCTGATTAAACAGCCAGTATTCCACAACTTGTTCTGCCCTTCTCCACAAGCAAGATACTAGAAACAGCTAAGAAGAAGAGAGAAGACTCAAGCAGAAACCAATCTAAAAAAACCCTCCAATATTTCAACATGGATTCATGAGAGAATGTTAACTAAAATACTGTCAAAAGATTAGATTTAAAATTCTTGTAATGATTTCATTGGGATATGGAAATACTGTTGTAATTTAAGATTAATAGTTAATTAATCTCTTGTTAATCACCGAATGATTAGACCATATATTTCTATTGAGGAGACAGGGGCTAAACCTTAGTAAAAGAGAAATAGTGGAATTTAATAGGATTTAAGATCCTTAATATTCCTAATTGCCCTCTCTCAAGACAGCTCCTTAAATGGCTTCTTCTGAGTAACTGATTTAAACATTTTCTTTGATTTCCCAGGATTCAGTTAAGATTGCTTACTTTGCCCAATTAAAACAGTTTAGTTTATAAATGATATACCAAATGGGATCTACCTGCCCTTAAATGAAATTCTTTTGCCCATTTATAAACATTCTTAGATATCTAAGGATAGACTAAGTCTGTCTTCACAATAATTTTGCGAAATAAGACCTTGCTCTCAATTTATCAAGAGAAAAGTGTCCCACTAAAGGCAGGTTCACTATCAAGAATATACTCTCTGTTAAAAGCTGTCCACAGAGATATGTAGAAAAGATACTAAAACGAAGTAACAAGTTTATCATTTGTGTTCTGTCATTTAAACTGGTTTGTTTAATGTTCTCATTTCCTTTCTTTAATGCTAAAATAGCCCTGGTGAATCACTATGATTATTTTTCTTGGTCTCAATCATGGTGTCCCCTAGGGTATGTAAAAGAACTCCTCAACTAAAAGTGGGAGTTGAACATCTGTGTTAGCCGTAAGAGAAATAATTAGTGAAAGCTGGCCTACCATTTCTGTTTTCTTTAAACTAAATATTTTAGCAATTTTTAAAATAAAATGGTTTGGTGTCCAACAATTTAAAATTACCCCTTTTTATCCCACAAGGTTCTTAAACATGTATTGTGCACTTCTGTATTTGGTGTGGAAGAGTGCATCTTGGATTTAATATTGACATGTAGGTCTTTTAAATACCAATTGTTTACAACAATCCAAGATGTTGTTAAGTTCACTGCATTCTTGTGCATTTCAATCTATTAAAATTGCTTGGAAGAAATCAGTCTTTCATATGCAAATGTGACATAGTTAGACTAATTTACCACTACTCTGTTCAGAGAATAAACTATTCCATTTCCGTTTCAAATGGCTTATCTCGGGGTATGTCTACATTGCACACTGAAGTCGATTTACTTTAAATTGACTTTCACCCACCAAATTTTAGAAGTTGCAGGAGGGTGATCACACCACACTCCTTGTGCCAGGCTCTTGCATCCCCATGCGCCATGCTTGGGTCAACATTCAAAGCATTGCACCGTGGGTAACTATCCCACAGTGCAACTAGCTGCAGAAGTTTTTGGGAAGCTTGTCATCCTCCCATGATGCAACGTGCTCCTTCCCTCTCCCTTATTGTCCCAAAAAAACTGCAAATGCTTTTTTGTGCCATTTTTGCACCATTACCAGAGAGACATGGAGCCCGCTCAGCTCTGCACTATCATTGTGAGCATCACAAATACCTCACAGCTTATCCTGCAGTATTTTCAAAGGTGAGAGAGGAGCTGCAGCACAGAAAATTGTGTTGTTACTGAGGCTGCCCTGCTAGAAGCCAAAGAGTGGAACAATTCCAGCTTGCTGCAGGCTGTCACGCATCATCTTCAGTCCATGGAGCACCAGTTCTGGTCCCGAGAAAAAAGCACAGAGTGGTGGGATTGCATAATTATGAAAGAGTGGGATGATGAGCAGTAGCTGCAGAAATTTCATATGCGAAAGGCCACTTTCTCTGAAAGGGCAACCAGTGTCCTGACCCATAATGTGAATTGCAACAGTACTAGGACTAGGAATAGTCTTAGGGAGGCACCCAGAGATCCCATCCACAACAGAGGCATAAAACGGAGTGACTGTATTGGTCAGGTACTTTAAACTTTCGCCATTTTCCCTAGGTGATGATGTGTGATATCAGTCTCCTGAGGATAACGTAAGTGGAAAGGGAAGATTTGCTGCAAGAATCAGGGTACAGCCCTGGCCCCTGTGCTGTTAGGCTGTGTTCTGCAATGATGCCTGCTCATTTAATTGCGGAGTGGCAGGGAAAAGTATCCTACCATGGCAGAAGAAATAAGGCTACCCTCCCCAGAAACCTTCTGCAAATGTTAAGAGATTACCTACATGAATGTTTCTTTGGGATATCCACAAAGATTCTCAGAGCATACCTCTGCACATGAATAGTCTGATCCGGGAGTAACCCTGCACTGAAGTTTGCCACTACATAGTAAGAACCTCCCATCGAAAACACAAACTCCTTTTAAGAAGCTGGACTGGGGACATAACTGCAAAAAAATATTTGCCACACACTCATCAGATGTGCCTTCCCCTGCATCTTGATCAGTCCCACTGTCTTATGTGTGGCTGGACTGCTCTGGGTGACAAACAGGTCCTGGCTTTCAGGGAGAATGAGTACCTTGCTCTCCTGAACCCTGATGTTCTCATCTTCATCCTCCTCATCCACAGAGTTCTCCTTAAAGCTGCATCATGGCACAGTGGTGGGGTCAGTGCCCAGAACTGCATGCAGCTCCTCATAAAAGCTGCCTGAGCTCTTTGATCTTAATGTTGCATTGCTGCGCATCCCTGTTTGTGCCCCTTCTCCAACATGCAAGGAGATATCTTCTCATATATACCTAAATTTCTTTTGCTGGTTTGGAGCTGAACCAGAACAGACGCTTTGCTCCACAGACTGATGAGATCCAAGCTCTCTGGTCGACACCAAGCTGGAGTGCATTTGGGCCATGCAGTTGCCATGAGCAGTTCAGCTACAAAGCTCTCTCCATGCTGACCAAACTGGAAATGGGAATTCAGAATTTCAGTTGGGGCTTGAGGGGAGGAACTATTACCTGTGGCCACGTTACAGCAGAGCGTGAATGTCCAGAGCGGTCACAACGGGGTATTATGGGATACCTCTCGGAGGCCAATGGCATCAATTTACATTGCGCTCTGCCTATACTGATGCAAATTCAACTCATGAAATTCGAATTCAGTGCTATGCCACTGAAGAGGTGGTTTTATTAGGTCAACATTTACCATGCTTTAAATTGATGAAACTTACATGCTAGTGGAGACGCATACTTTAAGGGGTCAACGTAAGCAGAGTTATGTCAACTTCCATTGCCAGTGTTGACCAGCCTTAGGTTATGTCTCAGATTTAGGTAGTACTAAAGCACTGATGCTTTGTAAAACTTACTTTTTCTTCTAAGTCCTATATTAATTCAAGAATTTTTATTTGGCTTTGTGTTTTGCTTGTCATTGCTTGAGCAACAGATTTTTCAATTTATTCTTTATTTCAGAATCATCATTCCTGACATGGACATATTTATCAGTTTCTTTAGAGCATTCTCCAGGTGTGGTTACTCATGTCTTTCCTTAAGACTCTTAAAGTATTTGCCTCTCCTGATTTGTACCTGTAAGTATTATTTTGAACAGAGACGTGTAAAATATTTGCAACTGTGGAAAGGCAAAAAACAACTTAGGAAATATATTATTGTTCCATAGTGCCTAAGCCATAACACACATGTAAGTTCCGAATCACTTTAAAACCATTAAATTCTTGAAGGGTGGCAGGAGGAATCTTATTTGTTTCTTTTTTAACTATATGTAGAAAATTAGGTTTGGGATCCAAGTCCAGTTCATAACAGAAAAATAAGACCAGCAGTCCAAATACTTTATTATTTTTATTTCTGGTTTGATAAAGGGAACTGACTATAAAAGAGCATTTTGTCAAAGACCAACAATAACAAGTGAATTCAAAGAGCTTTTGAAAGTCTTGTTTCTGTTCTAGCTAAGTGCATTTTTCAAGCATGGCTTTTTTTTCAGTAAAATATAGCTTGTGTTTTTTGAAAAAATGTCTTATTATGAAAACATCTGAGCCTTTTCTGTTTGAGTCATGCCAAATATGTTGCAAAGATCTGGAGTTTGTATGTCATACTGGATCAGAACCTCTGCTTCTTTAAAATGGATTGTGCTACACCCACCATTTCATGTTCCTCCCAACTCTAAATCTCTGCAGCATCTAATGCTGGAATGAGCTATGAGATATAGATTTACTGCACATTTTCCATTAGTAATAGCTCCACACACACTTTAAATATCAGCCTTTTCTCTTTTTAGCTTAGTGGAGGAACAGGAAAAGGAGTTTGGGGTCCCTTACATTTCTTGATGTCATTATGTTTTTCAGATTGTGGGTAGCCAAGCTGGAGATGAATAAAAGAAAGAATCATAAAAGTACACAGCATATTGAATGTTATAAAGTAGATCAGGTGCTTCTGTTCTCTCTGTTTCATAATGCAAGAACAAGAAGACTTTCAATGAAACTGAAAGGCAGCAAATTAAAAACTGATAAAAGAAAATCCTTTTCCACACAGTTGGTAATTAGTCTGTGGAAAATGTCACCAAGGATAAGGATATACAGCCTCATAGTCCAGGATTTAAGCCAATCTCTACATGTTAGAGCACAGGTGTCAAACACAAGGCCCGCGGGCCGAATCCGGCCCACCGGCTTGTTTTATCCGGCCCGCGGGCCGAATCCGGCCCACCGCCTTGTGTTATCCTGGCCGGCAGTTTTTTCTGAGCCGAGCTAAATAAAAGTGAGTGAGATCTCGCATCAGCGCGTGTTACCGCGAGATCTCGTCCCCGAAAGGAAAAGCTGGTCAGACTCTCACATTCTGTGGCCGAATTTCACCCTGCAGGGTGATTTAACGGCGGAGAGTGGAGTCCGCGAGTGCCCGTGAGTCCTTTCAGTGTGTCCCACTCCCCTACTGTGCCACCGAATTTCACCCTATGGGGAGATTTCTCGGCGGAGAGTATAGAGTATGTGGTGTTTTACTGTTTTAGTGTTTACTGTTTATTCTATGCATG
>ML675616.1:27805832-27879491 GCA_007922155.1 Mesoclemmys tuberculata
AGTCCAAGATCATACTGATGTCTGTGTAACATGGGCCCTGAGAGGTACAGATCACTGTTGGACAGACCATTGATTAGTTAGATCAATCATGTATCTGCAGCTCACTGCACCACACCATTAAGAATCAAAGGCTAAGCAAAAGTGGTACAAAGTCAAAGCACTTCAAGACCAAGCCAGTAGCAAGACTTTCCAGCAATACCTGTCTGATAAAATCTCTAACTTGCCTGATAATATCACTTACATTCAAGAGCACTGGGATCAATTTAAAAATACCATTCACAGTGCATGTGCTGAAACCATAGGATATTCTACTCATTGGCACCAAGATTGGTTTGATGAAAAGAATGAGGAAATCCTAGCATTAATTCAATAGAAAAGAAATTCATTTTTTAACTGGCAAGACTCCTCTAACCAACGAAAATATGAGGCCTATCACCTGTTCAAAGCCAAAGTCCAAAGGAGGTTACGCAAGATCAAAGATAAGTGGTGGCAAGAGAAGACCTCTGAGATCCAGGGTTTTATAGACCAAAATGACATGAGAAGCTTCTTTCAAGTAACAAAAACTATACATGGGCCAAGTTCCAAAGGCCCAGTTCTCTAATGTTTCCAGGATAGCTCTACCCTCCTTAAGGACAATGCAACCATTAAACAGTACTGGAAGGAGCATTTTGAGAGCCTACTAAACTGTGAAACCATGTTCTCTGAAGATACCATTGAATTTATTCCACAATGTTCACCAATAGAACACCTTGGTGATCCCCCATCTTCTGAGAAAGTCTGATGTGCTATCGCCCAGACAAAAAATCTCAAGACACCTGGTCCCGGTGGCATCTCAGCTGAGGTTCTGGGGGAACAATGCTCCAGCACAAACTCCATCATCTCCTTGACAAAATCTGGACCTGGAAAGAAATTCCATCTGACCTTAAGAACGCCAACATTGTTACAATATTCAAGAAAGGGGACAAATCTTTATGCAAAAACTACAGAAGTATTGCCCTCCTCTCTATTTCAGGGAAGATCCTTCTCCAGACTCTACTAAATCACCTCCTCCCCCTTACCAAGGTATTTCTCCCCAAATCACAGTGTGGCTTCACACCATCTGGAGGTACAACCAGCATGATTTTTGTGGTATGACAGATTCAGGAGAAGTGCAGAGAGCAACATCAGGAACTGTTCATGGCATTCATCAACTTAACCAAGGCCTTTGACTATATTAATCACAATGCCCTATGGAAGGTACTGCGTAGGCTTGGCTGCCCACAGAAATTTGTTTACAACCTTAGATTATTCCGTCATGGTATGACTGCCACCATTCTGTGCAATGACTCAGAAATCATACCATTCATCATTCGCATTGGTGTCAAGTAAGGCTGTGTCACTGCTCCAACATTCTTTTCCATTTACCTTGCCGTGATCCTGATTGTCATCCATGACCACCTTCCTGACAGAATCGGAATTAAGTATTTAATGGATGACCAACCCTTCAACCTCCAACATCTCCAAACAAAATCTAAGATCACAAGAATTGTCATCACTGACTTTCAATATGCAGATGATTGCGTCATCCTCAGACACAGAGGCTTGCCTGTGAAGGTTAAATTATAATATCATAATTATAATGCACTGGACTAGGGTATTTGTCTCTGTGCACGTGAATTAATGACTTAGGAACAAGTATTGTGTGACTTTAGCAGACTGGAAGAGTGGCCAGCATATTCACTCTTGATGGACTCTATTTCATTCTTTCTGAAATAGTCCTGGTCACAGTATTGAGCTGATTTTCTCTCAGTACTGTCCCACATAGGACTCCACAGGGTCCCATTGCAACATCTATGTACATCTGTATCAACTGATGGAACTGACATTTACTCTGTATCTAAAAAAAGTGGTGAAGTTTCTCACAGACGCATAGACTTTAAGGTCATATGGGACCATTATGATCTTCTAGTCTAACCTTTTGCACAACACAAGCCACAGAACCTCACCCACCCCTTCCTGTCAGAGACCCCTAACCCATGACTGAGTTATTGAAGTCCTTAAATCATGGTTTAAAGACTTCAAGGTACAGAGACTCCACCAGCAAGTGACACGTACCCCATGCTGCAGAGGAAGGTATTTATCCCTCTCAGGTCCTTATTACTCACTAATACCAAATCTAAAATGGCATCCCCTCTTGTTAGTTCAGCAACTATTTGTTGAAGGAATCTGTCAGCTACCATGTCCAGGAAAATCTGGGCCCTATTATTATTACCAGCACTTGTCATAGAATCATAGAATATTAGAGTTGGAAGGGACCTTAGGAGGTCATCTAGTCGAATCCCCTGCTCAAAGCAGAACTAACTTCAGCTAAATCATCCCAGCAAGGTTTTGACAAGCCACAGTTTAAAAACCTCCAAAGGTGGAGATTCCACCACCTCCCTAGGTAACCCATTCCAGTGCTTCACCACTCTCCTAGTGAAAACCTTTTCCTAATATCCAACCTAGACCTCCCCCACTGCAACTTGAGATCACTGCTCCTTGTTCTGTCATCTACTACCATTGAGAACAGCCTAGCTCCATCCTCCATGGAACCCCCTTTCAAGTAGTTAAAGACTGCTATAAAATCCCCTCTCATTCTTCTCTTTTGCAGATTAAACAAACCTAGTTCTCTCAACCTCTCCTCATAAGTCTTGTGATCCAGCCCCTTAATCATTTTTGTTGCCCTCTCCTGGACTCTCTCGAACTTGTTCACATCCTCTTTGTAATAGGGGACCCAAAACTGGAAACAATATTCCAAATGCGGCCTCAACAATGCCGAATAGAGGGGAACAATCACTTCCTGCTATCTGCTGGCAGTGCTCCTACTAATGCAGCCCAATATGCTATTAGTCTTCTTGGCAACCAGGGCACACTGCTGACTCATATCCAGCTTTTTATCCACTGTAACTCCCCCAGGTCTTTTTTCTACAGAATTGCTGCCATGCCCATCAGTCTCCAGTCTGTAGCTGTGCATGGGATTCTTCCATTCTGAGTGCAGGACTCTACACTTGTCCTTGTTGAAACTCATCAGATTTCTTTTGCCCCAATCCTCCAATTTGTCTAGGTCAAAGGGTATCCTAACCCTACCTTCCAGGGAATCTACCATTCCCCCAGTCATCTGAAAAATCGCTGAGGGGGCAATCTACCCCATCCTCCAGTTCATTAATGAAGATGTTGAACAAAACTAGCCCCAGGACCGACCCCTGGGGCACTCCGCTTGTTACTGGCTGCCAGCTAGACATGGAGCCATTGATCACCACTTGTTGAGTCCGATGATCTAGCCAGTTCTCTGTCCATTTTATAGTTCATTCATCCAACCCATACTTCTTTAACCTTCTGTTAAGAATACTGTGGGAGACTGTATTAAAAGCTTTGCTAAAGTCAAGGTATATCACATCCACCGCTTTCCCCACATCCACAGAGCCAGTCACCTCTTCATAGAAGAAAATCAGGTTGGTCAGGCATGACTTGCCCTTGGTGAATCCATGTTGACTGTTCCTGATCACCTTCCTCTCTTCCAAGTACCTTAAAATGGATTCCTTGAGGACCTGCTCCAGAGATTGAGGTGAGGCTGACCGGTCTATAGTTCCCTGGATCCTCTTTCTTCCCTTTCTTGAATATGGGCACTATGTTTGCTTTTTTTCATTCATCAGGGACCTCCCCCAATTGCCACAAGCTTTCAAAGATAATAGCCAATGGTTCTGAAATCACATCATCCAACTCCCTCAGCACCCTCGGACGCATTGCAACTGGCCACATAGACTTGTGTATGTCCAAACTTTCTAAATAGTCCTGATCCTCTTCCTTCAGCACTGAGGGATGTTCACCTCCTCCCCATTCTGTGCTGCCCAGTGCAGTAGTCTGGGAACTGACCCTGTCTGTAAAGACAAAAGTAAAAAAGGCTTTGAGTACCTCAGCTTTCTCCACACCCTCTGTCACTAGGTTGCCTCTCCCATTCTGCAAGAGGCCCACACTTTCCCTAATCTTCCTCTTGTTGGTAACATACCTGTAGAAACCCTTCCTGTTCCCCTTCACGTCCCTTGATAGCTGCAACTCCAATTGCTCTTTGGCCTTCCTGATTTCATTCCTGTGTGTTCGAGCAGTATTTTTATAATCCTCCCTAGTCATCTGTTCAAGTTTCCACTTCTTGTAGGTTTCTTTTTTGTGTTTAAACTCACCAAAGACTTCTTTATTAAGCCAAGCTGGGCACTTACTATGTTTGCTATTCTTTCTGCACATTGGGATAGTTTATTCCTGTGCCCTCAATAAGGTTTCTTTAAAATACAGTCAGCTCTCTTGGATTCCTTTCCCCCTCATATTAGCCTCCCAAGGCATCCTCTCCTTCAGCTCCTGAGGGAGTCAAAGTCTGCTTTTCTGAAGTCCATGGTTCTTACCCTGTTGTTCTCCTTTCTTCCTTTTGTCAGGATCCTGAACTCGACCATCTCATGGTCAGAAGTGCCAAGCACTTCTACTGCCCCTACCAAATCTTCCCGGTTTGTGAGCAGCAGGTCAAGAGGAGCACAACACCTAGTGGGTTGCTCCAGCACTTGCACCAGGAAGTTGTCTGCAGCACTGTCCAAGAACTTCCTGGATTGTCTGTGCTCTGTTGTATTGCTCTTTCAGCAGATGTCAGGGTGATTGAAGTCCCTCATGAGAACCAGGTCCTGTGAACTGAAAACTTTCCCTAGTTGACTGCAGAAAGCCTCATCTACCTCATCCTCCTGGTCTGGTGGTCTATAACAGACACCCACCATGACATCACCCTTATTGTTCTTGCTTCTAAGATTAATCCAGAGACTCTCAACTGACTTATCTCCAGTTTCATACTGGACTTCAGAGCAATCATAGCTCTCTCTTACATACAGTGCAACTGCTCCACCCTTTTGCCCCCGCCTGCCCTTCCTGAAGAGTTTATACCCATCCATGATAGTGCTCCAGTCCCATGAGTTACCCCACCAAGTTTTGGTTATCCTTGTCATATCATAGTTCCTTGACTATGCCAGGACTTCCAATCCTCCTGCTTGTTTCCCAGGTTTCTTGCATTTGTGTATAGGCACTTGAGATTACTGGCCGATTGCCCTATTTTCTCAGTGGAATTCAGGAGGCCTCCCCTGTTGCACCTTCTTTCTTCTGCTTCCTCCACTTAGCTCCAGGTGTAGGTCCCTGTCCACCATCAAATCTAGTTTAAAGCCCTCCTCACTAGGTTAGCCAGCCTGTCTGTGAAGCTACTCATCCCTCTCTTGGTTAGGTGAATCCCATCTCTTCCTATTAATTCTTCTTCTTGGAACAACATCCCATAGTCAAAGAATCCAAAGCCCTCTCTCCGACACCACCTGCATAACCACACATTTACTTCCACAATGCGACAATCCCTACTTGGGCCTTTTCCTTCAACAGGAAGGACAGACGAGAACACCACTTGCACCTCAAACTCCATCTTCCCAGAGCCACATAGTTTATGTCTGGGAAGTTAAAGTCTCCCTAATCACACAATTCCCAGTAGTATTTACTTCATTAAAAACATTAAAGAGGTATCTATCCATATCCAAATCAGATCCTGATGGTCTGTACCACACCCCAAGCACTATGCGAGGCAAAGCTCTAGTAACTTTCTTCTCCATTGTGATTTTCACTCAGATACTCCGTTTTATCCATTCCTAACTTATTTACAGTCTACCTCATCATTGATATATAATGCTACTCCACCACCTCTGCCTTTATTTCTTTCTTTCCTAAAGAGCACATACCCTTCAATACCTATATTCCAGTCATGACCATAATATCAGGCTTCACTTCCTGTGCCAGTAGTTCTAGTTTCTCTGTTTTGTTTCTTGCTAACCCCAGGCAGTTAGGGTTTGATTTATACCCTGAGACATGAGGCCCTGTCTTATGCTCTTTACACTCTCACTTCATTTGCTGAATGGTATTACTGTACTGTTTCAGACAGAAGTGGCAGTTTGCCTTTCAACAGAGGCATAACTGAGCCCTCAAAGGGTTAGCAATTAAAATAGATTGTTTTAAAATATAACTAACAAATTTCCAGATTCACAATTCAGATTACTTTAAATGAGATTCTCAGAACTAGGACTCCACTCAATGCTTACCTTACATTAAACTTTTCACAGACCAGAAACGTGTTAAATATCTGCAGAACTATTTTTTTACGCTATGTTGAAGAAGTTGGATAATTTATACCAGTGCAAACCATATTAAATAAACATTATTTCTGAGCTAGATCTTTGCATCTGAGTTACTGTGGTCACTGAGGAGAAGAGAAACTCTGCATGTCCTGCACAGAATGAAACACAACGATTTGTTCCCTCTCCGGGAGCCTGAACAGCATGCTCTACTTAAATGGAAGATACTATTTTCATAAATTCTTTATGCTATTTACTTGGAAAGAGTCTGTTTTTATTAAACTGATATTCTTCCAAAAGCTCTTCACATATTTCTCTCTTTAAAATGTTTTATTTCTCCAACTCAGTATGGGCCTTTAATAACCTTACCAGATTTGCTGCTGTACTTTACATAGTGTTAGTCAAACAGTAAGTGCTTCTGAATATGCTAGTGGCACAAACACATGCTGATTATTTGAAGAAAAGGAAAGTCATTTGTATCCTTTCTTGGTTTCTCCCTCTCCAAATCCTCATCACTCTCTCTCTCTCTCTCTCTCTCTCTCTCTCTCTCTCTCTCTCACACACACACACACACACACACACACACACACACACACACACACACACACACAAACACTTTTAATTTTTAGGCTGGAATTTTCAAAGGGATCTGAGAGTTGATGCCCAACTCCCTTTCAAAAGCAAGGCAAGCTAGGCACATAATTCCGCTTTTAAAAATCCCAGCCTAAAATAATTACTTGAATGTAGCGCTACCCTCTAAAGCCAACACCATTAGTCTTCTGGCACCACCCCTCACTTGTTCTTTTTCTGAGCTGGCTTACTTTGTTTTAGGATAGATCTGTACAGCATCTGGGAGACTATAGACAGACACATGCTAACTTGGCACAAGTTAGTGTGCTAAGCATAGCAGTGTGGCTGTGGTGGCACAAGCTAGCAGCCCAATTACATGCACAGGGCGTGGGATATAATTCTGCTCAGGCACCTAGCCTGAGCTGCCATCTGTGCTTGAGCAGAGGTAGACATTTTGCTGCTCCCAACTGCAGTGTAGACATGCTCTTAGGGCATGTGTTTGCTGCATTGTTAGCTCCAACTATAACTCCAGTATTGGCCCTAATGCCACTCCCACCCATGCACAAAAAATGCTAATTTAAGTTAAGTCATGCTTTAAACTTCAGGGAGTTGGACTGTGGGAAAGGGGTAGGGAGGATACCTGGTTGCTGATCCGTGGCTGAAGTTTATACTGCAACAGGGAAAGAACAGTCTGAGGCTGGGTCTACACTGATGGAGGCAAATTCGCCACCGTCAGATCGATTGCTTTGGATATACTGAGTCGTCTGTGTAGACCTGCTCAGTCAGTCCAGCAATCGACATAGGAAAACCACCCCGATAAGTGGTGTAGTGCTGCATCGAAGGGAACACTGTTCCCGTCGGCACAGCGCAGTGTGGACGGTGCGCTGAGCAGACGCAACAAAGTCGACGGGAGACACAAGTGATTTATGTCACTTGCGTATCTCCCATCGACTGCCGCTGAATCCGGAAGGTAAGTGTAGACCAGGCCTGAGTTACAACCACTCAAATCCTAATCCAATCACTCTGTGCTGCTGATCCCATCACTTGTATGTTGCTGCAGTGTTGTTTCACAGTGTGGTGAATCCCATTCAAACTAGGCTAGCTCAAATGGAATAACCTGAATGAACTAGGAGCTTGTCTACACTTGAAATGCTGCTGCAGCTGTGCCACTCTAGCACTTCAAAATAGACATTACCCACACTGACAGGAGAGGTTTTCCCATTGGCAGAGGTAAACCACTTTCCAGAGAGGCGGTAGCTAGGACGATGGAAGAATTTTTCCACCAACATTGCTTGTGGGGGGCAGATTTTTCACATCTCTGAGTGATATAACTGGGTTGACTTAACTTTTTAGTGTAGACCAGGTCTAACTCAAGTTAACCGTTGTAAGGAACACAAACCCTTAGTCCTGTTTCTGGTTGTGTTTATTTAGTGCAGCATAGTGGCAGAGAAGCTAGGCAGGCAAGAAGTAGAAGCAGAAGGGTGAGTGGCGAGAGAATTTTATTTTTAAAAATCAGTGGTTGTTGATTCAGAGCATAAGAAATTACCCACTTCTCTTCCATCTTCCCTGCTGCATGATACTGATATCAATTAGCTAGTTTATAAGTGCCAAGCAGCTAAATTTATGCAGTTAACTCTAAGTGGGTTTATAAACTATTTCTTGAAGATTAGCAAAGCTGCCCCTTCTACTGGGAATAGGAATGTTTCATAAGAATGCTTCAAAGTATATTAAGGATCATACATTTTTCTTAGTCGCTGCTCCACTTCCATTGACATCAATGTCCTTTCTGCTCCATCCCAAAGGTAGCATATGGCCCAAGTTATTTTGATGCGTCTCAAGCAAATCCTGAGGAAACCATGTAGATATCCTGATTTCCCAGCATTATTTTCTGGCTGAGGGGGAAAAAAAAAAAAGACAACGGGAGGAAACATCCTCAGCTGATGTAAATTGTTATCATTCCACTAAAGCAGGGGTGTCAAACTCACTTCCTATGGCGGGCCACATTTAAATTAAATTCAGTTCAAGGGGGCCACGCATACAAATTAAACACTAAAACACTAAACAAACGCATACAAACTAAACACTAAAACACTAAACAAACGCATACAAACTAAACACTAAACACTAAAACACCACATACTCTACCCTCCGCCGAGAAATCTCCCTGCAGGGTGAAATTCGGTGGCAGTGTGGGAGAGTCCAACAGCCTTTTCCTTTTTGAGACGAGATCTCGCGGTAACATGCGCTGACGCAAGATCTCGCACACTTTTACTGCGCTCGGCTCAGAAAAAACTGCCAGCCCAGATAACACAAGGCGGCGGGCCGGATTCGGCCCGCGGGCCTTGTGTTTGACACCTGTGCACTAAAGTCAATAGAGCCATGACAGTTTATACCAGTTAAGGATCTGACCCCTAATATTTTCAGAGTCCGATCCTGTTTCCCTTACTCACTTTGACTAGTATCATATTCTGAACTAGATAGCTTATTTGTCTACTGCAATTACACAGAGAAGCAGCAGAGAGTAAGGCCCTATATTTTTATATGGCTATGTTAGCTCACAATTCTGTGGGCAGTGACTGGGAACAGTGCCACAGATGGGCCACCCATGAATATGTGTCCTTTAGAGGGGAATAGATGAAGAGAGAAACAGCTCCACTCTCTGGTGCACCAGTCAACAGAGCTGGATAGGGGGATCTATGCTACAAACTTTTAATAGTGATAGCATTTTACAGCACTTCACCTCAGCCAAACAGGCACAATGCCTCTTTATGCTCTTGTTGGGGACAGTGCAACTATGCATTGCTCCTTACTCAGGGCTGTGCCTAAAGGCACCATCTTGCCCTGTGGGAGTAATCCCAGTGGGTAAGGTTCTACTATTCAGTGTGAGTAAGGGTGGCAGAACCTGACCTTAAAGAGTCAGAAACAAAGTATCTTTTTTAGGGAAGAACTTGAAGCCGGCATGGAATTCCCAATGAGTCATCATTTCTGCAAGATCTCCAGCCTCCACTGGTTTAACCTACCGTGGTAGTAAATGACACTAGACAATAATCTATTGTGCTGGTCATTATCAGTATTCATGCTGCTTCTTTCAAATTCTTTTTTAGTGTTATTTGGTTTTCTCCCCTCCCCAGTAGTTCACACAGACTGCTTAACGATTATTTATATTTGCTGCAGTGTGGGCCAAGTTAATCAATGCTTCAATTAGAAATGCAAATGCATAATTGTAGTCTCCACAGCCATAAAATACTGGAGTTTTCATTTGTGATGATGAATATGCAGATCTTTTAAAAACTTCCTCACTATATTATTAGAAAATAAAAGAAAGAGTAAAAGAAATAGAAGAGGATTGGTGTCGGACAACTACACCAGAGAAATGGCACTTGTATTAAGGCACTTTTTCCCCCTTCAATAGCAAAATTAAAAAGACTTCACAGCTTTCCATCAGATGTACAGGATGAGCATACCATATCTATCTAATCTACTGATCATCAGAAATGTTTCACATATTAAAATAACCTCAGGTTACAAAAAAAAAATACATTTATATGGCGTATAAAATAAACCCTCATACTTCAAGGCACATTCCGCTCCCCTGTGGACAGAGTGTTCCATAATTGTTCATTTTGGGGTTTCTCTTATGTTCCTCTCAAGCACTTGATACTAGTCACTATTGGATATTGGACTAGATGAACCATTGGTCTGACCCTACCTGGGAATTCCTATAATCCTAAACACTTTAGTCATATTAAGATGTGATATCTGTTAAAAAGAGAACAGAGTTAGCTAATTAACTGACCATGTTAAATAAGACATAGTTATGGCTAACTTGTCTCCTCTTTCCCGTGGATTCTTATCAAAACTCTGAATTGGGAAGGAGGTGGAAGAATGTTTTGGATTTGTATACAATATATACATTTAATAGGCTACTTTTATAGGCAATTCTGGAAAAATTGACTTCCAAGACTGCCAGATTCAGTTCAGTGGTAGATGATAAGCACATTTATCCTGATTTCTGTACCTACTAATGACGGGGAGATAACAGCATGGAGATTGTGCTGTCATTTAGGTCTACATTGTGCTCTGGATTCGGGGCACGACAGAATTACATATGGTGTATGTCTACATAGATTTTTAGCGCTCGTGGCAGTGAGCTTCCCAACCCCGTTGACGGGCTTGGAGTAGTGGGGCTTGCACTAGAACTGTAAAAATATCTGTGGATAGTGCTTTGAAGTTGCAACTTGGAATGGAGCTATGTCTGTGCAGCGGTGGGGAGAGGAGTGCTTTAAAAATAGCTACAGCTACAGCTATTTTTAAAGCACTAGGGTGAGCCTCACTAGCTCAAGAACGTCAACCTGGGCAGGGAGGCTTGCTCCTGTGGGCACATACCCTAAATCCTCTGGGGCTATCAGGAAAGGATTGTACTTTAGAGATTCACACTCCATTCCAGAGTTTATGTTGCACCATCCTTATGATTTTCACCACTGCACACCTAGACTCAGTTAATAGCTGCATAGTTTCACGCAGGTCCACTTCATCTGATTTTATTTAAATGACTCCTGATTTCCAGCAGGGTAAATGACAGCAGAATCATAATTTAAGGTACTGGCTTATCATTGCTTGACTTCACTTTTACGCTGGTGTAACTCATTGATCCCTGTCTAGTCTGTTACGCAGGAACTGGTGACAAGTGGCACAATTTGTTCATCTTTCTCTCTTCAATTTAGATAGGTCACCACGGGAGGGAGGTCTCAGGCAGAACGCTCGATTATATTTTTCTTTTTTAAATCATATCCTGCTAAAGAAAAAACGTACCGTGGAAAGGCACATCAGATTTGCAATTGAAAATCAGACACTGGCGAAAGCATCACAAGCTACATTCAGAGTCTGTCAGTACAGAAAATGGCAGATTGCCCAAAAATGCACATAAGCTACGGCAACCAAGTAGGGGTGACTCCTATGCTATTTTGAGTGGGCCTCCAGGATCAAGATTTGGACATTTGTGCTGTTTGCGACCTAACAGGGAGCATGTGGAATTTAAAGGTAAAGGAAGATTAAGGTTACTGAATAAAAGAGTTACTGTCAACAAGTTTTTTACAGGAAAGTTACTGTTGATTAATAAATGACAGGGCTGCATATCAATGTCAGTGGAAAGAACTATTCACAAGGGAGAGAATAGCATAAATTCTTATTACTTGTTAATGTGCAGTACAGTTACTGCAAATGCTCTGGAAACTTGGGTCTAATAAGGGCTTCTTAACATTTCAGTTGGGCACAAAATGAAAACATTTTTCCACAAATATTTACTGGAATGTTTTACTGATTTTGCTTTGGCCATGCTAGCACTGTATGTGTTTTGACTTTCATGAATATTCATATTTTACTGGCATAAATGTTCACAGGCAGAACTTCAAAGCTGCATGGAAAGTATACGCTTAAAATGACTTCCATTTGCTTGTGCAGGACTTGTATGGCACACATTATTGCAGCATCTGAGCACCTCAGAATCACTAATGTATTTTAACCTCAGAATATCCCTATGAGGCCGGGAAATAGTATCTCAGTTTTATAAATAGAAAACTGAATGACAGGGGAGATTAAGGGATTTGACCAAGGACACAGAGGAAGTCTGGAGGTGAGACAGTTATTAGACCCAGATCTCGAGCTCCAATCCAATGCCCTATCCACTTGAAAATTCTTTCTACAGTAAAATTCTCATGGAGCAGCCATAAAATCTCTTTTCCAGACTATCTTCCCCACACTCATCATACTTGTTCAGGCTGCATTTTATCACTCATTTTGTTTTTAATCACTAGGATTTTTAAATAATCCTCAGAAAAAAACCCTTGCATATGCGCATGATTCAGAAGTAACTGTGGATGCAGACTTGCTGTATAATGAATTGTGGTTATTTTAACATTCTTTTGTTGAATTAATATTTACCAAATGCAAAAAACACTATGCATACTGGCCCATACCTGAAGGCAAGAATTTGTGCATACACACCTATAGGTGCACCCTAATCTGAATCAGACATTGGGCAATGCATCTGTGCAAGCCAGGCACACATTAAAGGGAACACAGACTTTTGAGGTGCAGTTTTATAAAGGTGGATTCGATTATCAGCCAAACAGAAGCAACTTTCTCATAAGTAACTATTTCTGAGCCCAAAGGCAGCCCTCAAAAACCATTGTTCTTCTCACATGATCTGATATGTTAGTCTATAAATATACACAAGAACGGTCAAGTTTATAAATCCCATCCAAAATACTGCTATAAAATTAAACTAATCTGAATTCTAACTTCATTCCAAAATTGTTGTAGTTTAGGCAGGCTACAGCTACAAGGAGCAAACGAGACACACTGCTGTTCTGGACATCTTGAATCACCTCTCTACTTTAGGCAGCCGTACAAGAAGTCCATGGCATGTGCAGCTGCTGGGTACTGTAGATGTCAATCTGAGGGAACTTGCTGTTTCCCACCCTCCTCTTTCAAAAGGTTGCTACAGCTTGGGGAGGAAGAGCCTGACCATTGATAACCATCATAGGCTCCCACCTCCCACCAGGCTAAAACTGACACTGTGATTGACACTACAAAATCCGGTCAGTCCTAGCAAGAGACTGAAAAATTCTAAGATTCCAGGCCAACACAATTCTAGCCAACACAATTACCTAACAGCCCTTATCATAAATTGTCCATTGATATCCTGGGCCATTCCAAAATATAACTTTGAACTAAATTTCTGCTGATTGATTACTATGCTAATTTACCTCTTACCATAGCTGTTTAGTTATTGCTATTTACAACTGGCCTCAGTTTGTTGACATGAAGGAAACATATTCCAAATTGTGTTTGGGAATGCACTGCAATTTAGCTTTATTGGATTGCTTACTTGCCTGAAAAAGAGACATTGTTTACACTGTTTAGTGCCATCATTCTGAAGATGCAGTGGCTTTATAAGTCTTCAGAGATCTTACATCAAAGGATTCAAAAATGCATATATTCACACTCTACGCGACCATTTTAGATTCATGCCATGAAGCAGCCAAGGTTTCTGTAGCTAAGAATCTAAATCTTAGTTTTGAATATGTTGTGTGAAATCCTGCTCTGCTTAAAACAATGGGAGTTTTGCAGAAATTGTTACCAGACTACAGTATTTTAAAAATTTTAAATATACTTTGTCCTGCTCCCTGACAAAGAAAAAAGTGAATGGAGAAAGACAGTGACAGAGCACTGGCAGGTGAGGATGTCTTTGCAAAGCATCCATTCAACTTTCTCCACTTCAGTCACGATTCAGTTTACAGAACCAACACATATCTATACAGCACACAGCTATCTCACTCACAAAGTCAGTTTTTGTGGCTTCTCTTTCACTCGGACTTATATTGTGAAGCTCCACTTTAGCATTTAATGAAATAGCTCAGAATATAGGATAGAATAAAAAGTTACATTTGTCAATTTAATTTTGGAACATTTATTGAACAGATAATGTTGCCCAAAGGTTTGATTGAATTTCATTGACTAGAAATCAAGATTCATTTATTTTTCTAAGGCTACTTAGATTATCAGGCCCTAATGGTCTTCTCAAAAAGGTTTAAATACTGCAAGCAGCATATGACTCCATTCAAGTTTTAAAGTATCTCCAAATATCTCGAGACAGATTGTCTCTTTTTTTTTTTTTTGGCAATAACAATTTCTTTGTTGACCAACTCTGTCAAGTTAGTTCCCCTACAGAGAAAAATAATCGTATTTGTTTAGCATTTTTAAAATTAGTTTTTCACATTGCATACAGGTTTCAATTCTCCAATAATTTACGCTGACTCCATTCATTGACTTCAGTGGATTTGTTCCCAATTTACACCAGTGTGAGCAAGTGAAGAATTAGGTCTACAAGTGTTAACTTGTTACTGGAATGACTTAAGCATTATCTTACTTTTATACAAAATCTATATCAATACACTGCATCGTACACATACTTTAACATGTCATCCTCCATTTTAGGTGAGGAAGAAAGAGGGAATGTATACAACAGCAATAAATATATTGTCTTTTTTTTTTTTTTACCATTGGTGAAATTCACATTTGTGTGAAGATGTATCCAAGGCCCAAGTACCACTTAAGCTTTACTTTGTGAGCTTCAAGTGGTACTTAAATAGCACATAGACATTATACCATCCCCCTGCACAGGGACAGTTATTTGCTAATGAAAGAATCTATAAAGAACTGTCAAAGGTAAATTATTAAACCTCAGAGGAACTGTTGTCTCATTGCCGAGAAAATTTAACCACCGATCAAGAGAGAGTATTTGAATTCGGAATCCAGTGAATACTGTGGCCAAATTCAGTTCTCAGTTACACTGGTATATGTGAGAAATAACTCCCTTGATGGGATGCCAATGGGATGCCCTCACCTCCCTACTGCTTTCCCCCCCAATTAAATATTCAATATCCACCTATGGTATAGTTCCATTTTCTCTGGACCCCCATTAAGACAGTTGAAAGCCACTATCAAAGCTCCCCTCACTCTTCTCTTTTGCAGACCAGAAAACCCCAGTTCCCTTAATCTCTCCTCATAAGTCATGTGGTTGAGCTCCCTATTGATTTTTGTTTCCCTCCACTGGAGTCTCTCTAGTTTATCTACATCCTTCCTGTAGTTCTGCAGAACTGCTGCCTTGCCAGTTGGTCCCCAGTCTGTAGCAGTGCATGGATTCTTCCATCCTAAGTGGAGGACTCTGCACGTGTCCTTGTTGAATCTCATCACATTTCTTTTGGCCCAATCCTCCAATTTGTCTAGGTCACTCTGTATCCTATCCCGATCCTCCAATGTATCTACCACTTCCCCCAGCTTAGTGTTGTCTGAAAACTTGCTGAAGATGCAGTCCACTCCATCCTCCAGATCATTAATGAAAATGTTGAAAAAAACTGGCCCAAGGACTAACCTCCTGGGGCATGCCACTTGTTATTGCCTGCCAACTAGACATCGAGCCATTGATCACTATCCATCGACCCCGATGATCTAGCCAGCTTTCTATCCACCTTATAGTGCATTGATCTGACCCATACTTCTTTAACTTGCTGGCAAGAATTCTGTGGGAGACTATATCAAAACTTTGCTAAAGTCAAGATATATCATGTCCACTGCTGCCTCATATCCACAGAACCAGTAATCTCATCATAGAATGCAGCCAGGTTGGTCAGGCATGACTTTCTCTCCTCCAAGTGCTTCAAAACAGATTCCCTGAAGTCCTGCTTCATGATTTTTCCAGGGACTGAGGTGAGGCTGACTGGTCTGTAGTTCCCTGGATCCTCCTTCTTTCCTTTTCTGAAGATGGACACTATATTTGTCCTTTTCCAATCGTCCAGGCCCTCACACAATCACCATGAGTTTTCAAAGATAATGTCCAATGGCTCCATAATCACATCAGCCAACTCCCTCAGAACCCTTGGGTGCATTGCATCTAGCCCTATGGACTTGGGCATGTCCAGATTTTCTAAATAGACATGCACAAGTCCATCATGCTGTCTCAAACTCTGGTGAGACCTTTCTAATAACACTTAATCTGAAAAAGTACATTAACTTAATCTTTGTCTAAAACTTGTACCAGAGATATCACATTGACCATCTCCATCCAAGACACTGACTTCTTTCTTCACACCTGGCCCACTTTTGGTCCTCATCCCATTCTCCACCACTACAATATTTTTTCCAAAATTTAAACTGAAGGCTGCCAATCTTCATTTTATTTGAAAAATGTCTCTGTTCCACTGTCTAGTTTTTCATTCCTATCTTCCACTGTCTTAACCTAACTGGCCAGTCAATTTGTTTTATTAGTGAGATTTTCTTCATTGCTCTTAAGTGATGTTAAGCACAACTTCAAGATTTTATGATGAAGACTTGTATCTGTTCCAGTTGTACCTGTGCTACAATAATTCAAGGATGAGTCAAAGACGCAATGTGTTCCAGGGTCTGTAGAATTCTGTTTTTTCACTTTTATGCATGTTTGTAGTATTTGAAAGTTATTATTTTCAAATAGCATACAGATCAGTAATTACCAGAAGTAACACCCACTACTGTCTAAATATTGCCATGAGCACATCTCTGTGTGAGCTAGTGAGTTATTTATCTGGCTATTTCTGGGTTCTGGATCTGACCTCAAAAAATCTTTTCTAAATATAAAAGTAATGGTTTAAATTAAAGTAATTAAAATAATTTATTCTTAACCCCATGTGACAGAATATACCTCTGTGTTCACACCTACACATTATTGAAATGATGTTTGTACAAGATATGCCTTGTAAAGTATCATTTAAAAACTCATAATTTGCTAATCAATAATATCATAGCAAAATGCACATAGCAGAATTATGTTTGATGTTACAAACATGAGCTGAAATCATGAGTAAAAGTATGTTTTCTGGATAAATCTGGGGAGTGGCCAAACCAGTTTTTTGGAGACAAAGGGCAAGCTGACACCTCAGCCAGGTATAAACCAGGCTGATGCACCATTACCTACTCAGTGGCCATTCTTTGGTAGGAAGGGGCAGGGGCAAAAATCTACATCTTAGCAAAGAAATAGCATGGAATTTCCTTCCACACAGACTGCTTGTCATCTTGCTCCCTCCTGGACATGCTTCTCAAAGGGGGACAGGACTATAAAAAGAAGGGGCAGATACCCCAAGACACCCCTTTTCCCTGCCTATCACATTCACTGCACCTGAAGAGTCAAAGGAAGCAACCATTAGACTAAAGGGTTTGGTCAATAAGACTGCTGAAAGCATGTGGTAAGAAAACTGTGTGTTGAATCTAATATATTTTGTTCAGCTAGACATCAGGAACATTTTATCTTTATTGTTCTTGTAACCATTTTTGGGTTTTATGCCTCATTATTTGTACTCACTTAAAATCTCTCTCTTTGCAGTTAATACACTTCTTTTATTGTTTTATCTAATCCAGTATGTTCAAGTTGAAGTGTCTGGGTAACTCCGTTTGGGGTAACAAGTTTTGTGCATCTTGTTCCCTTAAAGACATAACAGACTTGACATATTTGTACTGTCCAGAAAAGGGCTGGGCAGTGCAGGACATACATTTCTGGTGGAATTTCCGGAACTACAGATGTGTTGGGGTCACCGTGCAGCATATGCAAGGCTGCTAAGAGCTAAAGTGTGGCTGACTGGCTGCAGCACACCCAGCGAGGCTGTTTGTGAGCAGTGCAGGTTGGAGGCAACAGCAGTAATATATTGTAAAGGGCACCCCCAGGGCACAGGTGACACAGCTACTCATTGGTCTTGGTTGTACCCAGTATGTCACACCCCATAACACTTGTTCTCAGTCACAGCAAATAAGAAGTAAAGATTACAAAACATATTAGTTCCCTTCAATAAAGCTAAGTTTTTAAAAAATAACTAAATGGGGTTTATTTTGTTTGTTAAGACTGAAATAAAGCACAAATTAGAGTAGATTGTCAAAATGGTGTAATTGAGGTTGCAATGGAACAAACTGTATGAACACCTATTTCCATGTGCAATCTGGCATTTAAAGCCAAATTTTCAAATATGAATATCTAAATTTAACTGGTGATGCATGTGTGCATCCATTTATTGAAAACTCAGATATGTTGGTAACAGGCATATTAGAATATGGAATGCAGGTATTAACTTTCCTTAGTAATTAACTCTCCAGTTATCAAAAACACATCTCTTTCCACATTCTGAATTTACACTTAAAGTTCTCCAAGACATAGTAATTGTCTCCTGTGTCTATCAAGAGGCCTTTTTTAAAATTCTGTTTAAATATTAATGTCCCATTCTGTGTATATCTTAAAGAAAAGGGGCCAGACTTTTATCTCAGTTAAACCAGTGTAAATTCAGAGTCCTGTAACTCTATAGATTTGATTAACTCTTTTGAATTCTTTGATGAAATTGAGATTTAAATCTATCCCAGGAAGCACACTACCTTAGTTTACACCTGAGTCATGACATTTGGGGGATAGAGGGGTTATATTCATTTTTTGGCAAAAGTATGAATTATGAGGGAGGCAGGGGATTATGGGTTTGTTTTTTTTAATTATTTTCTTTTCTAAGTTGTTGATTAGAAGATTGGAAACAAGCATCATTTAATACAGACTCTACATTCCAGATGCAGAGGTGGAATGAGTCATTGCAGCTCAGCTGTCAGTAGAAGTGGCAGAGAAATGCTGCACTGTTTAAGATTTATTTCAATAGCCAGGGTAAAAAGAGTAACAAAGGTACAAATAGGTTGCTATTGCACCTGTATCCAGATCTTCCTGGTCACAAAGCAAACAGGCTTAGGTTGGCTTTTGAGGGGAGGAGTTATTTCCTTGCATTATCTCACTGATTAATGAACACTTTTTTTTGCCCTAAGTAAAAACTATAATTGATGCCAACCTCCGCTTGCTCAATCCCCCTACAAGGCAGAAAACTTTGTCTCTGCAAGAATACATAGCACAGTATTCAGGTCATAATAATAAATATAAATATAGATGTCAGCCATCCACTGAGCTAGAACACAAAATGCAGTGAAGCCAAACCAAGTTGCTAGTGACAAAATCATCTGGTTCCTTCCCTTCCCCACTCAGAAAAAATAATTGTGATAAATTGTTGTTATTTTTAAAGCAATACTTTCATCGTGTTTATGTAAGGCAGAGAAAGAGATCCAACAATACATACAGAGCCAGCATCTACAGACTCCAAAGGCATTCCAATAGAACCGTGGAATCAACATCCTTTCAAAGTGCAGACTTTTGGTTTGAATACTGGATCATTCTTTGCATTTCATAATGTTTCAGACTTTGATCCCTCTAGCCAATAAGTAAATATTTCTTTTAGAACAACTGCTTACTGAACAACCTTACACATCTTCTCCTGGTATATTCAAATGGAAGTTTATTCTTTAGCTCGCTTGGTAAAATTTCTGTCTGTGGACTACAAGAAGCATACTTTGCATTTGTGACGGACGTGATGTGCCATTCATATACACAAGTCAACCCATGGCCTGAGAGACTTTGCTGAATGTGACTGACCTTCAGAATGCTCAGCAGCCACAACTGACTTTGAAAACAACAGAAGCTGCTGATTTTCAATAGCTCTAAAAAAATCAGCTGCTAAGTGTGGTCTGAGTATCTAGCCACTGGGCCTGTCAACAGGGGGCAGGCAGAGGGGGCAATTGCCCAGACGTCTGGCAATTTAAAAGGGCCTGGGCCTCTTCCACCCACAACCCTGCCCACAGTCCATCCCCGCACCACCTCAGGCGTCATCTCTCCTGGCCCCACCGCTCACTGATAGCCACATTCTCCTTCCCCCCATGTATCCCGCTTGGCCTACCTACCATCGCTCACCGCTTGCATCCCTCCCCACCCAGCCCCCCGTTGCTCACCACCTGGGGAATGCGGAGTGTGGAAGAGAGGAGGGGGACCGAGCAGGAGGGGAGGGACACAGAGGCAAGTGAGCTGGGTGAGTGGAGCAGGGGTGGGGACTGGGGCGGATTGGGGAACTGTGGGCGGGCCCATGAGCGGAAGAGGAGGGACAAGACTGTTCTGCCCTGGGGCCTGGAATGGCTGTCAGTGGCCCCCACCAGTTGGTCCCCAAAACTATTCTAATAAACCTATTGGGATTTGGATTATAAAAAGATATCTTAATCTACCTGTGTATTGTAGTGCAATAGGGAGTATTTCAGTATCTGCATGTACTGTAGCCCTGGCCCATCTCTGCCAAACATCCAAATTGTCTGTCTCTTTTCTAAAATTTGGTGATATGTGCAGTTTGTCATGCCAATCACATCTCTTTGAATTTGAAAAATGAAATTTCTATCTTCAATACACCCTTTCTTGAAGAATTAAATTATGGCTTCAAGTCCCTTGCCTTATACCAGAAGAAAGGAGTACTTTTTAAAAGTTATTTTTAATGTTTTCCTTCAGTGGCTTCTTGCTTAATAAAAAGGGAAAGATCTTCTGTACTAAATAATCCAAATCACCCTGTTTGTGATGATGGGCTTACATTATATCTTTTGGAGTCCATTTTGACTGCACAACTATGCATTTGAGCCAGCTGTTCAGATAAAAATATGAAACCTAGAAACTCAGCCTATTACACAGAACAAGATGACAGTTTCCATCACTAATTCTAACTTTTCAAGAAAGATGAATTCAGTCATTACCCATCAGCCTTAATTGCTTGTGTATTTGGTTTTTGTTTGGCTGTTTGATAACTGGGTTTCTGTACAGTTCATTTAACTACTATAGGCAATGTCTGTCTGTAATCAATACATGGCCTGGTTTTGCTTAAGATTCTAGATAGGTCCAAAATCACTGAGGTTTCTTTATTTCATTTGCATCCAAGAGACTAATTGCTGAAGACCCTTATCTATGAATTACTCACATCTAAAAGTCAATATTTACAGGCTTGGTGAAGTGTTGTGGGCAAGATCAGTCCAACCTTATTGCAGAGAAGGGCTGGCTGGAGTAGCATGGCTGTGGTGAGGGGAACTAGTAGTTAGATTCTGTGCTGCTGAGCAACTTGACAGGTCATCATTTACTCATTTGTAGTCCTTAAGCTTCTGATTGCTTTCTGTGTTAACCTTTACACAAGTGTATAACCCATTACAGACGTATTGTCCAACAGGATGGCGTTTCTCTATCACTAATATTGCCTGGACTGGCATTCAGAATCATCTAGAGTTTAAAAAAAACACAACAAAGGGATGATATTCTTAAATATATGTAAAACAAAAACTACTGTGCATGCTGTGTGCTCTAAAAAGGGGTGGGGGGATGAATCAGACATTATTAAGTTCAGTTTCACTTGTTTTCTAGTCAAGATAATAAAATGTTCTGACAGCCAGCTATAAGGAAAGAAGAAAGAATTACTTTTACCAGATAGACCTGGCTCAAAATATCTATTTTTTATGGCCTATCATATTTGCCTGAACAAATTTATCAGAAAAGCAGACTGCAGATGACATGTTCTAAAGTACCTTCCATTTTTCCTGCCAGTGGCATTTCATGGCAACATGGAGAGGGGAAGGAAGAAAAAATGAAAAACAAGACTCTCATTACTTTATTACCCTGAGCTGAAATGCACTAAAATTATTTTTAAACCAGTCAGCTCCATTCCCCCATGGTGTCATGCAAACTATATCAGCAACAATTTTTGCCTTCATAAGTTTTGTTTCCTACTCCTAAGAGAGCCATTTTCCCTTAACAACAACAAGAAAATGGATATGAATGCAAAAACCCAAGTAGTGGACCTTGGAACAGTTCCTGTTGAGATTGAATATTTGCTGGGGCTGCAGAGTAAGGACTAGAGAGTCAGGCCTAGTCTACACTTACAATTTAGATCAACATAGCTACGGTGCTCAGGAGTGTGAAAAATCCACACCACTGAATACTGTCGCTATGCTGACCTAACCCCCCGTGTAGATGCAGCAAGGTTGGTGGAAGAATGCTTCCATCAATCCAACTACCATTGCTCAGAGAGGTGGCATTACTACAGCAATGGGAAAAAAAAACCTTCCTTTGCTGTAGGCAACATCTGTGCTATGGGGTCATGTTGAGTGAGCCACGGCTCTCTAGGTGCTTCAGTAGTCCCTGAAGTGAAGTCATGGCCTCTGATTTAATGAGAATAAATTTGGTGACCTGTGCACAATCATCAGTTTCACTGTTAGGTGTAATAATTTGTGTGGTGCTCCTTAACTCAAAGGACCATAGCTAAAGTATGTCAATCCTTTGTATTCTTCCATATAAATACTAGCTATTTTATACAAGATCTATCTGTTGCCTTTGTCTCATTGAGCCTTTAAAAGACTTGGTTGAATACTGCTTTCAGAAACTTCCGCAAATAATTGCTCAGTTTTTTAAATGCAGTCATGTTTGAGCCCTGTTTGTGTTTGATTTCTGTGAATATTTGAACAATTTAGTTTTACTCTTGTGAATGTTCCCATAACGCCAAATTTAAGGTTGCACTCTCAAATACTTGTGAACAGCGAGTTTTAAATTCACAGAAAACAAGAATTTGCCACAATAGTGGCATATTTCATATCTAATGAGGGTACTGCTTGATGCAGCCGTGGAACAGGTTCCCCAAAGCCTTCACCAGACCTTGGTACAGAGCCAATTTAACAAGTCAGACCAGGATCGAAATACTCATATGTGCCTCATCACCACAGTAGCTGAGTCCTACGTGTAATGAGACTGCACATGAACACACACATCTACTCTATGTTACAAGAGAAAATTCATAGAGTAGCCTAACTGTTCTAGGAATGATACCTTAGGCTAAACTTCTGGGGCCCATAAAGGAAGAGTTTTATTTTTTTCTAAAATGCTATAATCTGGTTCATCCATTACTTCTCCCCAAATTACTACCTCTCCAGGATAGAGTCAAAGCCCCAGTGAAATGTCAAGATTACCAGAAAGTTGCCCATTTAATCAATTAAGGAATTTCATGCAACTCAACAGTAACAATGGATGGTAGAGGCATCACCTCTTAGGGTTAAACTCTCCTGAAGAATCATGTCAGTGATGTAAAATATAGATACACTCTAGGTTTTCTTTCCAGAATAAAGAGTAAAAATGGCAATAAAAATAAACTACTACTAAACAGTAAACTTCAAAGAGTTCTCTTTAATGTACCTTGATTTAGCATTGTCATAATGGTACATGAATGTACAGTACATACAACAAAGGGGCTTGCTTAATGCATAGCCAAGGCTATGGCATTAAGGCATATTTACCCCAGAGATTTGTTGTGTAAACTCTGTATTTCATCAAATGACACACAGCAGACTCATTAGTGGGTCAGATTTCCTGGAAAATCTTTTGATTTTTCTTGCACTAGTCTTGCATGACTTAAATTTTAAGCTGGAAAAAGGCTGAAAGAATGGTGCTACAAGGTTCAGTGAAAGACTAAATTATAAATAATAAATTTCAGTTATTAGAATTGTAATATCAAAACCAAGGCTTCCAAGTTTACAGAAGCTAAGCTGGCAGGCAAAGTGAAAATAACAATGAACAATACAGTCTGGCACAGTGTAATGTAGATCATAAAAATATGTGGGGTAATAGATGATGAAAGCAATTTGAAGTAAATAACTGTAGGTGCATTAGCCTTCGAACAGTGAAGCAAAAGATAAAACATCTCTAAATGGAAAGCACCTACAGCAGATTGATCAGAAAAAGAAGGCGAGTTACTGCCAAGAGCATATATAGCTATACGTATTGTTTCTTTAAATTTTTTGCAGGCAGACAGAGAAGAGAGGACTGGGGTAGATTTAAACTGAAGAAGAGAAAGAGAAAAATAGCTTTAATGGAAAACATTGATTTCCCTTATTCCATGCTCATTATTAAAAGAAAGTGACTGTGTGATTTTTTACCATTGTCACATGACAGCCACTGAAATTAAAACAAGGTGAATGGGATGCTAGTTTGAAATGCTAGGAAGTCTATTGTAAATCAAAAGGATGTGAAATTGGATGTACATCTTCTTGAGGAATGGACATTAAGAAAAAAAAACCCTTGCAGTGTCCAGCCAAAAGCAATCAGAATGACAAAAAAAAAAGTCTCCAGGACTGAAGATCTCCAGCTGATCTTATTCTTATGGGAGAAAAATTTATATTAAACTTATTACATTTCTAATGAAATGCTGAATGGAAGCGATAACTAGTGCAAAGTCATCACACAGACAAAGAAAACTAAATGTAGAGTGTATCCATGCGTTCTAAAAACTATAATCCATTTTGAATTATCTTACGATACCCTGGTATGAACAAAGATATACAAAGAATATTTGATTGTATGAAAAAAGGAAAGCTGGTTAAAATGTGGTGCAAAAGTTTTTTAAACTCTTCAGTTTTCACAGTAAGGCTACTAAACATGTGGCTGCTGAACACAGTCCTAAAAAGGTCCAGCAAGCAGGGAACATTAATGTACTCAGAGGAAATGAAATGTGTTATTTGGGAACAAAGAAACAAAAGGAAAAGGAAGATGGAAGGAAAAGGACAATAGAAAAAAAGGGAAATAGGACCAGTGAGTTATCAAGAAATGCGTAATGCGGTAAATTTTGTCTCCAAAACCCAGCCTGAATGGAAAGGGCAGCAGCAGGAAAGGGAAGAATCTGTGGGGAGAAGTTGTGCAGCCTATCTGTGCAGGCTACTCAAGCATAAAAGCCTCTATGCATCTTCACACCATCTTCCCAGGAAAGGATTTGAGGATGCTCTAGCCCTAGTCAACCTCCAACTTTGCATGTCCAGTCTCTTCACAACTTTTACTCATCGCTGCACAGGAAACTTGTGTAGAATGAAATTCTATACTCCGCAGTGGGAGCACACCACTTGTATGCCACTCTCCCCTCCTCACTGGCATCTAACACCTTCGTCCTGGTTCTGCTACCCAAATGCACTCTGCAACCACCGAGGAAAGGTTTGTGTTTGCTTCTCTCAGAACTGTCCAGATTATATTGATAAGCATATTTTGCAAATAATCTATTCAATAATTTATGGAGGGAATATTAAATATACATTATTCAACAATTGATGATGTTTGTGTTTTTTAATTCAATAGACCAATGATTGACAGAAACAAATCCATGCATAGTATATGTGAGGAACATTTTCCTACCATTTGCAAATGTTCTGGTGAATCTGATGTGAGTTTGGAGTTACCTGAGCTAGGTTCCTAGAGACAGGGAAAGCTTTATGGTTTCTAATGAAAATGAGGCATGATCCTCTGCTCTGCTACAACAAAGTGAACAAAGCTACACTAGCATAAATCAAAAGTAGCAAGTGGAGGATCTGTCCTTGTGACTTTCGTTGTGGTTTACTTAAATATTTGTTTGATCAAATCCCAAATGCAAAATGAAATCCAGTTTGGCAGAAAGTGAGTCCGTGGAAGTGAAAGAAAAAAGAAAGTCACATGAAACCCCCATGAACTTAAACTATTGGGTTTTATACAGCTCTCTTTTTGAGCTGGAGCTACGCATGTTTCATTAGAGAAAAAAACTGAAACTTCTTGATCAAATATACACACACACAGAAATATGTAGACTTTGCAAAAAACGTGTGTTCGTGTGACTTTTACCCATTTCGATTGATTGTGAGGCTTTTCAACCTTAACAATGTCTCTTTCATATTTACTTAAAAACTAGATCATTAAACAAACAAGATTCAAATGGGAACTATATCTCATCTGTCAATATCAGAATTAGGGAGATGGGAAGGCAGTTACAAATTGCAATACAAGGCTTATTGCAAAATGAATAGATAATGTGCTTGCAAAAAATCAAAATTTTACATTCTGTTCAATGGTAAAAATACCTAAATATAACTCTGGTACAGATTGAAGTGCATACTAATACCCTTTAAATTTGTATGATTCTTTTACCCAGGTCAGAATGGAAAATGTAGTAGTAAAATAAATGCCATTAGTTTTTAAGTTTAATGTAAGCTAGCATTATCTAACAGACCGACCGACAGCTATTCTTTTCTAGACCATTGATTCCCAAAATGTGGCCCAGGAATCCAGAAAACTTGCAGATGCTGGCTCTCTCTTGTGTTTCCAGATGCTAAATCCCATTAAAAGATGGTAGAAATAAACATTTCCAGTATTGGTTTTCTATGTAAGTATTTGCTGTAGTCATACAAGGATTGATCACTAATATGACGCAAAGCCATCCATGTGACTGAGTCGGGGAACGGAGTTTTCAATGAGACAATCTCTGTGGTTAGAGTCTTCCCTATGAAAAAGTCCGAGTCCTTATTCTACAACTTTTTTCAGCTTGCATATTTAAGTGTACTTGTTATTGTTTATGAAGCTCAGAATCTCTCATATTTATATTTGGATATTCTGAAACCTCATGACATTTCATATTTTTAAGAACACAGTGCAATCATCATTTCAAAGCTTTTCTTATTTTGCTGCCAGTGTGAGCCATTTTGATTGAGGGAATAAGTACTCAAGGGTTAGCAATCTAACGAAGAAGACAAGTAGAAAAATATCTTGAAAATGAAACCTATCCTTGTAATAATTAAAATAGCAGCTTGAAGATCAAATTAGTGGAACACAGAGCTGCTAATTTTATTATGCATTGAACTTTAAAAGGCTTAATTTAAATCATTGCTTGCTGACTGAAGATATTCTATTCTTTCTTCCTTTTAGGAACCACAGAGCCTAATCTTGCATCAGGACCAAATTACCACTTCTTTCTGACCATATCAGGTTTTCAGTCTGATCCCCAGAATGCGTCCGTGGGTAGGGATGGTATCTGTCTGTCTGACGTATCCTGGATGTTTGGAAGCATTAGTATCTAAGGGCTAGATTCACAGAACAGGTTAGGTACTTAACTGCTTATTTAGGTGCCTGAGTCCGATATTTAGATGCCTCTGATATTCACAAAACCCCTGCTCAGCTGCTGCCCAGCCCTGCAAGCATTTAAATTACCTCAGCGTCTAAGTTTCTGCTGGTGGACATACACAAGCTGCCTGAATCTGAGCTGCTGAGCATCCAAGCTCATGCTTAAGGCACAGCAGGATTCTCAAATGTAGGTGCTCCCCCCTCAAGTCTCTCTCCTGTGGGGTCCAGTCCAGTGAGCAGGATCAGCACACATCGAACCGGCACAAAAGACAGCCAGGGTGAGCCGGTTATGACATTGTGGGGATGACAGGCATGTGCTCCAGTCTACCTCTCAGCCCAGTGCTTGGAGCATTACTCACATGACACGTGGGAGATCTGGGTTGAAACCCCTGAGCTAAATCAGGCAGAGCAGGGATTTGAAAACAGGACACTTGCATTCCAATTAAGTGCCCTACCCACTGACTATAATGTGGTCTCTGTCTCTCTCTCTGGGTTCTGGCTGGGACATAGGCTGTTTAAGAGATTGACCTGGCTTAGGTGCCTAACTCCAGAACCTCCCCCGGCTCTCATGACTAAGAATCCAGAGCAAAAGGAAATGTTTTCCTCTGGCCTAGAGTTAGACACCTAACTACCTTTGAGGGACAGGACTTAAACCTGTCCTTCTAGTCATTTCCTATTGGCTAATTTAGGGGGCTACCCCTTCAGCTTCCTGGCATCTGTGAATCTATTTCTTCGACTCCTAACTCTCCCCGTACAATGCATGGTGAGCATTTGCATCTAACTCCAATCTGTGAATTCCACTAAGTGTGAGGATGGAATAAAGCTTGAGGATGAACTATTAACATCTATGTTCTGAGTATGTTTTTCTAATCAGAGCTGGAATATTTCTCTAATTTGTTTATTGAAAGGTCATGTGAAACAGTATCAAAAGACTTATTGAAGCTGAGATATATCACAACTACTGTTTCCCCCGATCCACCAGGCTTGTTATCCTGTCAGAGAAGGATATCAGATTGGTTGGACATGATTTGTTCTTGACAAATCCATGTGAACTCTTTATTTATTTATCTCTTTGTTTTCTTCTAGGTTCTAACAAATTTATTGTTTGACGATTTGCTCTCTCCCAGTGCTGAAGTTAGGATGACTAGTCTATAATTCCCTGGGTTGTCCTTTTTTCCCCCCTTTTTATAGAAAGATACTACATTGGACCTTTTCCAGTCCTCTGGGATGTCCTTTGTCCTCCAGGAGTTTTCAAAGATAATCGCAAAGATTTCAGAGATCTCTTCAGCTATTTCTTTAAATATTCTAGGATGTATTTAGCAGGCCCTGCTGACTTGAAGACATCTAACTTGTCTAAATAATGTTTAACTTGTTTACCTGACCTCTCTGCTCTGCCAGTGGCTCTACCCTAGATATCCCCCTTCATCTCCTCCTATGACACTTGTCTCCATGGCTTTTTCCATGCTGTCCCTTATACTTACAATTGCCTTCCAAATCTGTTCACTCAACTACCTCCCATTGCCTCTTCAAATCCCTCCTAAAAACTAATTTCAGCTGTCTTGCTTAAGAGTGAGGTGTAAGAGTAAGTTATGCAGCTATTCTGAAGTTTGCATCATTCACTGATTCTTACTACTGCCACCCTTCTCAATTCACTTCCCCTTCTCCTTTCTCATCTCTCTCTGACACTCACTTATTCTTGCCTTGAATTTAGGTTGTACACTTCTCTAAGCAGTGACTATTTCTGTACTTGAGTTTGTGAAGCATCCAAAATATTTTAGGGCACTAGAAAGTCAAACAATAAAACATTGTAAACCTTCTAACACTGACCTCTCCCCTAGCACCCATGATGGATACTAGCTCACAAAATTTCAGTATGTTAAAGTTAAAAAGACTGAAAGGATAAAAACATATGTCCCAGTGACCAGATCCTCAGCTCAGTGAAAGAGGTCACATTTTATTGAACCATTAAAGAAGGAAGAAAGGGTCACCATCAAAAGCCACGTAAAAAGTAACTGAGAGATTACTGGACCATCTCTAGTAACACCACATGAAGTCCCTTGTTGTGCCTAGTGAGAAAGAACTTCTCTCAATCCAACACAAGCCTGGCTAGCTGTGATATCTGATGAACAGTAAGAATATGTCCATTTAATTCAACTGCTGTTCATGCTAGAGGCAGTGAAGTACAATAGACTGAATTACTGGAAATCTTAATATTCTTTTTATTTAATTTAATTTCCAGAATATTCATAAAGAACATTTCAGATTTGTAAAACAACTCCATCCATCACTTGGCAACATTGATTAAAAATGGAAAATGGGCTCATCCTGGCATCTGCAAATTTTGTTTTTCCAGTTTGTGTGTTTTGTATCATAAAGAGGTTTCTGCATGATGTGAGTTTTAGGTAATAGACTAACATGAAATAAAATGTAAATGATATTAAGGCCCTTATTTTCAATACAAGCCTACAATCAAGATTAAGAATTGTTTCCAAAAATCATCCGTGAGCTTGCTTCATGTTAAAATAATACTATTGTAAGTTTTGCACTATTTTATTTTCCGGTTGACAAATGTATTTGAAAGAACAGATGTTGCCAAATGCATAAACAAATGGTGTAAAAATTACTTTATACAGCACAATTTAAAGTTCCAAAAAGAGTTTGATGCACCCAGCCATCAGAATACATGAATCTGCAGACAGGAAAGATGTTCCAATGTGCCAGCATATTCTAATGTTTAAGTACTTTATTATATTTCTTCCTTTTTAAATTTTTTCCATCACAATCACAATCAATAACTTCACCTTTCTTTCAGACACCCTGCCTTGCAAATATCTTTTTTGGTGTCACCTCCCCTGTCTCTTTTTCCGGGACATCTACTCTATTGTTAAATTTTCTGGGTTCTTTCTCTAAACTGTTCCAAAATTCATTTCCACTTCCAAAAAGTTGGCCCTTGCCATCCCTTCACTTTTGATTACAGTCTCCTTCTCTTATGCCTGGTACCTCTCATATTTGTACCTCTCAAGACTGTTCAAAACAACGCTACAAAAAATGACTTCCCCTTTGTGTCCCTGCATTGGTTTCTCATTTTCTGTATCACTTCCAAGGCACTGAAAAGATCTACCCTTAGCAACATCTCTAGTCTCACTCTATGAAATTTAAGCTCTGGCAATTCTCTTTCCTTTTCTTCCTCCCACAAGTATTGCTGCTCCCCTTTTCATGTCATCCTCTAATAGTCTCCCTCAGCCTGTGCATTACACAAACTTGCCTTCTCAAAAGGCACTTATTTCAGTTAATCTTCTATTGCTCTCCTCCATTCCAGCACTCACACATGGCAATGTCCTCAAATTTTAAGAAATTAAATTTTAAAATTAAACACAAAGAGGATTTATAAGACAATCATGTCCCATTAACTCATACTGTTGTAACTTTCATTCTCCTTATTCCCTCCACCCAATCTTTGTGGGTTAGAATCCCTTCCTGTGTTAATTATCCAGGTATAGTACTATCTCCAGAATTAAGATTGTACTGTGAGTTCTGTTATGAGACTTACTTAGAAAGTTAGAGTTCACTTCTTCTTACTCACTCACAGTAGCTGCAGAGGCTGAGGTGAGGGAACATACTCCTCTTCCCCTTCTCTCCTCTATGTGCTGTCTCTGATTCGCCCCCAAGAGACTTACACCATTTAACTGTCTTGAGAGACTTGCCTCTTTCTTTTTAAACTTACACACTCACAAATTGTAAATTGGAAGCTTCAAACAAGTGCAGATATCCAGCTGCAAGACATGCATTTGAAATATTCCCTAGTCAACAGAAAAGAAAAGAAAACATCCTTATTTTAGGAGCAATCTATATTCTATGTTGGAAAGTGCATCAGTGGAAGAAAGCAAGCTATTCACAGGACAACTATTCTCACAACTCGCATGACAAAGAACCAAGAAAAAACACGTAATATCAGCTAGTAGAGCACTAATATAGCAAAAAGAAGGATGCTTTTGTGGTAAGACACTAGCAAACAGGAGTTCTAGAATCTACTCCTGGCTCTGCCCCAAGCTTCCTATGTGACCTTCAGAAAGGATCACTGTGATTATCAAGTCTGACCTCATATCAAAAAGGTCATAGAACTTCCCCAAAAATAACACCTGGAGCATATCTTTAAGAAAAACATCCAACCTTGATTTTAAAATTGTCAGTGATGAAGAATCCACCACAAACTCTGGTTAATTGTTCCAATTCTCAATTATTCAGGGGTTGCTAATTCTCATTATTAAAAATTTAACTTATTTTCAGCCTGACTTTGTTTAGCATCAACTTCTAATAGTTGGATCATACTATACCTTCCTCTGCTGGACAAAAGAACACTTTATTAAATATTTGTTCCCCACATAAGTATTCTAGATTGTGATTAAGTCAACTCTTAACCTTCTCGTTAAGCTGAAAAGACTGAGTTCCTTGAGTCTATCACTATAAGGCATGTTTTCTAATCCTTTAATCATTCTCATTTCTCTTTTCTAAACCCTCTTCAATTTACCAACAACCCCTGTGAATTGTTGTCACCAGAGTTGGGAACAGTATTCCAGCAGCAGTCTCACTAGTGCCAAATAGAGAGGTAAAATAACCTCTCTGCTCCTACTCAAAATTCCCCTGTTTATATATCCAAGAATGTCATTAGCCTTTTTGGCCACAGCATTGCACTCAGAGGTCATGTTCAGCTGATTATCCACCATGACCCCCAAATCTTTTTCAGAATCATTGCTTCCCAGAATAGAGTACCCTATCCTGTAAGTATGGGCTACATACTTTGTTCCTAAATGAATACATCTACATTTAGTCATGTTAAAACACAAGTTGGTTGTTTGTGCGAAGCTTTACCAACCAATCAATCCAGATCACTCTGTATCAGCGACCTGACCTCTTCATTATATACCATTCCTCCAATTTTTATGTCATCTGCAAACTTTATCAGTGATCATTTTCATGTTTTCTTTCACACCTTTGATAAAAATAGTAAATAGCATAGAGCCAAGAACTGATCCCTGCAGGGCACTACTCGAAACACATCTGTTTGATGATGGTTCACAGGTTGCAATTAAATTTAATCCTTTTTATGTGAGTCATGTTAATTGTGTATCATTCTAGTTTTTTAATCAAAATGTTGTGGAGTGCCAAGTCAGCCTTATAGAAGTCCAAGTATATTATAACTTGTACTATCACCAAAAAACAAAAAATCAAATTATTTTGGCAAGATTTATTTTTCATAAACCCCTGTTGATTGGCATTAATTATACTACCCTCCTGTAAATCTTTATTAAATAAGTCCCATATCAGCAGTGTCAGTGGTTTTTAAGACATATAAATGTAAATTAAAAATTCTGAAAATGTGTAGAGCAGCAATTATAGATGGATCTCTTCTTTGCAATCCTTAGCAAGAGACATCCTGATTTCTCAAACATTGACCAGTATCTATCAAAATGTTATTCTTTGTGCATGTCTGGTTTTGAAAAAAAGTCATCCTTGCAGACTGCATCACATTGGTGTGGGTTTTTAGTCATGTTTTTTTCACTGGATCAGGTAATGGAGTGGGAATAACCAGATTACATTTTAATCTGAACTTCAGTCTGATATGTTCAGTCTGATATGTTATGGGTGTGGCCTTCTTCCTGCTTCTTGAAGTTTATTTCATTGTTACATAGCATAGTTAGAACTCTGTGACCTTCTCTCAGCCCCCCATCCTTCCCCAGTGATTTCTTCTATATCTAGTTTGCTTACATTAAAAAAATAAAAAGAAAAGAAAAAAGGAAAAGTGATACACTTAAAATAATACCACCATTCCCAACACATGTTTAAAACAAATGGCTAAATACATATAGTGGTTGCAAATGGCATGAAAAGATTATTTTAAACTCATGCTGGAAATAGACAATGTTAGCAATAACATTTTGATCAAAAGACTTTCCTTGATGTTTTCCGGAACTCCTTTTTCCTTTATAGATTACTGCTCAGGAAGGGTCATAGTTGAGGCATACTGCTGAATTTGTTGTCAGCATGATTTCAGCATAACCATCAGGTTTGAGGCTTGGATTTTCAAAATAGATTTTGGGAATTAGGCACCCTAATCCCATTGAATTTGTGAGGTTCCAGACAAAATGACTTCTATATTACATTTAGTGGAAGATCACCCAGTTTCAAGGTTTTCAAACTCCAATTTTAATCGATTTTTTTTAATTCACACAAAATTTTCAGTTATGCTGTGAAATACAGTTTAAGCAGGACTTTTCACTTTCAGCTACCTTTTTCTTTAGTTTTTAACTGCATCTTGCTATTCTTTTAAATGACCAAAGAGTCCATGGCAAATAAGCACAGCTAATACATAGCCTATTCAAAGAGGCATAATATGTCAGTTATAACTATTGATTGATGGACTGACTAGTCCAACATGTAGAATCTAAAATGAAGGAGGATATTTTCTTTTCTTTACTTAAAAGCAAGATCTTTCTGAAACTGTTTGAATTCTAATACTGGAAAACTAGTCAAGGAAAGTTTATCTACAATTTATGCTAGAATTAAAACTGATCAGGGGACTT
The DNA here is from genome assembly GCA_007922155.1 of Mesoclemmys tuberculata. Lineage (NCBI taxonomy): Eukaryota > Metazoa > Chordata > Testudines > Chelidae > Mesoclemmys > Mesoclemmys tuberculata. The sequence continues at coordinate 27,839,495 of ML675616.1, forward strand.
CTAGAAGGTACAAGCTATACTTACAGGTAGTCCTTAATCACAAGTAATCCCACTCAGTTTACTGGGGCTACTTGATTGCAGTGCACTTGAGAGTTAGGGTTTTGAAAAATCAGGCTTTTGGATGATAATACTGACTAGAACTGGGTGACTTTTTTTTTTTTTTGAACAAACAGATTATTGACCAAAAACTGCAATTTCAGGTGACACAAAACTAGATAAATTTGATATGAATTTGCCAAACAGCTTTGATCCCCCCCAGGCTAGACTCACAAGAGGACACAAAATGGCCACAAGAGGACTTACTGATGCCCCCCTTATAACTTTTAGAGCAGGGATTTGAACTTGGGTCTCCCAGGTGAGTGCCCTAATCACCAGGCTATAAAGTCATTCTCCATCTCTCTGTGGCCCAAAGAATATTTAATTATTTATACAAAGTTGAACAGCTTCAACAAAGGTATTGAGAGAGCCCCACCTCAGAATACCCTATAGGCTGGTGGTTAGGGCACTCACCTTGGAGATGGGAGATTAGCATTCAGGTCCCTGCTCCACTGCTGCCAAAGGGGGCAAATGAACCAGCGTCGCCCACATCTGGGGTGATGCCCTAACTACTGGGCTAAAACCACTTTTTTAGTGACTCTAGTCCTTTAAAAATGACCAGAAACAAAACATGTTTTCAACCTGAAATGGACTTAGTTAGTTTGCCAAAAAAATTGGAACATTTCCTTTTCAGTTCAGTCTGAACAGTAACTTCCCCCCTCCCCAATTTTTCAGAACCATCAGCAAACCAAAAAATCATTTTATTGCCCAATTCTAATACTCATTTTGAAACAAAAATACTCCATTGGTGCCAAATCCTCCTCCCCTGACTCATATACACAGCCCAGATGACTTCCTGTGAGTAAAATGAACAAGATTTGGCCCTGGATGTGTATTTTCATTTTGTCTGATTAGGTTCTAGGAGAGAGACAAGTGCCAGCCTTAGAATCAAGACAATTTTGAATGGTCTATCATTGGATAAACTAATCTCCTTGTATTCTTAAGTATTCTAAGCTACAGATTGTTTTCCATTCATTACCCCTTATCTCCAGTACAAAAGCTGAGAGAATTTATTGACTAGCTTCTTAGTTCATAGAGCAGGAGAAAGGAAGCTATCCATTTTATTTATAATCTCTGAATATTCGACATCTCTGGCAGACTCATGCTACAGTTATAGTTGTCGGCCCTGGCTGACTGTGGAGACCTCTTTGGTTTGGTAGATCTTCTGCTGTACATAGGGATTATTTACAAAAGCACAGTAATAGCACACTAGCTAGCCTGTCTTTGTTTGATACAAGCAAATAAGAAGACATTGATCCAGATTCTGATCTCACTAGCATAAATCAGGAATAATTCCATTTAAATCAATTGAATTATACTGATGTAGTGGGTCCAATGAGCCAAACTCTGCTCTCAGTAACTCCACCAGTGTAAATCAGCTTATATCCAATGACACCAGTAGAATTATTCTGGATTTACATCAGTGTAGCCAAGAGCAGAATTTGACCTATGGGTTTATTATAGAACCTTAGTTCATTATACTTTGCTTTCCTTTTGAATGATCCTGATCCCACCAAAGCCAATGTCAAAATTCCTAATGACTTCACTAGAAGCAGCTAACACATAGTAGAGATCTTTGAAAGACACAGCACACCTTTGCGCCATGTATTCCACTTTTCATTTGGGGGCGTGTTTTTTCCTTCTGAAAAAGTAGAATATGAATTTTCCACCCTTTCTTTTTATTGCACTAGTCCGTGTGTCAATTTACACAGTTCCCTCTCCTAATTGATGCAGTTGCAAATATGTAGCAAAATCACCACTAAAGACAGAAAAGAAAATTCAAAAGCTAAAAGAGTGATGGGGATTTAAGATATTTTTATGAACATCAAAGTCATTAAGGGAGAATAGATTAACTTTTTTAACCCAGAAGTAAAATGTCTCTTCTGCAAATCTTGGTTTAAAATTATTCCAGTACTTACTGTAATTAGTATTCCTATCTTGTCGTGAAGTCAAAGTCAAAATCTACATTTAAATGAAGATATTCAAAAAGAGTAACACAGAGCATTCTGTCAGCATTAATTTAACTCAGTGAGTAGGTACAGACTTGTATTTCTTGTGTGTGCACATATTTCAGGTCTCCATATGGATTCAGTTATGCTCATTTTTCATGTGGTTGAGGAGGCTTTTGCAGTGTGACTTAAAAGAAAGGTGTTTAATATTATATTCCTCCAGTTGGCGTTTGCAGGTTTCAATGGTGTTTAAATATGTAGGTACCTTAGTCTACATGATTCTTGCACAGAAATGAAAAATGAATTTCAAATACAGATAGACCAACACTGTCTACGATTAACAAATTGCCAACTTCTAGCCTGCAAACATGTAATTACTATAGGATTCAAAACAAGATAATGTTTGCTTTCTCTTGTTTGTTTTCCTGTGCCTTATAAATGAATTACATCATAGCACTGCTTTTATATTCCCTAGAGTTTATTCCTCCTATGGCAAACATCCATCCTCTTGTTCTACATTTGTCTGTTGGAGTGAACAGCTTACCTGTGAAGAATATGGTCACCATTTGAAAATGTAAAATTGATTTAATTCTAAAGTATTGAAAGTTTATACACAATAGGGAGCAAAATTCATTTATAACTGCAAATTTGTATGCTTCTTTTTCATTGTGAACAACTCTAATTACAGCTAGAAGATAGCTGAATTATAACAGAGAAATTTCACTGAATCTGGATGACAAAGAAACTGATATAACATGCAACTCTGCCTTCAAAAATCTCTATCCTTATTTTTGGAGCAAACTATATACAATAAAAACTATTGAAAGAAAAGAAGGGGGCCTGGTGAGAGAAGGAAAGGTATATTGGCTCAATCCTCAGCTAATGTAAATCAGCATAATTCCATTGAAGTTAATTCTGTCACATTTTCGTTTCATTGGAGAGATCCCAGCTGACTTAAAACAGCTCTGAAGATTAACAGTGGCTGAGGGTTGGGCATACAAGTTCCAATATATGCTTGTTTTGCAAGAAGCTCTCTCAGGGGCAGAATTAATACCTTCACTCACACTGAATAGGACTTTCCTCCTTGAGCAAGTCTATTGATTTCATTGGCCCACTGTGTTTGCCAACTACAATACAACAGAAAGCGATGTCCACTGAAAAAGAAAAAGTGCAATAAATTGTTTTCTTTCTTTTTTTTTCCCCCTCCAACAATTTATTGTGTTGGGGGAAAGAAAAGCTTTCTAACATGTCTCATGTGCACCACATTTATACAGATAACTAGAACTAGAAGTAAATACCATTTAGAAGTAATATGGACAAGAAAATAAAAAAGCTTCAAAGTGCAGCTAGACAGGGTCAGAATATTTTTGAACCCACTGATGACTTGAAAGAACAACTGGAAAACCCATTAAATAAATAGCTCTCACAGAACTTGAATGTAAAAGCAAATTAAACCACACAGTAAAAAAAAAAAAAAAATCAGGGCTTCACTATTCTGAAGGGGGAGAAAAGGAATTTCTTAGGTGAGAAAGAATATTGTTTTTATAGGCTTTGTAGATTTTTATTTTGTTGTTATTCAGCATCGCTGTCTATTATCTGTGTTAATGGCAACAAGTAGTTTTTCAATCCAAATAATGCAAGTTTGGCAGCACTCCCAAAAACTCATTCTCCATTGCCCCCTTCACCAGGGTGGTGACGGGCTGATTATTTGTTTACACGAGATGAAAGAGTCAATAAGTGAGTTTTTCAAATCTGTGAGCAGGGCCATTTGTCATTTAAACAGGAAGTTCTGCGCCTGCAGCAGGACTCAGTTTGATCTGCTTAGGAAAAAAATCCATTTGGTTAAATACGCTGCTGAGGATGTACACTGCCTCAGCAGAGGGAATAGATTAAGAACAGATATACTCCTTAACTCATCTAAAAATATCAGAAAACATTATGACATATTTTCTCTCAAAACATAGTTTTTATGACATTTGTAGGGAAAACATTATAGAATTCAACATTAGCATGCAGCAAACATATCCCTTAAAATGAACACAGAATGGGCCTTTTTTTTTTTTTTGATGAGCATATTGTCTTGAGCACTGTATTTAAGAAGATTCAGTGCTGCTTATGAAGAAGCCAGTACTCAATCCCCAGCTAAGAAAAACCAGCTGCAGATTTGATTAGCACAATAAATATTGTTGTGATGCATTGTAAATAAGGTAATGTGTTGGTTTAAACAGTGCAATGGAGACTTAGTGGAGAAACTAAAGCAATGCGTATGTATTTTTTTCTGCACAATATAGCTTTAGTTTTTATATGGATTTTGCTCACACAATAAAGCCCCACTCCTGCAAGCTAGTCCACACAAGCTGGTCCACGCAGAGAGCTCATTGCTTTCAGGGATCCACCCACATTTGCGGGGAAGTAAGAAATAGCTCAGAACTCCTGTTAAAGAACATACTTTGGGCATTGGTAATAACTAGGGAGATCTTAAGACCTCACATCCCAACATGAACATATAAATAAAAGTTCCCAGACAAGTTACAGACTGACTATCTGTGACTATCATCACAGAATATTACTACTACACAAGGGGCAGAGGTCCCAGAACACAGAATGCATTTCTTCGTAGATGTTGGACATACTTTATAAGCGGAAGCATTCTATTAGTTTACTCTGTGCGTCTGAATCTTAGGTCCTGGCAATTTCAGTTTAACTCCGGACCTCAGCAAGGGTAGAAAAGGTAGTTTTAAGACATTTTTCTGCTCAGCCAAATCTGGACTGACTCACGGGACACAATCACCAATACTATGGTATATTCTGTTCTGTGGTCTGCATATGGGATATAAGGAGAATAGGAAGGAATGCTGTGTTGAATGAGCATGCACTGAGGACACCTACACCCCACTCCAGACACACAGGAAATGGAAAAATAGCTAGAGAAGTCACTTGCAGAGAATCGCTCCGTAATCCCTTTCCTCTATACCAGTGGTCCCCAAACTGTGGGGCATGCCTCCTGGAGGGGCACAGCGCAACGTTCAAGGGGAGGTGCAGTGGGGCCAAGCCCACCCCCACTAGGGGCAGGGAGGGAATGGCACCCAGCCCTACTCTGCCCCCAGACCAGCTCCCACCCCGGATGCAGCTCCATTCCACCTTCAGCTCCTCCCCATCCCTAGTTCTGTACACAGCTCCACCTCCAGCCCAAGCTCAGCTGCTGAGAAAGCCTTGGCTGTGAAGTAATGAAGGGCCAGCAGGGTGGACAGAGTCCATTCCTGGTAAGGGGGGAAATGACAGGAAAAGTTTGGGCACGACTGCTCTAGACATACAGTTCTCTGTGCCATGTGCAATGAGTCTCCAGACAACTTAATGCTCCAGTTGTTTCAGTGGATGATGCCAGCTCCTACTGTGGCAGACTGTCAGTAGAGTGTGAGTTGCAGTGAGGCAGGACAAGGCGGGCTCTCCCTGATAAACTGGAAAATCTCCATGTCACTCTGCAAGGGCAGACTGGACTAATATGAAAAAAAAAGGAATCGCATCAACACTCTGAGAACTTAAATAGCATGTGGTACTACCTCCACTCAAGCACTGTCCTACACCCGTGCCATACAGCAGCAGCAGACAGGTGGGACTATGGTGTCAGTGAATTCCTACTGTGTTCGCAGATAAAACAGCTTAACAAATGGTCAGTAGAAGTCTCATTTGGAAAGTACTCTGCTTCCCTGTTAGATGTTGCTATGTGTCATTTGTATAGCCAATGGGAAGGGGAAAGGGAGTGAGTGGGTGAAGCAGGGATCCTTCTTTGGTTGCACACAAATCAAAGTGGTGGGAGTGGGGATACTTTCAGAATCCTGAACCTTCTCCTTCGTTAAACACCTCTCTTAGTAAGGGGATTATTGATCTCTAGCCTTATGACAAATATTATCTGTTCTCCTATCACAGGCGTCATGGATGTTCTGCTCTACTCCTAAAATAGCAATTGAACAGTTTCGCAGTTTTTCCACCTTTCCCCAACCGTATGATCAGCTATGATGTTTGAATTCTCTTGGGTGGTTAATCCCTCCCTGTTCATGAAGGGATCAAGCTAAACAGAGAGGCTTAGTATAGAGGCCAGTTGCAAGGGTGTACAGGAAATGGTAAACAGAAGAGCTTTGGCAGAACTGTGTGACGCTTTCTTTCTAGATACAGCTCCACATTCAGTAATGTGATGGCCAGCAATGGAACAGAGATTGACCTGCAACAGATATGCCATGAAACTAGAAGGTATCTTTTCTGCATAAAGTACAGGACAGTGACTATGCTGAAATAAAATATTAGTGGTTTGGAAAGACAGTCACTAATACTGTGGCACATCAAAGAAGCTGAGAAGTACTGGAACAAACAGATTTGGGAAGCATCACAAACCCAGATTCAAAAACAAAGGATCTGGTGGCCAAGGAATCAAGGAGAGTGGTAACCAGGAAGGAGGACTGGCAGTTCATAACCACCAAGAGCAAGAGGACCAGGCAGCACTTAACACATTAGGAGGCAGGGTGGGTGATGTGTAAGCCCTGACTACCAGTCAAAAGACTAGGAGGCATTCCATTTCACTAGACGTATCCATTTGTGTCACATCCTCACCATGGAAACTGTAGAAAGATCCAACAGGTCAACTGGAACTGGAGCTGTAAAGGATATACCTGAAGATGGCTGCTCAGTCCAATCTGCAAGGTTGTCAAGCATGCCCATAAAGAGCTCTCCAACCATCCAAAGAAGACAGATTATCCTTGTTGGGGGACTGGAGTTGCCAATTTATGAGATTAAATTTGATCTAGTTGATATTACTGAGCCTAATGGGAAGATTCACATGACTGAAATATTCAAATCACTGGGTATAGCCTATTTATGAAGGATCAAGTGGCCAGAAAGGGTGGAGAGTAGTACTCTATGTCAAAAATGATATTACCTGTTTCCGAGTCACTGATGACTCAGAAGCAAATGATCCTTAATATTTATAGATCAATGTTATAACAGATAAAGCCCACAACAGGGATCTAGTTGGTGTCTGCTACAGACCATCACTCTACAGAATAGGATGACTGGCTCTTTAAGCACCTGTCTATAAAGTATAAGGGAAAAAAATGCATTTTTAAGAGCCTTACAGCTGAGTGACATATGCTGAAGGTCTCATCCTTTGAGTACTACAACATACGTGGAATTCCTAAAAATCTAGAGGACAATGTCCTAACACAAAAGGTTCTGGCAAAATCTATGAGAGACCTCATCTTAACACATATACAGGAATTGAGCACAGAAAATTAGTGGTTGCTTAGGTGCAAGTGATCCTAATTTGACTACATTTATTATTGCAATAAATTCCCAACCAGTAATACACACACACCCCTGCCCAACTCCTAAGTGCAGCGCTGATTCAGCCTCCCCTGCATTTCAAAACCCCCTCTCCCAGAACTCTACTCAAGAAGCGTCTTGTTTACGGTTTAATTCTCTCAGTGGGCAATTTGGTAATTGTACAGCACAACACATAGAAACACTTTGGCCAAAGTCTAACGTATTATTGTTCCTTTGCTTAATTTATAAACATCGTACAAAGCAATAAACCTTACATGGTTCCTTGTCTCGGTTTCCTCAGCACTCACTTAGAAAAGTGGACTCTCTCTCTCCTGCCCCAAATTTTCTCTTCTTGTCTGCCCCCTTATTTAAATCCCTACTGGTCACCTAGCTGCTTCTGTCCTGTCTTTTGGGTCTTTTTCCATTACTCTCCCCTTCCACTACCCCTCTCCCCTCAGAAGATACAGCTATTTTGTAGTATAACTTTTGTGTGGTCAAAGCAGTTTCATTAACCTTAAATACCTTCCTTTGTCCTCACCCTGGAATGTAGCTGGTGCATGTTCTGTCAGCAATGGTGGATCCACATCCAGAGAGGCATTCATGACACAACAGGTTTTCATAGTAATATTTTATAACAACTACACAATATCAGCCAGAATCCATATGTTCGTCACAGTCCATTACTAGAAGGAAATGGTAGAATTATCAGTGTGGAAAAAGCAGAAAGGTACAGTAAATATTTCTGTACTGTATTTGGGAGAAAAAGGAAGATGATGAATTCATTCTGGATAGTGATAATGAAACACTTTCCATTCCAGCAGTATCTAAAGAGTATGTTAAACAGCTCTTTTTTAAGTTAAATGTTTTTAAAATCAGCAGGTCCATTTAACTTGCATCCAGGATTTTTGAAAGTTATGCCTAAAATCACTCTGAATTGCTAATGTTGAGTTTTCATGGCTATAGACAGTTGGGAGTATGGGGGGCTTAACTGTTTCTCCAAAATAAGGATTGCATGAATAAAGATCATGTTTGGAACAGAACCTCATTTAGCTCACTTTATTAAAAGTGGACAAATTTAGTGATGGTACAAAACCACTCATTAAAGCACTGCTTTTAAAATATGAATAAAGAGAATGACTTATAAATCTGGAAAAGTTCCAAATAATGATCTTCACCCTTGGTGGCTTGAAATGAAATCTTCTGAAACATGTCAGCTGCAAATCATCTGTTTTGTCATTGTGCATATGTAAAGTCATACACCAAGTGAGCCATGATTGTTCCATTGTGGATCAAAACCCTGTCTTAATATGATTTAAAGCACTGAAACTACACCCACAGCATTGGTTATCTGTTGCACCAAAATAATTTTTTATCATCTTCACCACTTGGGAGAGGAAGCTGACATTAGATTTGCCTGAGCAAACTGAAATATTTCTAAAATGACTTCAACTTCTCTATAAGTTGATGGTTGGCTTGTGACAGATGATTACTCAGACACAATTGAAATCAGAACCACACCTCTGAAGCACTTCTCCAACTGGATTATTTGATCATTATCTGCTCTATTCATTCCCTCTGAAGCATCTGGCATTGGCCACTATCAGTAGACAGAATACTGGGCTAGATGGACCATTGGTCTGACACAGTATGACTGTTCTTATGTTCTAGAACTGTCATTTGTTACATTTGTAATTTATGAAAGTTTCAAGATTTTGAAAAGCTTTGTAGTCTTTGTTCAAATCTGCACATTATAAAATCAATTACTTCAAAGTAGCTGTACTTATAAAATTCCTTTGCTGAATTAAAGTAACTAGTTTCCCCTGACCCTATTCGCATTTTCTTGGTATTTTTTCTCTTCTTTGGATGGTCAGGCATTCTATTGCTAACTTTAAACTTTTCTGGTGGATTTACTCCCTGTAGTTTTCATCTGATCAGATAGACTGAAATGAATTGAAATCATTTTCATATGAGATTGGCTTTCTGTTGCTGAAACATCCCACCCTTGCAGAGTTTTGAACAGATTATGTGCAACTTTAGCTAGTTGAATACCACAAGAGGAAGCTAAACTTTTCCATTTGAGGTCTTATGCCATCAATTCAAACTCCCACTCAAACTCCTGCTCCCAGACATATACTCATGTATTACTTGAAGCACAAGAGAAGTGTTTTTCGCTTCTCCATTGTATACATTTGCCCTGACCAAAAACCAAATTAATTACATACAGCCTGAGACAACTGCCTTTGGCACATGCATGAGCCTTCAATAGCACACTGATCTTTTTGGTCTGCCACATACAATGACCAGATATTGGCAGTTGTTAGGCTGCTCATTGCCTACTTGTCACTTCAGATATATACTGAAAAGGCTAATGTTGTCTAGGTACCATCTTGGGGTTGGGCAACTGGTATGTCAGCTATTATAACAGAATACATTTAAAGTCCACCTCAAGAACCCTAAATCTAGGTCAAGATTTTCAAAAATAGAAGCCTGAAGTTAATCTCATAAATCCCTATTTAAAATATCTAAATAGGTGGTCTGCTTTTCAGAAGCGCTCAGTACTTGGAAATTCCCAGTGAAGTCAGTGGGAGCTGCTATATGCTCAGTATTTTGGAAATGTAAGCTACTTATTTAGGTGCCATTGCCACCTAAATTAATATCAAAGGAAACAAAGAATTGGCAACAAAGTACCACCATAGTCAGCCAGCTATGCTACAGCTATATTTATCTATCAGTAAATTGGTCTTTCATATCTGACTTTATCTCCGAAGAATTGCAGTCCTGTTCTCGTCACTCATCTCACACTTCATCAGCCCATCTACACCCTCTCACTCACAACTGGAAATGCCTTCCAAAGCCTATTAGTGTTAACTTTTACCCAGGCAAGTGTTATGGCTCACTAAACATGAAGCAAACCAAAAATAATGTCTGCCTAGACTTAGCATGAGGCAGTCACTGATTTAGATCTTTCTAAGAAGTGGAAATTTATGACATAATTGTATCAAACAAATGAAGTGAACAGAGGGCCCATCAGTCAAAACATTCCCATCTCTACCACAATCAGTCTTCTGAGCAATACGCTAAATTCCTTAAACAAAGATTATTTTCTGCTCTGAGGATTTATATGAGATTTGATAATAATTTATGAGATAATTCATTATATGAAAAAATTCTCCCATAATAATACCTTGCACTCACATAGCACTTTTCATGTTCAAAGCACTTTACAAAAATTAATTAACTCTTACAACAGTCTTGTGAGGTAAGGAAGTATTATTATCTATTATCAATGCTTTAAAAATGGGGAAACAAACTCAGGGAGAGTGTCTTTACCAGAACCACACAGGCAGGCTCTGGGGTAGAGGTGGCATTTGAACTCCAATGTTCCTATTCTCAGTCCTATGCTTAAATCAACTGACCACACCTAGAATTTGGGACTACTGAGCTGCCAAAATGGACTCTAGTTCAAACTCTACTATGATCTTACAGTGTGATCTCAAGCAAGCCTTTGAAGGCCACACTATCAAAAGCTCAGGACCATTTTTTCGAATGCACAGCACTCACAGTGGGAGCCAGATTTTCAAGGCAGCTCAGCTTCCATTTAGACATCTAAATAAGGGTCAAATTGTCAAAATTGAACAGCAGCCAGGAACTCCCATCATTACATTTATGGCTCAGATTCACAATATGATGTGTGCTGAGCTCCTTTGAAGAGCTGGCCACTTATTTTAGTACCTGAGAACCTCATCTGAGGGTTGGATGTAAAAGTTGAGAAACTTAGTCACAAGCCCAGCCAATTTTGGCTTGAGCAATTTTCACTTTTATTTTTATACTTCAATTATTGTCACTTTTAGCATCTTGACATACATTTACGCCAGACAAATAACAAACAAGATAGTGGGCCGAAGTTACCACATTTTTGGGCACTGGTAAATTCTTCCACCTTCTATAGCAATCGGCATCTTTTCTGATCCTATGAACTGGTCTTTCAGCCCCTGTCTTCAGTTTCTGGTCTGGTGTTTTTCCATTTAGGGCCCATGTTCACTTGGATCTTTTATATATCTGTACATTACAGAATACTTAATCTTTAGCCAACTGGGGTTTTTTGGCACAGCAACCCTTTGGATTTTAGGTAACCTGTACATTACAGATGTGCAAGTTTCAATAACCCAACTTCATCATTTTTCCTGATGGGTTTGCAGTTTCTGGATCATGTTGTTTTTGTGTCACACTACCATTGGTCTTCCCAAAAAAAGGGTGTGGTTCTTGGGGACTGTCGTATGTTTGTATATATTTTACTTGCATCTTCCAATATAACATTATCTTTTTTCCTCTCAGCAATAACATTTTAAACAGATTAGCAATTCTATGTAGAAGAAGAATTGGCAAAACCACACTAACACCAGCAAGGAATTGGCCTAAGTGTTACCTCATCTGTACTCATTCACTATACCTAATTACAAATCATTAAAATATTAAAAACTATGTTAGCTATCTTACCACTGAACAATTCTTCATTTTATATTTCAATATTATGAACCAGTATATGTTATTCTTCATCTATCAAAAGGGGAGGGGAAGTTATGGAAAACGTGATGATTTTTGAATGTCAGCTAGGTGTCAATTAATCTTAGTTAACTCAAGCAATTAATTTGTTTTGAATTAACTCGATTAAAAAATTAACTGAGATTAATCGCAGTTTTAATTGCACTGTTAAACAATAATAGAATATCAATTTAAATGTATTATAAATATTTCTGGATGTTTTTCTAAATTTTCTAAAATATTGATTTCAATTACAACACAATACAAAGTGTACAGTGCTCACTTTATATTTCTTTTTATAACGAATATTTGCAGTGTAAAAAGCAAAGGAAAGAAATAGTATTTCAATTCACCTCATACAAGTACTGTAGTGCAATCTTTTTCTCATGAAAGTTAAACTTACACATGTAGAATTATGTAAAAAGAAAAAAGCACTAAAAAGGAAATAATGTAACTCTTTAGAGCATATGAGTCCACTCAGTCCTATTTCTTGTTCAGCCAATCGCTAAGATAACCAAGTTTGTTTACATTTATGAGAGATACTGCTACCTGCTTTTTATTTACCATGTCACCTGAAAGTGAGAACAGGTATTTGCCTGGCACTGCTGTAGCCGGCTTTGCAAGGTATTTATGTACCAGGTATGCTAAACATTCATAAGCCCCTTTATGGTTCAGTCACCATTCCAGAGGACATGCATCCATGCTGAATACGTTCATTTAAAAAATGTGTTAATTAAATTGTATGACTCCTGTTCTGTGATTTTACCCACATTCTACCATATATTTCATGTTAAGGCAGACTCAGGTGATGACCCAGCACATATTGTTCGATTTAAGAACATTTTCACTGCAGATTTGACAAAATGCAAAGAAGGTATGAACGTGAGATTTCTAAAGTTAGGTACATTCAACCCAAAGTTTAAGAATCTAAGGTACCTTTCAAAATCTGAGAGGGACAAGGTGTGGAACTGATGCTGTCAGACATCTTAAAAGAGCAATATTCAGATGCACAAACTACGAACCTGAACTACCAAAAGAGAAAATCAACCCTTTGTTGATTTAGACTCAGATGATGAAAGTGAATGTATGTAGATCCATGCTGCTTTGGATCATTATTGAGCAGAATGCAACATCAGCATAGACCCATGTCTCTGGAATGGTGGTTGAAGCATGAAGGTGCATATGCATGTTTAGCATATCTGGTATGTAAATACATTGCAATGCCAGCTACAACAGTGCTATGTGAACACCTGCTCTCACTGTCAGGTGACATTATAAAGAAGAAGCAGGCAGCATTATCTCCCTTAAATGTAAACAAACTTGTTTGTCTTAGTGATTGGCTGAACAAGGACGAGGACTGAGTAGACTTGCAGGCTCTAAAGTTTTACATTGTTTTATTTTTCAGTGCAGTGGGGGTTTTTTACATACTTCTACATGTGTAAGTTCAACTTTCATGATAAAGAGTTTACACTGCAGTGCTTGTATAAGGTGATTTGTAATACCATTTCTTTTGTTTCTTTTTTATAGTGCATATATTTGTAATAACAAAGAAATATAAATTGAGCACTGTTCACTTTGTATTGTATTGTAATTGAAAGCAATATTTTTTTAAAATGTAGTAAACATCCAAAATATTTAAATAAATGCTATTCTATTATTGTTTAACAGCACAATTAATCACAATTCATTTTTTAATTGCTTGACAGCCCTAATGACAATATTTCTTACTTTCTTTAATTACAGGTTTTTCATTCAAAATCCAGGGTATTTTTTGCGAATCGTTACAAAGAAACTTCATTAGAAATTTTCTTATGAATGCATTTTGAGGGATATCTCAATTTCAGGGTCTTGCTATTGAGTTGCTTTTAACCCCAACAGGAGGTTTCACCATTTATTTCAGTGAGCTTTGGATCAGATCCCAAATGGGAGTTGAATCTGAATCCTTTTTGCACCATCCAACATCACATAGGGCACGTACAATGCTCCGCCATCCCTGCCTATCATGCTGTTTGCCGAAATGGCTACCCTGTTGCGTTTATATAACAACATTTATATGGACGACAGGTTGTTGGTCTATTGCCCAATCTCAAGGGCAGTGGACTGCCTGGCTTGGGTGGCAACCAGTAATCACTCATTCAGTGCTTAAGGTGCTTGTCTGAGATATGCTTTATTGTATGTCGGATTCCAACTGTCTGTGCATAACAAGAGCTTCACAATGACCTACACTGACTCTATCTGGGAAGCTCAGCCCTTACAGGCACTGTCTCAGCTACCACAACCAGAAGGTTAAACTACCAATGGCACAGCTTCTAAGGTCATTAAAACACAAGCCCTTCCATCACGACAAGGTGCAGTAACCAGGGAAGGCAAAAGGAAGCTGAGTTCTTTTGAAAACTGAACGCTTGTACTCTCTGATAATTTAGGTCTTATGGACCAAATACTTTTTTGCATTCCAGTAAAGGACATGAAGATGATCAGGACTGTATGGACAAGACCATGGAGTGACTCAAACTGCTTCATGGGCAGGACCTAGAAGAGTTGATGTGGGCAAGGAAATTATACAAATGAAATACCAACTGCTAGCCTCTATGTGATTCCCACCCTTCTCTTTTCTCCATGGAATCCTCTAGAGCTACAGTAGGGAACAGACATGAGGAGGGAGATTTGCTGGAAACAAAGCATCCTTCGTCTCCTTCTCTTAACTCCAACATGATATCTCTCAGCTACTTCTATAAGCTGTGGCTCCAAGCCAAGTGCAGAGCTGCTGTAGTCACATGCAAAAACCACAGAGAAAGTCCCTTTCAATGCAGCTCGGTATGATCTATTTTCTATGGAGAAATCCTACTGAAATGACAAGAAAATATTATTTCACTCTCGTAACATTCCCCTCACATACCAGGTTTTGAAATGAATAATGCGCCCTTGGCGCTAACTTCTGACAAGTATTTATCGTCTCCTCCTAACCACGTTTATTCAGAATGAATTGCTCACATTAAGGACTGACATATACTCTTTAATCCTGGGGATACAGGTGATACTTTTAACTGTATAAAAATTTTCTATAGAATGCAGTAGAAATAGATATATTTATTATGGAATTTTTCAAACGAAACCATTGGGATGGCAGGAATGAAATTCTGAAGTTAATGGTTTATAAGATTTACATTTTCCATAGAAAAAGTATCATTTTTCATTAAATTATATAAGTTTTCATTGTCATTTCTGCTAAAGACTCTCTAATGTCTATGGAACCCTATCGGATTCATTCCATTTACATTTTGTAGGAGGGGTAAAGATGGAATATTTTCATCCAGAAAGATGCTGTTGCTACTGATACAGCTTTTGACACTGACGGTGATGAGTGGTTTGTAATGTCAGTTCAAGATGAGAGGCTACAAAGTCAAAAGAAACCCTCTGAACATGAATCCCATGGCACTACAAAAGCACTTAAAAGCCCTTATTTTCCAGACAGAAAGATGGCTAAGTTGTAAAGTCATGCCATTAACGTACTGCTGAGTTGCTAAAAGTAAAGAAGAATAAATAACAGGGAACTGCAGTTCTCATTAGGGTTACAGGCAAAAATCCTGTGCTTTTACGTCAGCAAAATTTCTCTGAAGTCACTGGGAGATTTGCCTGAATAAAGACCATACAACTAGGCTCATAGTCTGCTTTCCTCCTCAAAACTGACTGCAAAAGTCAATCTGACTTCCGTGGCAGCCGGATAATATGCATGGTGAGGAGTGGTATTTATTGCTTTTCAAAATTTCCATAAAATATGATCAGTTTACAAGTTGAAAACACTATGTCAGTGTTTCTGAAACAAATGTTTTCAGGGTATGTACTTTGTGAGAAATTTTGAAAAATTGAGTATTCTGAATTTTGTTCCAAAAATTTCTTGCAAACCAGATCTCAAGTTTCATCCAGCTCTATCATATAAGCTATTACAGAATGTAGTTCATTCTCCTATAGCATTACTGGCTTTGTAATGTAAACAATAAGGAAAACTTGTTTTGGAAAGTAAAAAAGGAACCACTCAAAACTAAACGGGGGGCAAATATGTTGAGTAAGAGAGTATCATTTCTGTGCTGTTATTTTTCTGAATGTAATGACAACTTTAAAAAACTCTACCATTGACAAGCTATCTGATTAGTTTCTTTCGTTTGTGACAGAAGTTATTCCTGTAGAGAATAAAGTCTGTGTCACAGATGTAGTCAAGCTGCCCCCCTCTCTTGGACACTCAGGCTGCTGGGATGGGCTCCAGCGACAGGGTCCTGTGTGTTTTAAGCCACTGGATGAGGATTGATATCCAGGCACTGCCCCTGTCTTGGTACCTCAAGGCAAACTCTCAGCATTTCTGTGTCCTTAGAATCATAGAAGATTAGGGTTGGGAGGGACCTAAAGAGTTCATTAGTCCAAGCCCCTGCTCAAAGCAGGACCAGTCCCAGCCAGTGCTTTGTCAAGTTACACCTTAAAAACCTCTAAGGATGGAGAATCCCCTACCACTCTAGGAAAAGCAGTCCAGTGCTTTACCACCCTGCTAATGAAAATTTTTTTCCTAATATCCAACATAAATCTCCCCCACTGCAACTTGAGACCATTGCTCCTAGTTCTGTTATCTACTACCACTGAGAACAGCCTAGTTCCATCCTCCTTGGAGCCCCCTTTCACATAGTTAAAGGTCGCTATCAAATCCCCCCTCATTCTTTTCTTCTGCAGACTAAACAAGCCTAGCTCCCTCAGCCTCTCCTCATAAGTCTTGTGCTTCATCCCCCTAATCATTTTTATTGCCCTCTGCTGGACTGTCTCCAATTTGTACAATTTCTGTAATGTTACCCTTCGTATAGTTCAGGTTTTATACCTTGCCAAGTAATTAATATTTACTGATTTCACACATAAGGTACAAGTTTTCACAAGTTCATTTCAGGCAGAGATTAGAATAAATTGCATGTCTCTAATATAACAGAACTCAGACTCTGCCACACAGCCTTGCAGAGGGAGCATGCCAGATCAAGTGTCTTGTAACACAAACTGTCACAGTATTGACTTTGTCTCTCTAGGTGCTAGATAATGTATAAAGGTTTATGACTTCTACTATTTCCATGCTAAAAGTTCTAGCTCTTTAACTCAAGTGGTAGAGTCACATTCAGAGGTGATTTGTTCATTCTCCACAAATGATACAAACAAGAGCTTTGTTACTTTTGGCTGAAGCCACTAGACCACAGTTTGCTCCCAGAGTCAGTAACAGTAACCAGTAATTCAGATGCCAAGCAGTCCATAGCTGTCTCACAAATACTTGTGTTACCCACTGACAATGTGTTTGTTTTTTCTCCCAGCATGAACTGCTCCACATAGAGGACATCAGTTTGCTTTCCTCTTCACCAACTATTCCTATAGCTGCAGTGGAAGGGTTCTGAAGGCTGTGGGTTCAAGAACTTAAAAATAAGAACTTAGATACTTAAAAATTAGCATAAATTTAATGGAGAAGGCTGATCCAATCTATTAAGCTTCCTTTTTTTTCCTGCACCTCTGCTTAACTCTTGATTGATGCGCATGTCAGAGATCTGTCTTTTCAGAAAGCATCACACAGTGTTAAACTTAAGGACTATTTATATAAAACCCTGAGAATGAAGATGTTAATCGTTTCATGTAATTCAAAATGAGAGTACCAGTCAGTTTCTTAGGGTAGTGGTTCTCAACCTTTCCAGACTATTGTACCACTTTGAGGAGTCTAATTTGTTTTGTGTAACCCCAAGTTTCACCTCACTTAAAAACTACTTGCTTACAAAATCAGACATAACAATATAAAAGTGTCACAGCGCACTTACTGAAAAATTGCTTAATTTCTAATTATAGAACAAATCAATCGGAATATTAGTATTGTACTTACATTTCACTCGATAGTATATAGAGCAATATAAACAAGTCATTGTCCATATGAAATTTTAATATGTACTGACTTTGCTAGTAATTTTTATGTACCCTGTTGTAAAACTAAGCAAATATCTAGATGAATTGATATACCCCTGGAAGACCTCTGCATACTCCCAGGAGCATGGGTACTCCTGGTTGAGAACCACTGTCTTAAGGTATGTCTATGCAGCAGAGCATGCTAGCAAGCCAAGCACATACCCAGGGTCCATTCCTGTGCAGAAGCTTGTAGAGCACTGTCCTCACTGCTATTGCTACCCATACTAGTTGGTAGTAAGCTACTCAAGTAAGCTAACCTATACACTGCTTTTAGTGTGTAGACATACACTTAGTAAAGAAAGCATTTAATGCACACAGAAAACATTTGTAAATAGTATTAGTATTAGAAATAGTATGAATAACTTTTAAACAAAAGCTATTAATAAATCTATTAGTGTTCTCCATACCGACTCCTCCCCTTTGCTTCTCTTACATATTTAAATTTAAATTTAGAGCTCCCCATAACATTTCAGAGATTATTTCTCAGTCTTTAGAGTGTGGTCATGTAAATGTTCCTTCTCCATCAATTTCCAAGGGAGGACACACCTCCCCGCACCTGTGCCCTGTGTGGAAAGGGGTCAGACTCTAGCCATTAGTAGGATGAACCCCAGTTCCAGACCCCAGCCCTTAGGCAAGATAGGCCAATGGCAAGTGAAGCAGTCTCTAGCAAGGCAAGGAAACAGCCAAAGCCCAGCCCTTCGGCAGGGCGGTCACCCCTAAGTCAGGGTAGGAAGGGGGGAAGGAGACGTAGGCCCACCCAACTCCACTGTGTCCCAGCCCAGGGCCCTGGCAGTGATGGGTTGTCCCATTACTGGGTCAGCAGGGCTCCAGCTACAAGCATACTCAGCTACAAGCCATAATGCAACCGAACAGATTTCTGGCTCACCTGGGCTTCTTCCTGCCCCTCCCCCCTTTCCCTAGAGTATCTGATTCCTCAAGTCACTCCCTGTTTCCCTGGGGTACTCTGCCTGAGGGAAATTCCAGAATCCCTTGGCCTCGTTGCTCAACAGCAGGTTCAGGAACTCTTCAAAGCCACCCGCAGAAAGCAGCTCCTCTAGGTCGTAAGGTCCTGGGGTCTCTTTTGGCTCTCAGGAAGCTGGCAGCTGAGGTAGCTCTTCCAGATCACAAGATCCAGGCGTCTCCTCCGGCTCACTGGGATCAGGTAGCTCTTCCAGGTCCTCAGGGCCCCAAGCAATGAACAGCTCTGGTGGCCTCTCCTCAGGGTAACGGCAACAACCCAGGCACCGGCACCAGCACCAAGGCGGAGGCTGCCTTCTCCTTACTTATGCTTCCTGCCCCGCCTTTCTGCTTCCAGCCACACCTCCTGGCTACAGGCCATAATAGGTAGTGTGTGTCACCTAGGCTTTTTAGTTCTTGAGAAAAATGGCACCCTCTCAGTTCTTTTCCCACCTCAGAACCTTCTTAAAAACCAAAGAGTCTGATGTCTCCGCAGCTAACAGTCTTCCAGCTGTAGGATTAATAGTTGACTGGTTCTTAGTTACCAGTGAAATGTAAATTTGTAGCCTGTATCCAAAACAATACTGGGCTCACCATATAAAATATCCATTTTCTAGATTTCTAGAAGGTTCTCACCCTATAGGGCACTATCTTCTTCACATAAACCCAGCTAAATCAGGTATGAATTCAGAAACCTTCACCTCTCTCAGCTCTGCCCCATTCTCTGTCTTTAACTGAAATAAAATCCCAGTTTAAAGCAGTTAGCTAATAGCTAAATGTAAATTCCATTGGCTTTGTAGTCTCTAGAGGTAACAAATGCTCCCTTCTAAGCTCTCCTTTATGTCATAAGACACACCATGATGGCTGGTCCACCACTGTCCTAATGGAAAGCTCCTCTAATAAATAAATCTGGAATACCCTCACGTGAATCCCAAAGTAGTACAGGTATTGAAATCGAGTCTTCACAAAAGACATATCTCTTGATCCTACATTGATAGCCAGGTTGACAGGCTGTCTTTAACACCTGTATTTATATCCTTCCCTTCCCCCATCCATGCAATTCAGAAGGTGACTAGGTGTGATCTGGCAGGCAGATTGAATGAAAACTTCCTATATAGCTTCAGAAACAGCTTCAGCATGTCTTGTAACTGCCACCCTTATTTCTAGTCCCTTCTAGTTCAGTCGTCCAACCCTGCACGTGGGTAGAGGTGTGGAGTATCTCAGCTAAAATCAAAGTCTCTTTTACACTGCTTTTCTACCTTTTTTGGGGAGAAACAGAATCAAAAGTGTAGTATAAAGCATGTGGGTTACATTAAGACCATGGAATCGTTGTTGGAGGCACTTTATATTGTAAAACAGCATATTTAGAAGTGAATTTGGACACAGCACCATTATTTAAGTGTTCCGTTTTTATTATTTATTTGGTTAATTGGAACTGTCCCTTTAAAAATAGAGTGCAGCGGACAGAGTGCTTCACTCTAAAAGCCACGTGTGAGAGACTTTGCCTATGTGTCCAGAGAGTGGAAGACCTTGCCTAAAAAGAGTCAAAAGGTAAACACCTGTTGTTATTCTGACCATGCCATCTCCCACTACAGTGACTTATGGAGGGGGCCAAGGTATGTGAGGAGATATCTTTTACTGGACCTACTTCTGTTGGTGGGAGAGAGAATTTTTCAAGCTTACAGAGAGCTCATCTTCAGAAGGGGTCAGCTGTAAGGGATGAGTAAATAGCTCATCTTGAATGTCTTTCCCTCTCTGATGTGTATGCTAATAATGGTATCAATTAAGGTCAGTTGTCATGTGGAAATGGACTGAGACCTTCAGTTTATTTCACATAAGCTAAACAATTTTCATATGATAACTTTTTACTGCTACTAAATGACATTCTTTGATTCAAGCCAACAAGGAAAAGTCTCTTTTCCCATATCACTTCCTGAAAGCATTTTTAAACACAGTCCATAAGACAAGCCTCGAGCCCTTCAAACTCCTTCACCCTGAGCTGCACAAGAGCATTATCATGGTCTAGAGCTTTTGCTGCTAGTCAAGTAAAAGATCCTGAGAATCAGGAAGAGTGCACTTTGAGAAGAGAGGTGTTTATCTGTATGTGCTGTCCTCCTCTCAGTTGGCTTCTCAGCTTGACATTGAAGAGCTACTATTGATTTTGGTTTGGGGGCTCTGCAGCAAGTCAACTTTTCTACTGAATATATCATCCAGTTTAAGAAACTTTTACAGAACTCAAGCAGCTATTGATATTACCATGTGAATTGACTCCTTTGACATACAGTGTCAGTAGGCAATGGCTGCTTTATATGCTGGGGAGCAGACATGAGAGTGGGAGCATAAGACAGGGAACCATTTGAGCTATAAGAATGATTAAAAGGTATTTTAAAGTTTTACTTAATGTTATTACAGGCTTGTACTGTTGTTCTCTATGACCCAATTGTAAGAGCTGAATGAATTAAACTTAGGAGGCACGAAAGTAAAGTTAAAGAGGGTGGATAATTATTTGCCTTTGAGAGACATTTTAAATAGAATAAACAGGGTTTTTTTTTCAAAGAAACATTTTTGTTAAAACTACCTACCTTCTTGAAATCAATGCAACAGCTAGTCTCTAATTATTTTGATTAGGAACACAGCTAGCATCATTTAGAAGCCTCTCAACCTTCTTATGAAAGGTTAAAGTTATTAAAAGGAAAGAGAACCGTATGGATGTGCCAATTTTCTTTTACTAAGAGAACAATATCTCCCTGTGTCAAAAGAATCCTATTTTGCTTTGACTAACATGCTTTCCTGTTTTGTAGAGAGTAAAGTCACTTATATGTTATTGCTTTGTGTTCTTCCAAAAGCTTGATTTCTAGATAGCATCACTAACAGGTGAGTTGATTTTGTAGGAAAGTTGGTGCTGACATAATTAGTTGTAGCAGGATGAAATAACAAAATAAGAACTAACCTAAGTGTTTGAACTGTTTAAGAGAGGCATTAATTGTTTGCTAACTCAGTGAGAACTGTCTTGGTCTAAATGTTAGGAAATGAAAACATGAATTAGAATGAGAGAAATAAACTTGATAATCTAATTGTTTGCTGTCAAATGCAAAAAATCATGGCTACATCAATCTGCTAATTGCTAATCAGACCCCATGTTGTTTTAATAAATTCATCTACTAAGGTTGTTCTATCAATCTTTAATTCATGGGTCTTGATATAATAACTGTTCTTATTAATAACTGCTCATAATAAATGTGATTTCAGACATTTTGCAACTCAGCAGTGCCTTCCTTCACAAAAATGCACCAACCAAAAGTGATTTTAAGAAATGTTTTCATTTCTATGGCAAATAGCATCTAAAACAACAGTTTAGAAATAAGATCCATTTTGAATGCTACAGCATGTAAATAAGTATAAAAATCCCAGCATTTGTTACTTCAATTAGAATCATTGACTTACAGCGTACGTTTTTGTGAAGGCTGTATAAGAATTTATGCACTTTTTCTCTTAGATATACAATATTCCCATCCCTGCAAATGAAAGAGAGACTAAACAAGATAAGTTGGGGAAGGAATGCTGCTCCCTGATAACTTATGGTCATTATTCACTTAAAATGAGAACACAAGTGATTTGGAGTTTAGTCTGTAAGGTATTCATCACAGTTTAAATACTCCTAATACAACAGGCAAGGAAAAGTAAATTTCGTACCACAAAGGGTATGTTAATTGACATTGGATTTGCTGGAATTCAGGGTGATAAAATGTTAATTTTAATTAAGTTTTACAGATTTTTCTTCATTTTCTGCCTTTTAAAGTGCAATTATACAATATCTAATACCCCAAAAGTTCATATGTATATTTGCATATTGACCACATTAGTTCTCCTCCATATTTTAGATCTTTAGGATTTTATTCATTATAATGCAAATTAGCTAGAAAGTCATCAGCTAAAAGCATCGAACGTACTTCATTTAAAGCATATAAATGCAATTAATAGCACTTTATTCACTCAAAAGATAAGTGACTGTAGTAAATCTTAAGGAATAATCATGGTTTAGTTCCATTAAAAGTTTAACAATTGAAGAATTTACCATATGTAGCAGATTCAGCAGTTATTTCTGTTCAGAGTGGAAAAAGAATGTTTCACAAGGAATAAAAAAGTAAATAATATGTGATGGCTTATTAGACTTAACTGACCAGTTTTTCATCTAGCAATTTAGTTATATGAGTTATCAGTTGCACACCATTTTTAAATTAATGAGATAGCATGGACCCTGAAACAAGGACTCTCCGACTCTGGTTTCTGACCCATCTGTTGCCTCAGTTTCCCCTTCTTCCTCTGTTAATCAGACTTCATGCTGTGAGTGTTCTCTCAATAATTCTTTTCCTTTGGGAATCTCATTTGTTAGCATAAGTTTCAAAACAACACAAATCTTCCATCCAGCCTTCCTTCTTGGCTCACCATCTTCAGTGCAGGGTTCTTAACAGTGTTGTTAACTCTCACAATTTAATCATAACTTTTTTTAGAGTCAATCTCTTGGCAGCATGATAACCTTCAGTCCTCCTGTGATTATCAGCTATGCTTCTCAGACTCCAGGGGAAGAACAGCCAATCAAAGCTGCCTGCAGGATAGAGGCAGCAAACTCCCTGCATCTCTCTGGAGCCCAGAGGAGTTTATGGGTAAGGAAGTGAGGAGTAGGGAGTAGAAAGTGCTCTGCAGGACAGTTGGTCAGAAAATGGGGGCAGGGTCCAGAGGAAATATCAATGAAAAAAATCATCTTGATGAAAATTTTTCATAGAAATTGTCAAGGTTTTGGTGAAATGTTTCTTTTTTGAAATGCTGCCAGGGTATCTCATGCTCCCATTGTTTTCTCTAGTCCAGGTTCCCTGGTTGGACTGCATCTCCCATGACACACCATGGTCTCACTGCTTGGTGGGGGAGGGCAAATCTTATTGTCACAAAGGGACCTTGTTGTAAATGAGAATCAGGCTTACTATTTAGAAAATCAATAATAATCTATGTTTTTAAAACTTGTTATTTATATCTGAACCTGTTAAAGGCAGGAGTCGATCATTCTTACACGTCATAAAATAATAATCTAATTATGAATGTATAGATCCTGTACTGACTGAATTCAGTTAGGTTTGCTAATACAACCTAGATGTGTTGACATTATAATGACAAAGTGTACAGTATGTGCTTTTAAGTAGAAATGTATTTGTGACATACTTCTGTTACAAAAATTTCAATACCCATTGAGGTGAATAGGATTGCTCTTCTTGAGTTTATGGGCACTAATCAGGTTCCAAACCATTTTCAAGATTTTATTAACTGTTTCACATATCTCAAACGTTTTATCTGATTCTTGTTTTCAGCTTTCTGAAGTTGTGGTCCATGTTGTTGTAAAGGCCAATAGATAGATGGATAATTGAATGTAAATACTACAGAGGGTCCAAAATCAGAATTTCTATCCTGTGGGAAATTTTGTTATTTTATCAT
The DNA here is from genome assembly GCA_007922155.1 of Mesoclemmys tuberculata. Taxonomy (NCBI): domain Eukaryota; kingdom Metazoa; phylum Chordata; order Testudines; family Chelidae; genus Mesoclemmys; species Mesoclemmys tuberculata. The sequence continues at coordinate 27,863,803 of ML675616.1, forward strand.
TTGCTTTGATCCTAAACCGGGGAGTGTGGAGTGGGGGGGGGACTTGAAATATTGAATTTTTTCTCAGAACTAGAGATCTGGAAAAATTCTAAATAAGACATTGACATTCCTGAATTGAAATATTTTGTTTCAATTTGGCAAACCACACTGAAACTTTTTGTTTTGGAATATTTCAGTATTGAACTGTGTCATGCTGAGATGCTGTGGTGCCTTATGGGAATTGTAGTTCTGGCGTCTCATGGCCACATTCTTCTTCCTGAGTTGGATGCTCTGACCAAACTACATCTTCCATGTCGGTTCCTAGCTTCAAATGGAGATCAGCATATTCATTCTTCTCCACACCACCCTGCTGCAAATGAGCCAGCAGAATGCTATGTAGAGACACTCAAGCATGCCTTCAGAGCTAAAATGTCTATTTTGAGTCATCAGCTGAAACTGGACAATTTCTTGCTTGTCTACAGGTACACACCACATGCTACTACCGAGGAGTCACCTGCAAATCATCTACTGAAGCAATCTTTTTGTTCCTGGTTGGACCTGTTGTATCTTGATGTTACCTCACATATAGCCAAATCCCAGTCTATATGAATTGCTCTACTTGAGATTCATCAGCATTCTTTTCAGGTAGGAGATGTAGTGTGGATCCACAACTGTCGTGGAGGAGTGAAATAGCACTTTATGAAAATGACATATGGATGGGTTTCAGCCTCGACAAGTACCAAAGTCTGGGAATGTTCCACTAGGATTTTCTGTTCTTCTTTCTGTTACAACTCCTAATTTCAATGACTTGTCTGAAGAAACCAGAACCATCAGATTCCTCATCACCAATTGTTCCTCTTGTACACACCCACCATCACCATGTTATCCCAAGAGAGTGTAGAGATTAGTGGTGCATCCAAACTTATACATTGTTTAGGTAATGAGTTGCTATTCCAGGGCAGAATTATCCCTTGAAAGTCTGGGGTAGTCCATCCACAAGTTTTAGTTAAGTTATATAGTGTTCTGTGTAAATCATGTAAACAATAATGTATGCATATATTTGGAAAGTTCTTTAAAATAGGGTGGAGGAATGTGCTGTCCTCCCCTTAAAAGGTTAGGCCTCATTTCTGTTTGTTGCCAGAACAATAAAGCCACCACAGCAGAATGCTGTGTTTGAATGCAGCTCCCCCTGTGTCTGTTTCCTTCACTGGTGGGTCCAAATGTAAAACCTTCAGTTTTGGATTTCATAACTTTTGAGTAATTCAGTCTGCAGCCTTAACATTCTATTAGCAGTAAGCTTTTTCTCCTTTAGTTTCTTTTGTGAATTATTAATACTTGAGGGTAGGCTTTTCCAAAAGCAACTAATGGGAGTTAAGAAATTCAATGGGCATTGGGTGCCTATGGCTCAATCCTGCTCCCACTGACCTCTATGCAGGAGCAGGTCTCCATCTCCCTGCAGGCAGTTTTGATATTTTCACTCTAAATGCCTTGGACAATTTTGGAATACAAGTTGCATTAGCAAGATTTGGGTCCCTACAAATTTGATTGCACAAATCAGGAAGTTAGAGGTCTAAGTATTGAGATTTACACTAACAATTTATTTGGCAGTGCCAAGTTTTTGCCCACACAAAGGAGATTGGCCCTCAACCCTTCTGAAAATGTACCCCTCTATATTATTGTCATTTTTTCTATAATCCAGTAATTGTAAGAGATGCCAATCATATTTTGTGATTCTTTGCTGATATCTTTTTATTATGCAGAAAAAATTCAGATAAAAGTTAAATTTCTTCAGCCAAAGCAGAGGGATTAATAATCAAAATAATATCATACTATTAACTTAAATAATCAGTGTTATTGCAATTTTAAATAACAGTTAATGGGTCAGATCCTTGGCTGGTGCAAATCAACACAGCTCTATTTCCCTCAATAGACTGAGGACTATATATTAGCATTTAACTAAATGTACCAAACGTTTTAAAGTTCAAAAGGATTTGAAGCTCTTTTAAACACTGTTACTGTTATGTTTTATTATCTTACATTTATATAATTCCTTGCATACCAATGTGATTTTAAAAGTTAGGGCCCGAGCTGGCCCCCATTGCAGTCAATGACAATACTCTGACTGAGTTCAAAAGATACAGGCTGAGGCCCCTACTCTGAAATATAAACTCTATTTATATATATTTATATAAATATAAACTGATCGCTCCATCTCTAAAAATTAGGCAGCTTTGTGGTGAACAGGAACCCTTAAGCAGTGCAGAACCACCTTACACATTTCATTCCATTCTGAATGGAATGAAATCTCAGGAAGAATTTATGTAGGAAAGATATAATTGCTCAGGTAGGAATATCACCAAGAAACCTGAGTGAATAACCTTCCGAAAGGTGTCTTGAGAGCTTTAATAAATACAAAGGATCCAGACAATGGTTTTACATCTCCTCTGAAAAATGGTACCTCCATCAGTCACTGTTCCCCAACTAGCTCAGAACTGACTTGCAGTGAAGAACAACATGTTCTTAATGGCCAACATCACCTTCTGTGGCAACTAACTGTTCCTTGGTGCTCTCCAATCCAATTATTAAACCAGTCTGAGCATAGTTAGCCTATGAGATTTGAAGAGGCCACAGTGTAAGATGGAATGTCAGTATGTTATTGACTTAAATAGAGCGTTTACAGAATAGGATGGGAATAGGATATATGATCCAAAAAAAGAAAGTCATTTCATTTTGGTTTTTTTTAACTTCTTTAAGCTCTAGAAATCTTACCTGCTTCTTTGGACATTCAGGAGACATAGCAGTGTTTCCTCCTGCACAACCACAGTATAAGATATATGAAGAAGAAAGAGTTATGTTGGTCAGACTCAGAATACAAACTTTCCTCTTTGGCACTCTTCCTATTTTCCTTCTCACTTCATCTGTTGCAGGCCATTTGTATAGCAGGGTAACTTATGAGGACAAAAAGAGGGAAGAGGCAATTTAGGAGACATTTTTCCATTAGTGAATGAAAAAAAAAAAAAGGTGTAGTGTCCTTCCCAGTCATCGATTGAATCAGTGCTGTGCTGACAAAATTGTAACAAGATATTCCTTCAAAAATGTTCTACCTCCATCGGAAATATATGAATATATCCTGCCTAAACTACTCTTCCCACAAAGCAGTTGAGCAATCCTATTCTTTTCTCTCCTCACCCACACAAAAAATCCACTATTCCAATACTCTTCCATGCCCTATCTTCACCAGTCCTGGCACACCAACCCCAACTGTGGTGATTTGTATGTCTCAAAGTAGCATGGAGAACAAAGAGGCTTCATACCACAATGATGAACCAATAGTTTATGCCCTCAGCCCCACTTGTGAGGTAAAAGTATTGGCAATTTTCTCACAATGTGTTAATTTGCCTTCTCTGGCTTTTCTTTTATTCTGGAAACAGAGAAGCTCCATAAAATGGTGATAATCGAACCTATCACTTTTTCTGTCATTGAAGCATATCACAAGGAAAGCCTTGTAGATACACTGATGGTCCTGAGCAACCTGAAAAGTTATATTTTCTCACTGTAATTATAACCCCGCAAGGACTGTATATAAGTGAAAAAGACAATTTGTTCCTGTCTGCTTTTCCTGACACCCAATGGCTGTACAAAGACATTTGCCTTTGTGTGAGGTGAAATGAGTGCAAAACCTCAATACTTTCCTCATTTACATACTGTTACCAGGGAAAAAGATGTCAGGCACTTTAAAGTGAGTCTTCTGAGATAGTGGCAGTCGATAATGCAAACTGAGGTTCCCACATACTTTTCTTTTGTGACCTGTTCATCTTTTTTATCTACAAGACTTATCAGGACATATTTTTCAAAATGTGTTTTCCTATGGTTTTTGACAATAATGAAAGGTCATAAGTTAAAGAAGAGTGGAAAAGAAATGCACAGAGGGCAAGTTTCTTAGGTAACCTAGTATGTTAATGACAAATTTAAGCAGTTTCTATAAATGGAGATCTTTGAGCTGATATATGACCTTGCAAAAGAGCAATATATTATAGTTCTTGCCATGGCAGCTTCAAAAAATCATCAATAACTACTTGGCAGTTAATACAAAAGAGTTAGCAGAGGGCAAATAACATGCTCCTATAGCCAGTGAAACAATGAACAGCATTTTCAAGTTCCTGCAGGGAATGGTTATTCAGTTGTGAATCAATTACCTTAAAAAAGATAATTGAACAATAGATTAAAATCATTGCATTAAACTTTGTATTAAACTAAAAGACTAACCAGTTTCTTTGATGTTACTTCTGTATTTCATTTGTAATACTGCATACCGTATTTGTAGAATAAAATACAATGACCTCCACTTAAACAGGATGCACTTAATTGGAGAACCTGCTTAATTGGGACATATCCCAGGGAACCAATTTAGCCAAATGACAGTGTGTTCTTGTTAATCAGGGAAATCATTATTTCTGAGAACTCCTTTTTTCTCACAAAGAAATTAAGGGCAAAACTCACATTGATTTCACTGATATCAGGAACACACCCATTTGGTCAGCACTCAGTCAAACTAGTATTAAAATGTTTCTCTTTTAATACAGGAGTTGGTAAAGAAAGACTGAAAGAAGAAAGAGAGATATAATAAATATAAAAAATAGTAAATGTCTTTTTTTCTTCTTGAACTTTATTAATTGCAATGTTTTACTTTATTTTCAGTCTTTTCCATATTTTCTTTATGTTACTGGCTTCTTTCCTTAGGGACAGATTCTTATCTCAGTTAGACCAATATAAATTCAGAGTAGCTTCATTCACGTCAATAGAATTATTCAGCTATACAAGGGAGCAATTGAAATAAGAATCTAGGCCTTAGCACAGTTATTTACTTGGAATTATAGGCTGTCAACAGGGGTGACCATCAGATACCATAAACTTCTTCTTCTAGCCTTAGTCCCATCTACATGGGGCTAGCAATTTGAGTCCTTCTGTATTCCAGTGTGTCTTGAAGCAGTTCCTTGGACACTCTGAAGCTAATCATATTCTTTTCTATGACCAGCAAAACGAGCGTATGCAGGAATTTAAATTTTAATACTTTTGGATAGTCATGTTAAACACACACAATTGAAAGCTTCATGTGAAACCCCAGATTTCTCAGGATGCCTCTGGCGGGAATGCCCTCCCGCGAGAAGGCATTGGCTCCCCTGACAGTGGCACTCTCCATGTCCCTGCAGACAGGTGAGGGAGGAAGTAGTGGAGAGACTGGCTGCTGGCTGAGCTCCCCCCATCCCCTCCGCCTCCTTTCCCACTGCTGGAGTCCCAGTCCTGCTGCCTGCTTTGCAGAGCACCTGCTGAGGTGAATCAGGGGGTGGAGACAGAGGCAATGTGTGAGATTCAATCAGCAGGGAAAGAGAAGCAGCAGGCTGCAGCTGTAGGGATGCAGAGAGGAAAAGCTCAGTTGGCAGCCAGACACCCTGCTGCTTCCTCGCTCCTGGGACTGCATGGAGATTTTAAGGGTGGCCCATGCTCTTGCTTGCCCCACATTCTGCACATCCCTGACAGCATCAATCGAGTTTTGGGTCTTCCAAACCATCTCTTACCCTCTTCCACTTCTTAGTTTAACACTCTGTTTCCTATATAATCTTTCACCCTTCTTTTTGTATGCCCACACTACCAAACCTTAGATAGCCTCAGCTTTTTTATAATTGGTACCACCTTCACACTTCCTTTAATTCATTTGCTCTGAACATGGTCCATCCTTGTATCACATCCTTGAGGCATCCATCTCAATGCTTTCATTTCCACTGTATTCAAGATCTCTCAGTGCCCATCTTTCAGAGCCATACAAAAGTGCAGGCCTAATTACGGTCTTGTTGATCCTACTTTTCAGTTTGATAGGCATTATTATCCTGTCGCAGATCACTCTGATCCCTTCTCTCTATTTAGTCCATGACCTACCTGTTCTGCTTAGAAGTTAATCTGTGTTGGTGGGACTGCCCCACACTAGACTGGAAAGCGTTAATAAAGTCCTAGGTAGGCTGTGATAGGAACAGCCAATAGGGTTGAGGAGGCTCTCTGCCAGCAGAGAGCAGAAGGGGCAATTGCTCCCAGGAGCCTGGGGAGAGAAGTCTGACTGGCTGCTTTGCAGGCTGAGGAAGGTCAGCACCTTGGGCAGACAGTGGCTAACTCTCAAGAAGGAACAGCTGAGAGCCCTGAAGTAAGGGCCAGACAGTGGACTGCAGCTGCTACTGAAGCAAGTGGCTAGACTGGGACTGCAGAATCCCCCGGAAGCGGGGAAAGCACAGGTTGTGGCACAGCCAGAGAGTAGATGCCTCAGGCTTTGGAGAGACGTGGGTCCTAAGGCAGCAATGTGACGGCGAACAAGACAACCACATGGAGCACTGGGACCTGCAGACCTGATTCCCCAGACTAACCAGCAGGAGGCGTAAGAGCAGTGGCTGCAACCCCGTTACACATGGTGGAAAATGGGGGAACACTGTTACCCTGATATAAGGGGAGGATAGAAGACTTTGGGGATGATAGTCCAGCAGAGGTGTTGGAGAGAAGGCTGGTGAGAAGATAAACCCTGATCAAAGGCAATTCAGGGAGGTGGAGAGACTATGTAGCCACAAATAGTGGAAGCCTGTTTTTAGGAGAGCTTTCGCGCTCTCCTGGACTGGGTTCCTGGGACACAATCCCTGCCAAAAGGGACTGACCAACAGGAAGGGTGACTTCAGGCCCTGCTCTGGCAGGTCCTAAAGTGGAGATTAACACTGGGCAAGACACAATTGCATGGGGTGCATAGACCTGCAGAGCTGATTTCCAGACTAACCAGCAGGAGGCACAAGACTGGTGAATGGAACCCCATTACATCATCATTAAGTTCACAGTTATCCTATACTATTAAACCTCAGTATATGAACTTGTGTACCTTTGGTAATGGCTGGTCCCCCAGACGACTACAGTGAGGAGCCAATGTAGAGAAAGAGTCTCAATTAACAGGATTCTGCTGTGTACCACTAAACCAGTAATTGTATGGATTCTCTGCACATGTCTCAGCTGTCATTTCTACTTACTTTCTACTTCATGACTGGCTCATTGCCTTATTGGAAAATAAAATACTTGATAATCACAGGATATTCTATCTGAGTCTATATTTGTCTCAGATGTGTTCCCTTTTGAACAGAGATATTAGATAGCAGTGCCAAATCACTGCTTATAACTGACAGAGACAGAACTCCAGAAAGCATCTCTGACTCTCCAGCCAGGTTCCAGACAGACAGTTTCTTGGGTATGATTTTTTCTTCCACTTAATATCAGTTTTATACCAGTGTGATTCCAATAAAGTAATACAATGATTGTATCTGTAGGAGCCAATGGTGTAAAACTGGTGTAATGAAATGGAGGATCAGAGCCTATATATATCAAACCACAATAGCACTCCTTGGGCAAAATTCATTCCTGATACGATTTTATTAACTTCATTTTGTGAAGAATTTGACTCTATGAATAAGTTTGCAATGCAATAAAATACCTGCAGCTGGCCCATGTCATCTGACTTGGGTTCAAGGGGCTCAGGCTGTGAGACTATACAATTGCAGCATAGGCATATGATCTCAGACTGCAGCCCAGGCCCTGGAATCTTCCCCCTTCGCAGCATCCCAGAGTCCAGATTCCAGCTCAAGCCCAAACATCTATACTGCAACTTCTGGGAGATGGTGAGTTGTTTGGCCTGACTTCTTTTAATAAGAGTTGTGGAAGGTGAAAGGATAGGCCTTTGCAGCTAGATTCACAAAGGGAACTTGGATTCAGCATTGCAACACATAACTTTAGGTAGCTTGCAATCCAGTGAAATTCAAAGCCTGGAATAAGGAGGTACCCAGATGGAGACTGTTACCTGGCAGCACTTGTTACCTGGCAGCTCTGTATTCTTGGGGAACCAGGGTGAAAAACCCCTATTCTCTCTCTGGCTCACCTGAATCCTCCCCAGCCTCTGCTTGAACCAGAAACAAAAGCTATGAAAAGGCTGTGGGAGACACACCTAAGACCCTCTCAACAAGGGTGATAGGATTAAGACAACTCCCCATGCCTCATCTACATAGAAGATGTAAAAAGAGGCATCTCAATTAACACACTGAATGGAGAACTGGAGCCTCATTTACATCGAAGATGGAACAAGAATTAGCATGAAGAATGGAGAACCAAGCTCCAAAGCAGGAATCGCACTGAATTCTGGGATTGGCAAGGCAGGGACACACTGCATTATGGGAGTTCTCTGCTCTTGATGTAAATGAACTCACACCTACACCCATCCTGCTCCGCAGTTATCAGACCATTCTAGTATTGATATGCAAAACACTGAATCTGCCTGGTTGCATTGTGAGCTCCCCCAAAGAACATTGACCATAGCTGGGAGTGATCAGCTCCTATTGTCCAGCATAGAGAAAACCACCCTGGGATACTTCAGTGAGACATTGTTTACCCACAAACAAACCTGGTTCTACAAAATACCCCTACCCAAGTTCAAATCTCTCTCTTGCTCTCCTCTTCTGATGCTTGGACCCAAATGCTTTCCTGACTGATCCTGTTGTGGGGTTTGCCTCTCCCTCAAGTGTTCCTGACCCTAAGCTGAACAGCCTGTCTCCTGGGAACTTCTGAGCCGCAAGGAGTGGTGAGATTTCCCCCCCACCCCATCTTTCCCAATTCTCTCTCTCTCTCTCTCTCGCTTTAATCCAGGTATAACTTTCTACTTTTGTAATCAAACCTGGGCTAGCCTTCTCCAATACTCCTACTGTAATTTTGTTGTATTGTAAGTGTTAGATTGTTTTTCTCTCCTTGTATGGCATCACTATTAGTATTATAAGTTTTATACACCTGGCAATAAACTAACTATTGTAATCAAGCTGTTGCCAGTTTCTCTCTCTCTAAATGCATTTACTCCTTTGTGTTCTTGGCTTCCCTACCTTGCTGTGCAGCAACGCTTCTTTTACCTAAGCCAAAGATCCCTGGAATGCCCAAAATCCTATGTGGTTTGCTTATCAAGAGGGTTACTGCTAGAACAATTGTGTTGTAAAGAGGCATATAAAGGGGGTAGCTGAAAAGTGCTGCTCTGCCTAGCCTACGGAGACCAGAGGCGCATAAGGGTGACAGCTGAAAGTGCTGTTTGACCCAGCCTGCTTGAGTCCAGGGGGCATATAAGGGAACAGCAGAAAAGTGCTGTTTGGACCCAGCCTGCTCATAAGTGTGCTCCATTCTGGTGCGGTGCAACGGGCACATGAAGGTGACAGCTGACAGTGCTGTCTCACCCAGCCTGCTGAGTTCAGGGACGTATAAGGGGTCAGCTGTGAGTGCTGATAGCCCGGTCTGCTCAGACGCACTCAGTTAATCTGGAATGGTTGTGTGTGTCTGTGGGGGGTTTATTTGAATCTGAAATCCTTAGGTCCTGCAGGATAGCTCCACTGGGAGGGGACTTGTAACCATATGAACACACCAGTAACACAAGCAGCACACTAATAGAATCACACCCACTCTTTCAGGAAGGTCACCCTAATAAATAAGCATACCCCAAAATGACGGGCAAATCTGGTAACAGACACCTGGAGAAAGTTAGGTCGACTAAGAATGAGATTCACAAAAAACAGCATGCTCAGTAAGGAACCACCAAAGGTAGCCAATCAGAAAGTGCCAGGGACAGGGGTGTGGCCCAACCCTGGAAAGGGAGTTAAGCAGCTGTTATGTTGAATTCCTTTTAATTGCTTGTATTCAGAGAGAGAAATCAGCACAGGATCACAGAGATGCAATACAGGGAGCATCTTTATTGAACTAACGCTAAAACCAGTCAGGAGTGGCTGAGCTATCCCCTAATAGTCTAACTCTATTACTGTGGAAACAAGCTAAACTCTGTTGCTATGGCAACCTAGGCAATTAGGCAAGACACAAAATACACAACATATTCGTCCCCCCCTTAATGAAAATGCCCCTTTAACAGAACAATCACTAAATTAGTGAATGAGGGTAGACTGCCTTATTTCCTGGCTAACTCCCACGGATTATTCTTCCCCATAATGTGGGTTTGCCATAGCTAAATATCTAGACATTGAGGAGGCCTTCTCTCTCTAGGTGGATTACGGTGGACTTCTGGTGTCCTTGCACTGGAAAGTGTTATCGGTGTGGGTCTAAAGAGGAGCTCAGGACTAGTAGCTCAAACAGGTGAGGATGTTGTATCTGCCTGAACAGGGGAGGGGGCTGTATCCGCTGCAGAGGTGGATGGAGAAGGGGAGTCAGGAATGAGTGACTCTTGACTAAAATGATATCTCACCTGTAATGGTGAGGTCAGGCAGTCCAACTAGAGATGTGTCCTTGGGACATGTATGACCTGGCAGCAACTTACCTAAATGCCGCCATCAGGTGAGATCATCTGCAGTCTGGACAGTGTAGGAAACAGGTTCCGTTTGGGCAAGGACTGTAGCAGGGACCCATTTAGCTCCAGAAGCATAGTTCTGAGCTAGGACAGGCAGTCTAGGACTAAAGGTTTAGTCTCTTACTATGTGTGCACATCTGATTACTTGGTTTTGCTGTTGTCATTGCACAGTTTGTCATGCTTTGGGCGATTTCAGCAGATCAAAGCAAGTGCACAGCTGTCATCCCATCATTAGAAAGGACACTTTAGTCGTAGCATGAGGTGCTTAAGAAGGTGTCCAGACTCTTTTGAATAGACTAATGTCCCCTTGCAGATCTTAAAGCTTGTTTCATGGTCTGCACAAACCTTTCATCTAATCCATTGGTGGATGGATGATACAGTGCTGAAGTGATGTATCCCATTTGCTTTCATAACATTTTCAAACTCCTGAGAGATGAACTGTGGTCCGTTGTCGTTCACAAGTTGTTTTGGCAGACCAAGATGACTAAAGATGTCATGTTTTTCTGGGTAGTACTTTCAGCAGTAGTGGATGGCATTACAGAGACTTCTGTCCATTTACGGTGGATGTCTACAATAACCAGGAACATGTTTCCTTCAAATGGGCCAGCAAAATCAACTTGAATACGCTGCCATGGGTTTTCAGGCCAGTCCCATGGGTGTAGGGGCACCAACTGAAGCACGTTCTTCACACTCTGAAATGAAATACAAGCTCTTGCCTTCTCTTCAATGGCACTGTCCAGGACAGACCACCAAAAGTAGCTTTGTGCAATTTCTTTCATGCACACTATTCCACAGTGACCTGAATGTAGCTGTTCAAACATCTGTGATCTCAGTAGCGGTGGAATAATGACGCGTATCCCCCCACAACAAGCAACGAGAATGAATTGATAATTCCATCCTCTTGGACATGTAGGAAAGAAGGTCAGGCGAGACCTGGGAGTCCCATGGAGATGTTCCAGGCATCACTAGGTTCATAACTGGGACAGCACTGGATCAACGCAAGTTGCCTTCTTTACTTGAGTAGCAGTGATGGGTGTGTTCTCTACCTGTTCAAAGTAGAAGATTTTTTTCTGGCCAATATCTTGATATTTAACTGATAAAGGCAGCCTTTAGAGACCATCTGCGTAGCAGTGCAGAGTGGATTTCCAATATTTGAGCTCACATGTGTGTGCGGAGAGCAACAATGCCCATTGTTGCATACAACTAGCAGCCAATGGTGGAATGTGTGCTTCACGTTTGATTTGGGCATAGTTAGTGCGTGAGACAAAAGCAACGGGTCTCTCCTCTCCTGAAGACATAATGTGTGACACGACCGCTCCCACTCCATAAGGGGAGGCATTGCGGGCCAACTGTGGAGGTAAGAACGGATCAAAATGCGTCAGAACCTCTGAATATAGCAATGCGCATTTAGCCTTATTAAATGAAACATCACAGGCTTCAGTCCATTTCCAGACCATTCATGTAGTGGTTTTAGTAGTGCTGCTAACTGTGGGATAAACTTTCCATAATAATTCAATAGCCGTAAAAAAGAGTGAAGTTGGCTTATGTTTTGAGGAGGTGGACTTCACAATAGCCTTGACTTTTTCAGGAGCTTTACAAAGGCCAGTAGCATCTATGATATGCCCCAAATATTCAGAGGGCTGGAAGAATTCACATTTGTATTTGTGGACTCATAGGCCCTACTCTTCCAGCCTTTGTAGGGCAGCCTCCAAGAATGAGATCATCCTCATTCTTGCTAGTGACCAGGATTTCATCAAAACTGCACTGGACTCCTGGCAAGCCACTCAAGATCTGGTCCATAGCTTCTGGAGCAAAGCTGGAGCTGACATTATTCCGAAGGGGAAGTGACAATATTGGTACAGCCCTTTGTGTGTCATGATAGTCAACAGCTCTTGGGAAGTCTCATCGACGTGCATCTGTAAATACGCTGGACTCAGATCAATCTTGCTGAACTTTTGTCCACCATCCAAGCGAACATCGAAGCAAGGAAAATGATATTGCTCTGCACACCACACAGGGACCTTAAATCCAAATGGAGCAATCTTTCTTCAATACTGGAATGATTGGGGTTGCCCATTGGCTGTGGGTTCTAGGACTCCATTTTTGACCAGGCACTCCAGGTCCGCTTCAACCTTTGGCTTGATGATGGCATATGGTACAGTTCTGGCTTTCAGACATTTTGGTTGGCTGTCAGGCTTAATGTTCAGTTTTACAGTGATTCCCTTCATACTTCCCAGGTCTTTTCCAAAAAAAAAAAAGCAGCATGTTCTTTAATCCAGCTGTCAGATCTGTTTCTTCTTTAGCCATCCTGAGCACTTCTGCCATTCAGCTGGATCTTCCTAAACCATGACCTTCCCATTAAGTCCTGGTAATTGTCTTTCACAAGAAACCATGGCAAGTTAGCAGTCTGTCCATTGAGCTCCACCCTAACATCAGTAGTGCCCAACATGGGTACAGCTTCTCTAGTGTATGTCTTCGGAACAATTTTTGTCAGCTTAAGTGGGAGATGCTTCAGCTTCTCTATATACACAGTGCCTGAGACCAGCAAAACTGCTGCACCAGTGTCCAGTTCCATGCTTACAGGTTTACCTTCCAACAGCAGGGTTATCCAGTATTCATGTGAGCCCACTGCCCTGGACAAAACATGGAGTGGCACTTCTTCTAACTGGGTGTCACTTTGATCATCCAGAGTCTATTCTACCATGTGCAGATTTTCCTTTTTGTTCCACCAGACAGCAGGCTGCCTTTTCTCTGGTTTGTCTGTTCTGTTTGACTCTTCTTTCTTTTGCTTGCAGGCATGCTCAATGTGTCCCTTTTTGTCACATTGTTGACACACTAGGTCTTTACACCAGCATGCCTATGCATGGTGACCCGGCTTTTCACAGCAGTAACATTCCCAGCTCCCCACTGTCTTGTGGGTATGTTCTTGTGACACTTTATGCACTCTGGTCGATGCATTGAGCTGTTGGGCTTCCTTTGTGGCCAGCTCCATAGAGATCGCAATTTCAACGGCCTTCTGCCAGGTGAGCTGGGCCTCTGTCAATACACACTTCTATATTGCTTCATTGTTCAGACCACACACTAACTTATCACGTAGGGTGTCATTTAAGAAATCATTAAATTCAGTGCTCCACAAGTTTTTTCAGAGCTGATACAAATTGCACAATTGTTTCACCTTCTCCTTGATTCCTTTTGTGGAACCTAAATCTGTCTGCAATTATCAGTGGTTTTGGAAAAAATGTGCCTCCAGGATTTTCACATCACTAAAATTTTGTCTCTGGCTTATCAGGGTGCACTAAGCTGTGCAATAAAGTATAGGTTTTAGCTCCTACAACATTTAAGAAAATGGGCACCTGTAGACCAGGGTTCTATCCAGTTTGGTCGTTGTGGCCCTTCCTCAGGCCCAGGCTCCGAGGAAGGCCACTGCACCTTCCTACAAGGGGAACATTAGCATATCTGTAAGAGTCCTACTCCTACCCCTCTGGCACGGTGAACTACCAAGTAGTCTACCGCCTCAGGCCCAGGGGCAGGGTGAGGCAAGTGAACAAGTAGGCTAAGGGTCTCCAACCCCTAAGGCAGGGGTGAGACCAGCAGCAGTCTATCGCCTCAGGCCCTGGGATAGGGCAAGGTAAGCGAACAAGTAGTCTATAGCCTTTGGCCCTTTAAGCAGGGTGACGCAGGCAGTTGTTCCGCTATCCTCGGCAGAAATGGACAGGACTCTTCCTGGGGACGTTAGGGAAAGGGGGAGGGGGACACAGGCCCACCCATCTCCACCGCATCCCATCCCAGGGCCCTAGCAGTGGCAAAGGCATTGCCATTGAGTCAGCGGGACCCCTGCCGCAAGATGCCGACAGGGCCTTGCCCCTATCTCAGCCACTAGCTATGGCTGTCCCTGGGCCACTTCCTACCCGTATCCCCAGGTGCCTGTATCTGCCAGGTACTCGGGGTCACTGGGGTACTCAGCCCATGGCAAGATCACTAGTCCCTCCTCATCGATCGGCAGCAGGGCAGGGAGCTCCTCTGTGGAGGGCAGCTCCTCTAGGTCACAGGGGTCCTTGGGTTCCTCAGCCGAGGGCATCTCCTCCAGATCACAGGGGTCCAGCGTCCAGCAGCAACTCCAGGTCAGGGCCAGCCTCCAAGGGTATCTCCCACCATGGAGCATCTGGGAGCTTGGTCCAGTCTCTGGGACCCGGATGCCCTACCCAATCCTGGGGACTCGAGGGCCCAGTCAAGTCCCTGGGGCCCAGAGGCCTTATCCAGTCCGCGGGCCCCAATAGGTTGGGCCATTCTCAGCACCTCTGCTCCAGGAGGCAATTGCTCAGGGCAGCGGTGGCCCGGCTGGGGTCAGGCCTATGCCGAAGCCAGCGGGGCAGTATGTCTGCCTCTAGCAACAGCTTCTCCCCTAATGAGTTGCGGGGCCTGCCTTTTATCCTTCCTGCCCTGGCAGAAGTTCCGCCCCTCTGTTGCTAGGTTGGCCAGTCTGCTGGGCCTATCACAGTCCGGCTTCCTGGTTGCTGGGCAGACTGAACTGCTGGCCCTTTCACTGGCCAGCCTGGTCGTTGCAGCCCTTCCTCAGGCCCAGGCTCTGAGGAAGGCCACTGCACCTTCCTACAGCACCTTATTTGCATCTGTAATTTCATTTGCAATAATAAAAAGTTGAAAATGCTCAGTATATGGGTTTCAATTCTCTAGAGTCTCATCAAAAGGCCCAAGGACCCCATACGTTTAGACATTGCTCCTCCTTTTTTCTCCCCCCCTTTCTTTCTCTTCTTTTTTTGTGTCTTTTATTCACGTGTGTTGGGTCATTCACACACAATTGCTGGTGATTTCCATTCACTAGCACTGGTTTGTTTCTTCCCCATTCCCAGTCTGTGTGCCTCACTTCCCTCAGAAAAAAGCAGAGCCTACTTTAGTTTCAGTTTGAACCATCATTGTAAACAGCCCAGCCTCCAAAACAGCAAAAAGGTTTTTTCTTACATTGACTTTTTTACTGGTGCAGCTCAGGTCAATCCCATCCTCCATCGCCACTTTTGTTATGTTGAATTCCTTTTTATTGCTTGTATACAAAGAGAGAATCAGCATAGGATCACAGAGAGATGCAACACAGTGAGTGTCTTTATTGAACTAACACTAAAATGAGCCAGAACTGGCTGAGCTATCCCCTAATAGTTAACTCTATTTCTATGGCAACAAGTTAAGCTCTGCTGCTACAGCAACCTAGGCAAGACAAAAAATACACAACAGCACCTAACTCCAGGCCAGAGAAAGACAATTCTTTCCTCCTGACACTTCATCCTGGAGTTGGGTGCTTATC
>ML675616.1:27889491-27977635 GCA_007922155.1 Mesoclemmys tuberculata
CTATGAGTCTATGAGTCTATATTCATAATCTACAATGTGTATTATAAGTACCTTTTCAGTTTACTTAAGAAATGCCTATTGAATCTTCTGTTAGTTAGCTGATATATAGATTAGCTTAATATATATTTGCCTATGATGGACTGATTATATTTGTTGCTGGGGTAAAATAATAGGTTATGGATTTTCATTTTTAAAATATAATATTCACATTGACTCTCATTGCCCAAAAATATCTTGCACTTGTCCCCTCAGGATCTTGCTCTGCTACTTCAGAAATGGGTACTCAAATAAGATGATTTTCTCCACAAAATATCTGGATATTTCTGGACAATGGGAAAAACTCAGATCAGTTGTTATATGGGGATGTCCCTTTCTGTCTATGCACTACGATACAATTTAGTTACATAATCACGTATTATTTGTCCAGAGTATGCCTACCCCTTTTGGTGCACATAAAATCATAGAAGATTAGGGTTGGAAAGGACCTCAGGACCTCAAAGCAGGAACAACCCCAGCTAAATCATCCCAGCCAGTGTTCAGCCAGGGTTTCAGCAAGCTGGACCTAAAAAACCTCTAAGGATAGAGATTCCATCATCTAAGCTCCATCCTCTTTGGAACCCCCCTTCAGATAGTTGAAAGCTGTTATCAAATCCCACTTCACTCTTCTCTCCTGCAGACCAAACATGTCTAGTTCCCTCAGCCTCTCATCATGGGTCCCACTCTCCTAATCATTTTCGTTGCCCTCCACTGGACTCTCTCCAATTTGTCCACATCCTTTCTGTAGTGAGGGGCCCAAAACTGGACACAATACTCCAGATGTAGGCTCACTAATGCTAATAATCACTTACCTCAACCTGCTGTCAATGCTCCTGCTAATGCAGCCCAATATGCCATTAGCCTTCTTGGCAACAAGGGCATACTGCTGACTCATATCTAGGCGCTGTCCACTGTAATCCCTAGGTCCTTTTCTGCAGAACTGATGTTTAGTCAGTCGGGCTCTAGTCTGTAGCAGTGCATGGGACTTTTCTGTCTTAAGTACAGGACTCTGCATTATCCTATTGAATTTCACCAGATTTCTTTTGGCCCAATCCTCCAATTTGTCTAGGTCACTCTATATCCTATCCCTACACTCCAGCGTATCTACCACTCTCCCTAGCTTTGTGTCATCCATGAACTTGCTGAGATTGCAATCCACTCTCTCCTTCAGATCATTAATGAAGATGTTGAACAAAACCAACCCCAGGATCGACCCCGGGCCACTTCACTTGTTACTAGCAGCCAACTAGACATTGAGCCATTTGATCAGTACTCTTTGAGCTTGATAATCCAGCCAGCTTTCTATCCACCTTATAGTCCATTCATCTAATCAATACTTCTTTAACTTGCTGGCAAAAATAGTGTGGGAGACCATATCAAAAGCTTTGCTAAAGTCAAAATATATCACATCCACCACTTTCCCCATATCCACAGAGCCAATCATTTTATCATAGAAGGCAATCAGGTTGGTCAGACATGACTTTCCCTTGGTGAATGCATGCTGACTGCTCCTGATCACCTTTCTTTACTCTAAGTGCTTCAAAATGGATTCTTGAGGACTTGCTTCAAGATCTTTTGGGGTACTGAGGTGATGCTGATTGGTCTGTAGTTCTCCAGATCCTCCTCCTTCCCCTTTTTAAAGATGGGCACTATATTTGCCTTTTTCCAATTGTCCTTGACCTCCCCTAATCGCCACAAGTTTTGAAAGATAATTGCCAATGGTTCTGCAATCACATCAGCCAACTCTCTCAGCACCTTCAGCTGCATTGCATCCAGCCCTATGGACTTGTGCATGTCCAGCTTTTCTAAATAGTCCTGAACTTGTTCTTTTTCCACCAAGGGCTCATCTCCTCCCCATACTGAACTACCCAGTGCAGTTGTCTGGGAGCTGACTTAATCAGGAGGTCATCTAGTCCAACACCCTGCTCAAAGCAGGATCAACCCCAAAATGGATCCCCCAACGATTAAAACCCCCAGATGTTTTAATTAAACCATTCTGTATAAAATAAGGGGTCACAGGGTGACAACTACACATAAAGAGGCAATATAACACCATTTGTCTGAGTGTATAAAAAAGGGTCTTAAGGGAGTGTCTTCGTCTGGCTGAATGAAGAACAGAAAGTCCTGTCATTTACTGGGCCAGTTCATTGTCATGGGCATATATGTATCAAGTGTACTAGTAGCATGTATAGGGCGCTCTTTACCATGCTTCATCGGCAACAAACATGGCCTGGTGCCTTCATACTAAAACAGATCTCCGGTCTTATTGGGTAATTCAGTTGGGTTTGCTATATTGTCTATCTGCGCAGAGCTAGAACAGCACACACACTGGGAGAACACACACGTAGCCAATACCTGACAACACTGGTGACCTCAACCACTGATCTGGTAAGTAATTTAGCTGTCCTCTGTAGGGATTGTGTTCTAACATAGCGGAAAACCATGAGCTAGGGAACTCATTTTTCCACTCTCTGCAAATCCCCACAGAGTTTAATAAGGCATGGATGTGCTGGGTTGCCAGCAAAGAAGGTGCATATAAATTTAAAAAAGAAAGTCGGGAAGAAATATGGAATGAAATCTGTAAGGCTAGGGCAAAGACTGTAGGTTGGGAAAGTAATAAGAGTAAAAAATTGGCAGGGCAACTAACAGAAACAAAGTAAGAGTTAAAAATAGCAACAAAACCCTGAAACGCTAGCACTCTAGCAGGGCAGCAAGCAGTCCAGAAACACTATATGTTACAGCAAGCACAAAAACAAAATAAAACATAAAAACCAGCTGTAAAAAAGAGAAGTGCCATCCTCTCTTAAAAATATTTGTAATCAACAGCAGGCTTCAGGTAGTTATTCTGTGCTTAAAGAATGGGCACAGAGATGGAAAAAGGCGACCCTAGCAATATTTAAAAAATGAAACAGGGGCCACCACATTGCAACCACCACCATCTGGTAAGAGCCAGGTTCCAGTAAGACTTAAACCGAGAGCTAAACTGGTGCCTGTCAGAAGAGGAGAAATAAAGGCACAGGAGGGAGAAATAGAAGACAATACTTTCACTGAATTGGTAAATCAGATGAAGTAAAAAATGGAACGGTTCACAAAGCAAATTAAAAGACAGGAGCTGCGACTTGATCACAGGGGAATGGATAGAAAAGAATTTCAAAGTGAGAAACTGAAAGTAAGCAATTTAACATCTAGAATTAATGCATTAACACATGGAGTTTCCCTAAAACAGTTAACTACAGCAGGCAATGACACTCCTGCAATCCATTTGGCATGAAGATAAAAGCAACAGACACTGGAGGAACAAATTCAGGTTTTACAAGAGCAGGTAACAACCAGCACTCTCTTCTCAGAGCCAGAATAAAGAACAGGAGTGCATATTTCCAATTGCTTTAACCCATAAAACCACTCCTCACTCAGAGCTAATTTACATACCAGTTCAGTTTTCCAGAATATCTTCTCTGTTTGCTAAACTCACTTTTGTTGCCTATACTTTAAAATACCTTAATAAGATTTATCTCTCTGCTTCTGCCCCCTCCCTTCCCCTGCCTTTTTCTCCTTACTTCTGTTCTTTGTTTTAAAAGTTAAAAGTTATTACAGAAACCACCATCCGTAAAAAAAAATTAAGCATATTGTAAATGGTATACAGTAATAATACAGCAATGCAGCAAAATAATACAGTTGCTTTTACACAGTAGCCAAATTTAAATTAAATGACAGTTTAAGCTGGTCCAACTAGGGGTTACTAGCTGATTGCCAACTTAATTGTCCATATATGATATACTGAAGTGTATACCAGACCACTTGAAGTGAATTACTAATATTATATACTAAATATAATGCTTTACTTCTAAAATAGATACTCATAATCTTCTGTGAGAAGGTGTATTGCTTTTCCCTAATGAGTATTCTGTTTTAGCAAAGGAGTTAGTAACAGAACTTTAACCCCAGCTTTTTAGAGTTAATTGCTTGAAATACCAATCTTACTTTTGTTAACTGTTTAGCAGCACAAACTTAACAACCACTACTTTCTTTTAACATAGCATAAAAGAAAAGTTTAATTAAAATTAAATTTAAATCAAAATTAAATCAAAGTCAATTTTAAATACAGGTTTATGCAAGTACTTTGAGGATATTAAACTTTCATGACACTTGGTTGTGTTTGGGACACAAAAGTGGAAACCCGTTCAAATTGTTTGATTAGCTTTAACACAGCTTAGCATTGCTAAACTGTTTCATCAACACACAAGTAAAAATTAACAAACCATTGGCAGCAAAAAGCAAAGGCAGAAAACCCCCAAACTGGTAAAAAAAATTAAATTACATTGTAACTACAAATTGTGTAAACAAATCCCCTGTTAGTACAAGTCATAATGTGAGGTCAGTGATACTGCATCCTAACTAAGGCATATGTTATTCAAAACAATCTTGTTCAGTGTCTGGTTACCAATATTAAATCGTGACACAGTAATTTAATCATTTGGTTGCTGTTCATTCAGTAGGCTAGCAGAAAGACAGCATCTATTAAAAAAACAACTGGATCTACGTCAGCTACTAGTGTCTCACAGCACAATACAACCAATGAAATAGAAAAGCTAGCGGTTCCTGTTTCCTGCCAGCAAAGCTTGCCAAAGGATAACAAGGAGCAGTAAAGGTAACCTATAACATGAATGGACTACAAATAATAATACAGCTGGTAACTGTAATTGCCCTAATAAAGGTATGTTGCTCTTTGTGGTACCAAAGTCAAACAGCCAGCCACACCACCAAATTAAAGAAGGATTGGGATACTTAAATATAAGGTGGTGTGACATGTACACATACATACATACTACACAAACACACACATATATATATTTACACCATATCCCTATTATCCATATATATTAATTATTTGGGAGTGCCTCCAACTCTCAACCATAAAACTACATTTGTCAGTCAAAGCCCCGGGCCTAACATTCCCAGGCCCACCATAAGTGACTAAAAATAATTGCTAAATAAAATCTGTCCACCAGTCATATGAGGAAATGTGCAAACTAAGGGATAGGTGGGGCATGAACGTTTAAATAGTAAAGGGAGGTGGCCATATAATAGTGTTTAGTCCAATGGGTCATCTTCAGTCCATGCATTATGCTTTTCTGAATGAAGGGAAAAACATCCTCCCCATTAAAAAAAAAAGGTGGGGGAATGTAGTAGAAAGTGAGAATTTAAGACACAAGGCCTAGTATGACAGGCCAGTGCCTGACGCCTGAGCTAAGGCAGCAATTAAGCCCTGTTATTATGAAGCAAATTTAACAGAAATCAGAAATTACAGAAACTGGCAAGAACAGAGCTGGTATTGTAAAAATACACATTCCTAAGGAAATGCTAGGCACAAAACATGCAACCACATTTTAAAACACTTCAGTACCAGGAATGGTACAAGCTTATTTCTCAAAGATAACAAGGACTTACTGCCTCCTCCATGGTCAACATAACAATATGACAAAGATGCTGTAATTGAACCATTCTATATAAAGTAAAGGGTGGCATCTTGACAAGTCAGAGGGTGGCAACTTCACATATCGCAGAAGCAATATAAAACTTGTTTATATCAGTGTATAAAAGAGGGTCTTAAAGGGAGTGTCTTTGTGTGGCTGAATGAGGAACAGAAAGTCCCACCATTTACTGAGCCATTCCATTGTCATGGGTATATTATGCGTACTTGTAGCACGTATAGGGTGCTTTTTAATGTGCTTTGTCAGCAATAAACCTGGCCTAGTGCCTTTGTTACTAAAATGGATTTCTGGTCTTACTGGGTAATTCAATTATGGTTTATTGTATCAGCTATCTGCACAAAGCTAAAACAGCATATACACTGGGAGAACACCTGACAACAAAAGCACTTACTAATTTTGGCTACACTATTTGAAATACCTGGGGCCTGTTTTTTTAGTGTACTTAGCATTACATAACACTTTTTATGTTTAAAGCACAGATCCCACTGACCGGCTGTATCATGGAGTGCTCAGCACTTTTACAAATCAGATCTGAGGGTCTATTGTGGTAATTGGACCTACAAATTTACCCTATTTTAAGTTTACGTTAATGTTACAGTAACCTAGCACAACGAACATTGATGGAAAATGGTAAAAAAGAAAGAAAGATTGAATTAGCCCAAACAAAAGGAACCACTAATATAACTGAAGGACTGTGTTAAAATTATGCCTGGTAAACAAGATAAGTGTGCATCCACAAATCTGTAAATCAAAAAAGGTAAAAATTAGGCCTAATTAGTGGACAAAATATTTTACCCACTACTTCCTTTTTGAGTCTTTGAACACAGAGACTTCGGAAGAAAAATTGGCTACTAGAGCAAGCTACCTCATCATGGCTGTCATCCACTCCTGGAACCCCTTCATCCTAATCCTGAGAGATGTCTTCACCTGCCTGGGCCAGAGACAGGGAGCCAGATGACACCTCCACCAGTTAAAGCTAAATCATAGAATCATAGAATATTAGAATTGGAAGGGACCTCAGGAGGTCATCTAGTCCAACCCCCTGCTCAAAGCAGGACTATCCTCAGCTAAACCATCTCAGCGAGGGTTTTGTCAAGCCGCAGCTTAAAGACCTCTAAAGATGGAGATGCCCCCACCTCCCTAGGTAACCCATTCCAGTGCTTCACCACCCTCCTAGTGAAAAACATTTTCCTAATATCCAACCAGACCTCCCCCACTGCAACTTGAGACCATTGCTCCTTGTTCTATCATCTGCCACCACTCAAAACAGCCTAGCTCCATCCTCCCTTGAACCCCCTTTCAGCTAGTTAAAGGCTGCTATCAAATCCCCCCTCATTCTTCTCTTCTGCAGACTAAACAGGCCTAGTTCTTTCAGCCTCTCCTCATAAGTCTTGTGCTCCAGCCCCCTAATCATTTTTGTTGCCCTCCGCTGGACTCTCTCCAACTTATCCACATCCTTTTTGTAGTGGGGGGCCCAAAACTGGACACAATACTCAAAATGCGGCCTCACCAATGGCGAATAGAGGGGAATAATCACTTCTCGCGATCTGCTGGCAATGCTCTTACTAATGCAGCCTGTAAACGATCCGCGCCCGTCCAGGTCCGCAGAGTCCTATAATTGGGGAAATTTAGCTCCTCCGTGTGCTGCCACGGAGTCAGGCGTCTATCGCCCTGGCCCCTAGCAGGGCGGGCAAGCAAACAGTTCTATCGCCCCGGCCCCTGGTAGGGCGGGCGAGTCAGCAGTCTTTTGCCCTGGCCCCTGGCAGGGCGGGCAAGCAAGCAGTTCTATCGCCCGGCCCTTGGCAGGGCGGGCAAGACAGCAGTTCTATCGCCCCGGCCCCTGGCAGGGCGGGCAACCAAGCAGTTCTATCGCCCGGCCCTTGGCAGGGCGGGCGACTCAGCAGTCTAGGTCGGGACTAGGGATATTGTTTCAGGTCCAGGCATGGAAATGGGGGGGGTGAGGGGGACACAGGCCCACCCGACTCCACTGCATCCCAGCCCAGGGCCCTACCAGTGGCACGAGAGAACCGCCACTGGCTCAGCGGGGCTCCGTCCGCAACACGCTGACATAGGGTTGGCCCCTATCTCGGCCACAAGCTGTGGCCTCCCTGGGCCACTTCTTCCACCCAGCCCCGGAGTACCTGTGCCCACGTCTTGCTCCCAGGGGCAGGGGTTGAGGAAGAGACCGGCAGCCCGGCCAGGCCCTCGCCGTCAGCGGGTGGTAAGTCCGGTAATTCCTCAGGGTCGTCGGCGAGGAGTAGCTCCTCTAGGTCACAGGGCCCCGGGGTCTCTCCTGGGCGGTCAGGGTCCCTCCACGTCGGGGGGTCATCCTCTGCAGCCAGCAACTCCTCTAAGTCAGGCCCAGCCTTGGGTGGTCTCTCCTTCCCTCCGAGGTAAGGGTCCTGTTCCCAGCTGCGGGGGTTTGGCAGGCCGCCCCCCTGTTGGGGGCAGGGCGGCCCCCTCTACCCGACTGGGTCTGGCGACCTTAATTGGTCCCGGGGTTCAGCCCACTCCCCCCAGTCGTCCAGGTCAGGCAGGTCTGGTCTCTCCCACCAGCGCCCGTCAGTCCTGGGTTGGTCTGGCCTGCCCTCGGGTTCTGGGGCAGGCCCAGGCTGCTGCCTCCGGCGAGGCACATCTGTCTCGGCCAGCAGCTTCCCCCTGACTGAGCTGCCTGTCCTGCCTCTTGTACTTCCTCCCGGGCTCCTGGTCCCGCCCCTCCGCTTCCAGGTGGTTTGGCTT
The DNA here is from genome assembly GCA_007922155.1 of Mesoclemmys tuberculata. Classification (NCBI taxonomy): domain Eukaryota; kingdom Metazoa; phylum Chordata; order Testudines; family Chelidae; genus Mesoclemmys; species Mesoclemmys tuberculata. Next base: position 27,897,759 of record ML675616.1, read on the forward strand.
GCAGAGCCGGGTTCTGTCCACCGGGGGTCCAGGGAGCATTCCTCCACCCCAGGCTCGGAGGCAGGCCCAAGCGGCTTGCTACACAGCCCAATATGCCATTAGCCTTCTTGGCAACCAGGGCACAGTGCACACTCATATCCAGCTTCTTATCCACTGTAACCCCCTGGTCCTTTTCTGCAGAAGTGCTACCTAACTCGTCTATTCCTAGTCTGTAGCTGTGCATGGGATTCATCCATCCTAAGTGCAGGACTCTGCACTTGTCCTTGTTGAACCTCATCAGATTTCTTTTGGTCCAATCCTCCAATTTGTTTCTGTATCCTATCCCTCCCTTCCAGGGTACCTACCACTTCCCCTAGCTTAGTGTCATCTGCAAACTTGCTGAGGGTGCAATCTACCCCTCTTCCAGATCATTAATGAAGATGTTGAACAAAACCAGCCCCAGGACCGACCCCTGGGGCACTCCACTTGTGACCGGCTGCCAGCTAGACATGGAGCCATTGATCACTACTCGTTGAGCCCTTTGCTCTAGCCAGTTCTCTATCCATTTTATGGTCCATTCATACAACCCATACTTTTTAAACTTGCTGATAAGAATACTGTGGGAGACCATATCAAAAGCTTTGCTAAAGTCAAGGTATATAACATCCACTGCTTTCCCCTCATCCATGGAACCCGTCACCTCTTCATAGAAAGCAATCAGGTTGGTCAGGCATGACTTGCCCTTGGTCAATCCATGTTGACTGCTCCTGATCACCTTCCTCTCTTTTAAGTGCCTTAAAATGGATTCCTTGAGGATCTGTTCCATGATTTTTCCAGGGATTGAGGTGAGGCTGACCGACCTATAGTTCCGTGGATCCTCTTTCTTCCCTTTCTTTAAGATGGGCACTATATTTGCCTTTTTCCAGTCATCAGGGACCTCCCCCTGTTGCCACGAGCTTTCAAAGATAATAGCCAATGGCTCTGAAATCACATCAGCTAACTTCCTCAGCACCTTTGGGTGCATTGCATCTGGCCCCATGGACTTGTGTATGTCCAATCTTTCTAAATAGTCCTGGACCTGTTCCTTCAGCACTGCGGGATGTTCACCTCCTCCCCATTCTGTGCCACCCAGGCAGTAGTCTGGGAGCTGACCTTGTCTGTGAAGACAGAAGCAAAAATGGCATTGAGTACCTCAGCTTTCTCCACATCCTCCGTTACTAACAGCAAACACCACCATTAAATCCCAAACTCCACCTGGGATGTGAGCTTTTTTATTGTCTTAGTCCCATTGCCCCAGTGTGTCCTTTTCCTTCTGTACCTTATTTCTTTTCTTTCCTAGCTCTCTTCTTTTTATTTCTGTTTAATAACTATCTGGCTTTGCTTGCCAAGAGCATATATTTTGCAATATTTCTGTAAACCTGTGACCATAAAGAGGCAACTAAGTGATATCTTTTTGCTTCACTGATGTTCCCCTTCTAGTAATTGGGTTTGTAAATCCTAGACACCTCAAATAAGGGGGCTTTGTTTCTTTAGTCAAGCCCTGGAACCATTTGTTCCATCCCTTCATAAGATTAAGGGACAAATGGACTACACAATTATTACATGAACATGAGGGCTGAAATAGCTCCAGTGGGCTCTGTGTCTTCAGGAGAAAGATATGCATTGTCCCAAAATAAGGAGAAATAGTACATGAGAATGTCATTTTCCTTTCCCACTGGCTCCCAACGCCTTGACCAGCTACAAAATATGTGGTTTCAGAAGGGTGGTTCTGGATGGTTTTAGATGGTTGACTTTCAAGCATTGTATTTCTCCTGAACATGTCCGCCCACTGTATACCCATTATCTTTGTGAATCTGGGCCTTGCTCTGATGTCTGGTTCTGCTAGTTAGGTCCCCAAAAGACTATGATCAGTGAATTAGTCCTCAAGTAACAATGTTACTAATGGTCTATGTTCAGAGAGATACACTGTGCACTTAATAATTGGCACCACAAACCTCCAGCACCAAGAGGCCTTCTGAATTAAAAAAAAAAAACTGACATGCAATATACATAAAGCAAACAAAAATAAAATCTTCACTCAAGTTTTTAAAGGCATTCACATGAATTTGGAGACATCTCTTTGCATACCATTAAGGCACCATTCAGTGACATAGGTTATCATCAGTCTACTATTATTAGACTTGCGTATTAGAAGGATTGTGAATGCTGCTTGAACTGTCAGTGCAGATGAAAATACTTGCTGAGATGGTATTCAATAAGGGCATCTCTCTCTTCTTTTTGTGTCAGGCTTCAGTGACTGTGTTCCTTGGAATTTGGAGTTAATGATAATGTTAAGATCAGTTTTAAACCATAATTAAAAAACTACATTTTCTACAGCTCTAGCGGTAGGACACCTGTGGGAGACATTAATAATGCCATTTGTTAGCTCACTTTTGCAAGTGATGTCAAATATGCAGCTGAAATTAGACTCATAAAAATGTGTTTGAAGGAGCAGAGATGAAAAAAAGCTGAAATATTGCAACTAGTTTCCATTTAGAGAGCACTATGCCGTTGGAAAAGTAAAATAGTAAACCCAGTACTTTCTATTAGAAATAAAATGGATGAGGATAGGTAATGAAAGCTAAGGCTTATATTTATTTAGACTTGCGCCAGTTGGTTACATGCTGGATGTCTCTTTAGTGCATTATACAGTGCCTTTATCTAATTTGAAGTATTTTAAGGCAATCAGGTCTAAACTGGGACATACAAGCAATAAAGTCAACAGGGTCTCCACAGCTGTATTTATTCCCATTGGCTTGAGAAGTTTGCTTCTGTGATATGCAATTATTCTAACAGTTTGGAGATTTTATGTATCTATGATTTGGCTGCTATCTTGTCAAATTATTGTAATTCTAGCAGAATCACCATTGTTTAGAATACTGTGTATCGTAGCTGAAAATTTGCATATTCAACTGAGTTTCATCTGTGTAAAGTCTATCATGTGTGTGCACAACTATTAATGCAAAACAAGAATGTTGCTATCAAATACATCATTTAACACATGGAGGCCTTCTTTTTAAAATTTATCTCTTACTGCTGCAAGTATTCAGGACCTTGGTTTTATACCTCTTCTGAAAGAAGGTAACTTCACTCGAGCACTATAATGCCACTCAACACCATGCTGGTGTACTGACTCAGCACTGAGTCAGAAAGAAGATGGACACCTCATGCCTCAACAATGACACTTTTCTCAACAAACTGATTTTTAACTGGAGCACTTGCATCCAACACTGGGCAATGTGACAAGATCACAGTACAAGAGATGATAAAAGATAAAACAAACCAGCAAAAAGAGTTTCGGAATTAAGCAAGATCACTAAGGAAACTCTGTAGTAAATGGTGGATAATTTCCAAATTAGCATGGCTTTCAGTGAAAAGCTAGGTGGCACTAGTGAAAAAATTCTTAGCACAAATGTTTCACTGTGTGCATCCGTATGATGAGAAATCAAGTTTTCACTACTCCCTTTAGTCATTGAAAACTTGAATGTGTACAGTTTGGTAGATCTCAAGATTAGCGTGGCAAAAAACAACAACAAACAGGCTGCTCAAGGCCCTTTCAGTGTTGTTAAATCTGGTCTATTTGCCAAAATGAAGATAGATTATATTTTGGAATGAGAAGTTAGAAGAGCGTGCTGCATATCTTTTAACAAATGATGAGGTCAGGAACTGAGTGAACACAAGAGCTATCAGTGGAACAAGAAACATGATTCATAGCAGTAGTAAGAAAATGAAAGTTGTTTAGTTATGAGTGAAGAACGGAGATGCCAAAGGCAGTGCTTCAGTGAACATAAAAGGAAGAAGCACAAGAAGCTGACAGCAAAGGAAATGGTGGGATGGTCAAACCCTATTAGCAGATACATTGGCCTGGGATTCTCAGAATTTAGAGCAGAAGCAAAAATAAAATGAAATCATGTTATTTATGAAAGAGTGTTATATAAAATGTATCCCTAACCACACTACAGCTTTAATAGCAATGCAACTACAAAACTGGGAGTCAAAGGCGAAATCCTGACTTCACAGAAGTCAAAGGCAGTTTCACCATTGTTTTCAGTGAAGGCAGGATTTAACCCAAGGAATTTAAGGGTCTCTTTTCCAGCTATACCACTTACTACAGTGCAACATATGGCTAGAGACAAGCCAACATTGTCATAAAGCATTTCTCATTTTTAGTGCCCTAGTCTCTCCAGATAACCAACTAAAGACATGTTTAGCCTGATTTTCAGAGATGTGGTATATTTACAGTTCCTATCGATTTCTGCAGAAACTGTGTCTGCTCAGTTCCTCTAAGGATGGGGCTACTAAGGTTCCGAACACTTGCAACTTCTGCTGACTTCAGTTGAAGATGTAAATGCTCAGTACTTCTGAAAATCAGGCCTCAAGCTGGGCACCCAAAATTACTGAAATTGGCCCATTGTATTTCCAGAACTGTGTTATTACTACATATCCAAGTCGTCTTCCATAAAACCAAAAAGAAAAATCCTGGAACTGAGAAGGGAGAGACAGGGAACTCCTGCTTCAAGATAAATGTTACTTCTTAGAGTAACAAATAAAATTCATTAGAATTCTAGGCAATTTATGTTCACTTCACCAAATTTTGTGTTCTTATTGCTTTATGGTTTTGATAGAGGGCAAGAATATGAAAGAGATGCTATTTGGTTGGGCTAAATATAGTTCTGACATTTGTTGTCAACTATATCACAGGGAAAGGAGAAATTAATGACTATATATAGCGTATATATGTATTTTATTTCCATATTCTCTATATAGTAGGTTTAAGAGTGCCCATTATTTAAAAACCATTGTTATATCACTCTTTGTATCCATCAGCCTTGTTCTTTAAATAGTTTAGATATGTTTTGACTTTGTAACCCACTCCTTGAAATATCTTTATTTGACCATCAGTGCATAAGTGACTGTGGTGGGGCAGGTAGCCTAGCCTGGCAGAAAAGGGTGCCCTGGAGAGGCTGGCCCATATAAGAAGGGCTGTCAGCCAGATGGAGAAGGCAGTCACCTCAGGAGCTCAGAGGCAGAAGGCTGGTTGGCCTGCAGGCTGAGGCAGGCCAACCCCCTGGAGAGGAGTGGCTGGTTCCAAGAAAGGAGCAGCCATGGGCCCTGAAGCAAGGGCAAAGGTGTACTGCAAGACTGGCTCCAGGGGAGGAGCAGCCACTGGTCCCTGGAATAAGAGCTGGACAGAGACAGCAAGGCTGACTCCAGACAGGGATCAGAGGGCTCTGAAGTAAGAGCCCAACTCTGGACTGCCGTGGCCACTGATATAAGTGGCTAAGGACTGTTGACTCCGCCACCCACCCCCACCAGAAGGGAGAAGAGCAGAGACTGAGACACTGTGTCATGAAGCAGACACTGGGACTGCAGTATCTGGAAGTGGAGAAAAGATGAGTAATGCACCACCAGAGAGGGTGCAGTGTCCACTAGAGCAATTCCTCAGGATGGTCAGCAGGAGGCATCATGATAGTGAGCAGGGACCCATTACACTGACATTAAAATAATGATTATCTCATATTTTGCATTTCATTGAATATTGTTTCAAAATAACATTCATACTTTTTCTTATCATTGCAAATTATTTAGAGTCAAACTTGCACTTCTGAATATATTGAACCAGAACAGCTATATACTTCACCACAAAAGGCCATGCAAAAGGAGAACTTCATTTTTACTACATTGCTTCTTGGTCTAGAGGGAGTTCTATTTCTACTTTATATATTTTCAGAATCTCTGCTGTTTACTAAATTGATGGGCTAAAGAGAACTGTACAACCTTTGTATCTAGATTTATTGCCACCAGAGTTTTATACTACACTAGACAAAGAAAGTACGTCGCTTCTGAGCATTAGAAATGCAATGTATGTGAGGAAAAAATGCTTCACTATAAATTACCAAATGAGGTTTTTTGATTTATAGGCAATATACCTCTGCACCTCTTTCTTCTTCCAAGCCATTGTGATTAATGTCACCTTCCCCCCATGCTTTAGTCACCCATCATGCACAAACTATAATGTTATAAGTAAAATAATCTATATGGTTAATTGTGTAATTGCAATAAGAAAGGAAGGTGATAGATCCTCTAGAAACAGTGTACTGAGAAATCAAAGAGCTAGGTCATTTTTAATGAGGCAAGAGTAGCAAGAAAAAAAGTCTGATTCAAATATATTATATTTATTTAAATATAAAAAGACCCATATCCCCAGCTCTAGCCTGCGAGCCACCAGTGACCACAGCTGTGGCATAATCACATGGGGTAGACATGTCTCAAGCCATTTAGGGATTAAAATTGTAGGCCGGAACCAATACCTCAGACTTTGTCCAGAAACCAATAAGCAAAGCAACTAGTGCTGATCACGTCATGTCCAGTTCATAACATGCAGACATTTGGCACTAGCTTCTGTTTCCAGATGGATTTAAAGTAATTCCATGTTGAATGTACTGCATTAGTGTAATTTTGAAATGACAAAGCTATGGATAATTGTCATGAGGTCTGCATCTAATAGAGAAGGTCACAAATTCCTGGTTAGGCACAAATGGAAAAAAGTTATTCTGATCATTGCAACTGCAAGTGTGAACTCAGGTGACAAATAACAAACAACTCCAATAAAAAGGGAAGAACTGGGCCCACTGTATATAAAAGTGCAGAAGACAAGAGTGAAGATATATATATATGCAAGTGAAAACAAAATCAAATTAAACCTATAAAGCAAACATCAAAAACAGAGAAAGGGCTGTAGGCTGGGCTCACGAATACCAGTGGGAATCTGATTAGCTGCACTGGCTTCATTGTGGGGTGAGAACATGCAGCACTTTACAGAATCAGGCCCTGAGTGCAGAATTCAGTTCAAAATATTCAAGCTGCCAAATGATGTGACATCATTAAAATAAAAAAATGTAGGGCTTTTTTCTTAAGCAAAAAAATATTAAAGGAATATGCTATCCCAGGAAATGACTGTGTTATGAGATTAACACTCTAGAAATCATTAATCATAAACTGTATGACCATCTTGGAGAAATGTTCAAATGACACAAGACAACAATTGCAATAGGCTTTTTAAAGAAAAGAGGAACCGCCAAATGCACAGGTGAAAATGAAAGACACTTAGGAAACATGTAACGATGATGAAGTCTGGTGGATGTTCATTTCAGTAAATATTGTACTGTCAGAATAAAATGACAATAGACACTAATTCAATTAGGCAGGTGTGATTCCAAATTTTAGTGAGAGCTTTTTTATGTTTAATAGCAAACAATAATAAAAGAAAAAATGGCAAAATACTTATAGGCCTCAATGAAAAATGAGGATAAAAATAATATATTTAGGATATAATAGTATATATCACCAAGAGCAATAGTATATAGGTAACAAATCAGAAGGTAAAAATTAGGCCTCTGAAGAGTAGTGGATGGAAATTAGATTTTTGGAAAATATGTGGAGATCTCCACATGGAGATTAATGTCTAAAATGAAGTGTCATTGGAGGTAGGAAAAGTTGGGTTAATGATTAAAAACATAAGAAAACTGGCTGTAGTTCAGATAAGAAAAAGCATTAATAAACACAAACTTTTCAAGCTAGAGACAACTAGCTACATCCTTTATCAGTGGGGATACATCTGGCTTTCCATTGTTTAAATTGTAATCTGGAACTGGTTCAAAGACAGAGAAGTTTGGAGTTTGCTGTTGATCACAAAGCTTGGGGAATTTGAAGAACTTGAATGTGCCCTTCTTCTCCTCCTCCATGATCTGGTGGTTGGGTCCAGAAAAAAATGATTCTTCTAAAGCTTACTTATGGGACCAAGAGTCCTTCCTACCCTATGTGGATGGGCTCCTAGAATACAGATTTCTTCTTATTTGGCTATGTGCATGTTCCCTGTTGCTGGACTCACTGGGATGATGGGGTCTCATGGTGACACACTCTTCTTCATTGTGCAATAACAAAAATGGCTGGGTTAAGACAACTTTGATTTCCACTGAGCCATTCACCCAGATCTAGTTTAAATGAGCTGGATCATGGAATAGGAAGCAAGATTTCCAAGTTTACAGAAGATAAGACATAATTAATATTTCCATCAAGTGCACAGTACATCAAGTTAGATCAGCTCCCATATACTCTGTGGCACAATGGGACCAAATTACAGAGCAAGAACTCCTATATTCCTGTGTAACAATGTATCATAATACCACAAAATACCCTTCATTCCCATGCTACCATCACTCCCATAAGCAGGCACACCTATGGCTCATAGTTGAAAATACTCCTTGATGTAAAACTCAGTGGTGACTATTTTAGAGGATAGGTGTCTTTTTTGTTGTGTAGGTGGCCTATTTGAACTTCTGTGAGCCTTCACTCTTGTGATATACTACCTCAAAATCATCTTCAGTTCCTATGTCCCAAAGAAGAGAAGATCTTGAGTTTGCTTGAGTGGCTCATCTCTCATCCCCTGGAGGACTCAGTTCTTATTCCATTCTCCACAGAGTCCAGCTTTCCAGCCTATGCTTCTGGCTCCCCCTATTCGCTGGCTACATGTTGGAAACCAGCTCTGGCTCCATGAAACAGTGCGGATACCAAGCCTGTGACTCCCCATCATGGGGAGAGCTGGAGCGCAGGAGGCAGGGGCAGGCAAGGCTTAGTAAGGCAGGGAGACTGAAAACAAAATGGTGGACACTTGGCTATAGTCATACTGTAGATTCCATACCAACGTTACTGAATTTTACAGCATGTTGTACAAGTGCCAGATTCTGTGTCAACAAAACCGGGGAGTCCAGGGGCCCTGGCTCAGATTTAATGGAGTGGAAGGATTAGAAACATAATTTTTTTTGTAAATGAAGGAGATTCTGGAAACCAATTCTGAGGAATGGGGTAAATTCTTCAGTAAATTCCGTGGCTGCAGAATTATCTCTCTTCTGATTCCCCAGAAAGAACAAGCTAATACCAGTTCAGAAGGGATGAATTGTGACAAAAGGAATATTTCACAAATATCTTTCTTGGATTTGGTCTTTGATAAATGTAAATTCTTCAAATAGCATTTTAAAGAAACACAAAAGCAAGAGTATATTATTTAAACATTGAAAAACCTAATATATGGAATAATATACCAAGAGAGGTCATTACAGCAACAGAACAAGAAACATCAATATGTTCAGAAGACAGATAGATGAGTACCAAACAAGAGAAGATAGAAGTGTCTGGGCAGTACCTAGGTGATTGAAAAAAGTCAGTAGGGATCAAGTGGCTTTTCCTCGTTCCTGTGACTTTATGTTCATTGTTTATATCTCACAAGTCCTCAGCTATGCAGTGAGCTATATGCTTTGATGGGTAGCAATTTTGCATTATTGCTACTGACTTAATACATTATGTTCAGTTTAGTCATTGACTATCATGCTGACCAGTACTGTCTCATTGTTTTCTTGTACTCCCCAGTCACTCTATAGCTGTTTGTTGTCTCTTATCTTATACTTAAATTGTAAACTCTTTGGGGGCAGGAGACATCTTTTAATTCTGTGTTTGTACAGCACCTGGCACAGTGGGGTCCATAACTGGGGCTTGTAAATGCTATAATAATACAAATGATAAATAACAATAAAATAAAAACAAAATAAAAACAAAAAACAAAATAAACAAAAGAAATAAAATAAAATAAACAAAAATGAAATAAAAATAAAAATAAAAAATAAAATAAACAAAATAAACAAAACAAAATAAAAATTTCCAGATAATGAGAATTTGAAAAAAGAGTCTATGCTAAAATTCTGTATAAACGACTCACATTCCAATGAACAGCAAATAAACACCAGTCTTACATAAACTAATTTATGCAGGAAGTGGGGTGGAAAACTATCCCTATTATTCTCAGAAAAATTACACCAAAGTATATTAATTTAATTAAAACCTGAAATCAGGTTTATGTAATTAATTTATGCTGTCAGTAATCAGGATGATTGACTAGCTTCCTTAGTTCATAAACTGTATGCTTATGTGCTGAATTCAACTAGTGATCAAGAATGAACTGGATGGGATCTTAATACTTTATTATATCAACTTGTTTCTGGATACAATTAGAGCTGAGAGTGAGCTAGATTTTTAGATCTCTAGGGGGATTTTTCAAAAGGAAGACAAAAGAGAAAGTATGAGTTTCTCAATATTTGATACAGTCTTTACACTATCATTCCATAGGGTATTCTCATTAAATACAGAGCATGATCTTCACTGAGAATTCCCATTGATTTCAATGTGGTTTCTGAAGCCAGAACAATGGCAAAATGGGTCCTATAGTCTATAGGGCTAAGAAGTCTTGATCATACTAAAGATGTTGTCAGTCATCTTGAAGAGGATTGAAACAAGCTAGGAGAAGGGTCAGAATACTAGAGTATGGAATCCAATGATAGCAAATGCATCTAGAAAGAAAACAGAGAAAAACAGTCCATTATTTAAATAATTTAAATAAATAATTACCATTATTTAAATGGTAAATGAAAGCATGAAAAAAACTTTGGAGTAGCAGTAAGAATCAGAAAGTAGACGTTCTGGTGGCACCAAAAAAGGGGAAAATGGAAATATAAATAATATACAAAGGAATATTACTCTGTCAGAGATAATTATTTACTATTATAAGGACCTTGTTAAACTGTGTTTATAGTACCATGTGCAGAACTGGGCACCAAGTCCAAAAGAAAATAATCTGACATTGTAAAAGGTAAAGAAGATGGCAACAAAGTTTATTTCAGATTGGAATGAACTTCTTCGGAAACATTTCCTGAACTGATCAAGTTTAGCTTTGAAAAAATGTGCCCGAGAGAGGGGTTTATCATAGTATATCTAACAAAAGATTATAATAATAACTATCATAAACAGAATTTATCATACACTTTGGAGAAGGTGTTTTAGGCTCTCAGGAGGGAGAATGACATATGGCTATTATGATGTTAAGGAGGTGTGATACTCTGTACACACATGTGTAGGTTCTGTGGTCTCAGCTAGGTTGCACCAGCTTATGGTGGAACCAACCTAGCTGAAATCATAAAAACGATAGTATGTTTGTTAGTAAAGCGTCTCACAACCACTTCCGGTTTAATAATCCTTGTTTCCCTGTGAGATTCAGATTCTCAATCATGAGCCTGTAAAAAAGCATCTGAATTTAGGAATCTGTAACCCAGGTGCCCCACGCTGGCAACAGATGGGAGTACACATTTATGAGTCTATACCCAAGGATTTGCCTAGATCTGTCCAGCCAGGAATGTTTCGTCTGTGATTGCTATCTTCATGATATTTCATTGAAGGGGGCCATGTGTAGTCTCTGCCTAAAGCTAAGAACTCATTGGTTGTCAGGGTTATTTCAGGATCTATGTATGGAAAATATTTTAAGAATAATGTAACCTAGAATATTATGTTCCAAAGTTACTGTAGATGAAACTGGGTACCTGGCGTGTGACGTATTTCCCGCCGATTCCTATCTCAGTCTACGTATTGTCTGTCCCTCCCCACTTGTGGATACTTAGTCTCTGTGAGGTCTGGGGAAGTGTGGAGGGACAGCCATACATGCTGCTGCATTCCCTGCCACTGAAGAGGAAGAGATGCATGTGTGAAAGTATCCCTCTATTCAGAATTCTGGGGAACACAATCAGACCCTACATTTCTTTTAAATATAAATCTCTTAATATTTATTATCTCATTTCAATTTTCTTATACTGCATTTTATCAAAAGTGCCTTTTATAAACACAGTCATTGTAAAGCAGATGTAGGGTCCTGAACCTTTACAGAGAGAAAGTTCTCTCATTTCAATGCAGTTCAGATTCCCACTCTTTTCCCGTTTTGCTTATCTTTATTTCTCAAAGAATAATAATACTATCTTAATTCAATTGTTATCATTTGAAGTGAAAAACTGCTCATCATTAATCTTATAGTGACAGGCGTTTTTGCAATTAAACTCCAATGATACGTAATTCCTTATTAGGAAAGATGTTTAATGCTCATATCACAAGTCAAATTTATCTGTTCTCATATACTTTGCCACTTGAGGGTAATAAATTTGTGTCTTATTTTGAATGTGTTGATTGCAGATGCCATGTGTGTAAACTGAAGTGGAGAAATTAAAATTGATTTGTAGATAAATAAAATATTTTAAAGTTACATATTTGTTATCCTTGTAAACACTTCCAACAAGTAATGCCATGTCCTTTAAACAATAGGTTTAGAAGATGAATTTTTATTAGTTGGATTTTAAAGATGTGCTCTAATAATTGTCACACCAATTAGATGTAGTCTACCTTTTTTGCCACTGTAATATTATTTCAGACAAAAAAGTATTTCTGGAGCAATGAACTTCTGAAAGAAAAGGTTAGGAACAGATAATTCATAGGGCAATATATTCCATTATTTTAAGCAATTTTCAATACAATTCATGAACAGCAGAACTCCATATTGAAAGGAAGAGGTGATTATTAGAATCTAGGATACAGAGATAAGTGATATGTATAATATTCACACTTTTGAAGTTACCAGCAGCTAGAAAGTGCTTCATTCCAAAACAACTGTGCTGGTTGCTAAAGGAAAGTATCAAGTATGTTCCCTACCCCTTTTTCTCTGGTTTAGTGTAGGAGAGACTGAAAAAAGGCCTCGCAAAATCAATTTTCTTTCATAGATTCCATGGCCAGAAGGGACCATTCTGATTTGTTAGACTGACCTACAATATAACACAGATTAAAGAACTTCCCACACAGTAATTCTTAGAGTATCTCTTTTAGGAAAAACATCCAATCTTGATTTTAAAATTGCCACTGATGGAGAATCCACTACAATCCTTGGTAAATTTGTTCAATGGTTAATTACTTTCATTGTTAAAAATGTACACCTTCTTTCCAGTCTGAATTTGTTTTGCTTCAACTTCCCTGGAAATCAGCATACCTTTCCCTGCTAGACTCACAAGCCCATTATAAAATATTTGTTCCTTAGACAGTTACTTATAGATTTAATCAAGTTACCCCTTCACCTTCTTTTTATTTAAAATAAATAGATTGAGCTCCTTGAGTTTATCACTATGAGGCATGTTTTATAATTCTTTAATCATTCTCGTGGCTCTTCTCTGAATCATCTCCAATTTATCAACATCTTTCTTGACTAGTGCACACCAGAACTGAACAAAGTATTTCACCAGTGGTACATGAGTGCCAAATAATCTCTGAACTCCTACTTGAGATTCCTCCTTTATGCATCCAAGGACCACATTATCCCTTTTGAACATAGCAGCAGATTGGAATTCATGTTCAGCTGATTATCACCCCAAATCTTTTTCAGAGTCATTTGTTCCAAGGATACCATCCTGTTGGTATAGAATACATTGTGTTCCTAGATGTATAGTTTCACATTTACTCATACTAAAAGTGCATATTGTTTGCTTTTGTCCATCTTACCGGACAACCCAGATCACTCTGTTTCAGTGACCAGGCCTCTTCATTATGTAAAACTCCCTCAATTTTTGGGTCATCTGTTAGCCTTATCAGTGGTGGCTTTGTTTTCTTTCAGGTAATTGATTAAAATGTAAAATAGCATATGGCCAAAAACCAATCCCTGATGGACACCACTAGAAACACACCTGCTTGATGATTCTCCATTTACAGTTAGATTTTGAGACTCATCAGTTAGCTCACATTAAATGGATTAAAAGCTAGCTATTTTAAATTCACAATCAACATTCTAGTTTTTTAATAACCAAGTTATTTAGTTATTAAATTTAGTAATTTAGTACCAAGTTAAAAATCTCTAAGTTCACAACAACCCTATTACCTTTATCAACCCAACTTGCAATCTCATAAAAAAAAATCAAGTTAGTTTGATAGGATCTATTTCCCATAAGCCCATATCACTGGCATTAATTATATTACCCTCCTTTAAGTATTTTTTAACCTAGTCCCATATCAGCCACTCCATTATGTTCCTGGGGTTGACATAAGACTGACAGGCCTATAATTATCCAGGTCATCCAGTTTACCTTTTTTTAAACATTGGCACAATATTAGCTATATTTTAGTCTTCTAGAATTTCCCTGGTGTTTCAAGTTTAATTTGAGCAATTGATTTTGGATTATCGGCAGATAAGTCTGCTCAATGGTCTGTGGGAATGCTGGATGGGATGGGAACTGAGTTACTGCAGAGAAATCTTTTTTGGGTGCTGGCTGGTGAGTCTTGCCCACATGCTCAGGGTTTAGCTGATCGCCATATTTGGGGTCAGGAAGGAATTTTCCTCCGGGGCGGATTGGCAGGGGCCACGGAGGTTTTTCGCCTTCCTCTGCAGCATGGGGCATGGGTCGCTTGCTGGTGGATTCCCTGCAGCTTGAGGTCTTCAAATCTCATTTTTGAGGATTTCAACAACTCGGTCATGGGTTCGGGGTTGTTATAAATGTGTATGGGTAGGGTTTTGTGGCCTGCCTTGTGCGGGAGGTCAGACTAGATGATCATATTGGTCCCTTCTGACCTATGAGTCTATGAGTCTATGAGTCTATAAGAAATCAATATTTCTGGTGTTTAATGAAAATCAGTATTAACTGTCCATTGAGCTCCTCAGCCAGCTCTTTTAAAACCCTTAAATGCAAGTTATCCACACCTGCTGATTTAAAAATGTATAACTTTATTATCTGTTGTTAAACATCCTCCTGAGATACAGGTGGAATGAAAAGAATATTATCATATGATATAACTACATCTGTTTTTTTCCCCTAACGGACAACAAATATTTATTGAAATTTCTACCCATTCTGCATTACTGATAGTTCTACTATTTCCATCTACTAATGGACCTATACAATTGTTAGAATTCTTTTTGTTCTTAATATATTTAAGCTCCTTCTTATTGTCCTTAACTCCACTGGCCTTAGGTTTCTCCTTATGTTCCTTTATTCCCTTTATCAATTTTCTACAATTCCTAGGGTGTCAGTCACTTCTCCCTCTCTGGGTCAGAGGGAGGCCACACCGCCTCACTCGGTCACTGCCTACTGACAGGAGGTGAGCCAATTGGCAGTTAAGGGGGTTGGGCCCTGGCCCTCAGGCAGGGAAAGGTGCCCCATCTAGAGCTCCTGGCCCCCAGACAGGGCAGGCAAGCAGCTTATAGCCCATGGCAGGGGGTTGAGCACCTCTGTAATCTAAGGTTCAAGTAGGGGGTTGCTGCCACCCCCAGGGGTGGCAGCAGGCAGGGAAACACAGGTCTACCCAACTCCACTGTTTCCTGGCCCAGGACCCTAACAGTGGGAGAGTGCTCCACCATTGGATCAGCAGGGAATCCCACCATAATGCACTGACCGGGGCACAGACCCCAACATAGCTGAATTGTAGTCAGCCACTCCTGGGCTACTTCTTACCCTCTATCTGGGTTGTACCTGGGTCCATGGGTGTCCTCAGTTACCGTAGGGTAAGTGGCCAGCAGCAGTACTGGCAGTTCCCCTGCATGCAGACTCCTCAGCAGGTAGGGCGCTTCAGCGAAGGTAGTGGCCAGGTTCCACAAAGCATCCTTGGGTACCTGGGTTAGGTGGCCAGTGTCAGTCCCAGCAGTTCCCCTGCAGGCACGGACTCCTCAGTGGGCTGGGCACCTCTGGGCACGTCAGCAAAGGCAGAAGCCTGGAGTGAGCCAGAATCAACTGAGCTTGAGGCCCTGAATTTTATACTTCCTGTCCCACTCAGCCACTTCTGGTGGGAGGGGTGAGGTTATTCTAGCTCCGCCCACTTGGGTAGGAGGGTGACTCCCCCCTCTCTGGCTCGGAGGGTGGCCACACCGCCTCACTACACCTACCTTTTGATTTATATTCATTACTATCAACTTTCTCTTTGCACTACTTGTTTATGTACATATATATACATACACGCACCTTCACGTCTTTGGTTTTATCTGATTAGTTCCACCTTTGTGAACATAATGTAAACGGAAGAGTGTGGAATTTAATTAAAACAAGGAAACCTTGGGCTGGACACACCATCTATTCATCCTGATGGGATGCGCTGTAAAACATAAGAGGCATTGTAAAACGTCACCTTATCTCCCTTGGCTGCAGCCTCCCCTGCCCAAGTGTCTGGGTCCTTATTGTGCAGCTGCAGCATCTCCCCCCAGCCCAGGGTCAGGAATTCTACAGGTCATCATAAAATGCAGATGCCTTCGGACTTGCCAGCGCCAGGAGAGCCCCCCCTTATTTATAACCTGACACATTGTAAGCAATTAGGTACACCCTAATGAGACCACTATACGATCCTGCCTGTAATATGTAACTCTGACTAACCTATATAAACCTCTTTGTAACTTGATACCGGCAGAGTTCCAGTAACCAGCACAAGTGCTGCCTGGGCTCCCCCATGGCTATGGTCTGTCTGTATGTGTGTCTGTTAAATTAAAGTTCTACTCAATCTTCACCTAAATTGGAGTGGCTGCGTAATTCCTTCCAAGACAGTTTGGTGCCATGACTCGGATCTCCAAGCACTGTTATCGTCCAGGACAGACCGCGTACCGCTCCTCACTGACCTCAGGCGCCACCCATAAGGTAAGAGACCTTTTAAGTCTCTATTCGGGGTCAGAGGAGGGCTGCCTGTAGGCTTCCTATTCGGTAACAGCCAAGCGAGATCCGAACATGTTGGGGATCGAGGTGAGCTTTAAAACTGTCTGTTTGTCTCTGTAAAGCGCGCAGGGAGAGTCTGGGGGTTTGTATTGCGGGCTGAGGATCAGGTCCTCACCTCGGCAGGTCAAAGGGTACTAGGGTGAGTGTGTGTCCCGAATAATTGTGTCTGAACAAATGAGCCGTTGACCAGGTCTTGGACTAGGGCAAGTTCCAGCGGCCCCTTGGGACAGGGCTTGCCTGAACCTAGTGACCCAACGGACAGGCGGAGTGCTTGTAGCTGCAAGGCATACCCTTTTCCCCTTCTCTGTTTCATGAGCCTCCATAGATCCGTTGTCTAAGGACGCCTTAGCCTCGGTCGTAAGACGGGCCTAGGGTTAGGACTCCTGTGACTTTGGAGGACCCCTTTTGTGTCTTGTCTCCTTCCCTTTCCCCTCCCGCTAAATAAGCGTTCTGTTATCGGGTTCACTCACCTCGGCAGCACTGCGGGCTGAGTGAAGCGGTGCAGAGTCCTCAATAAGCCACTCCTTTGTGTGTGTGTGTGTGCATAGGTAAAAAAAAATGGGAACTGGACAGTCTAAGCCTGTGTCCGGTCCCCAGAAGGGTACCCCAGCATATTATCTAGTATGCATTACTCTCCCAGAACTTGCAAGTCTCTGGCGGAAAGGCACTCTCATCCTCAGAGTAACCCAGCCAGACAGTTCCCAGAGGTAGGAACATTTAATTTGGATAAAATAGTGCACTTAAGAAAAAACTCTAGAGTCTAGGGGATCCAAAGTATCCCGGTCACAATAAAATGCATTCTTTAATTGGTATAATGAAGCTTCAAAAAAAAAACAAAAAAAAAACGCTATAAGCTACAAACTCGTAGTCTAAAAATTTCCCAGGATGAAAAACGAAAATTCACTCTAAAAGCTTAACAGGTAAAAGCCATAACAAACCTGGCTTGTCTATAAAACAAAACACAGAAAAATATGTAAAAGAAAGGGGTATTCTAAGCAATAATCTACCACCCCAAAAGGGGGTAAAAAATGGTTCATTTTTATCTTTCAAAACTTTCAAAAAAAAACTGGTACCAGTAAAAGAGTAAAACAGCTAAAAAAAAAAAAACCATGAATCTACTGTTGCAACAAAAATAGTTTTGTGTTTTTTGTTTGTTTGTTTTGTCACTAACATTATTGTGTATGGTCTGTTGGGGGGTAATGGCTTGCCCATGGAGGAAGCTACCCCAGTCTCTAATTGTACGGAAACAGCCATGTGGGCTGGAACACAAAAAAAAATTTCAAATTAAGTGTTAAAAATAGCAGTTTTTAATAAAAAAAAAATTGGTCTCCAGTGTTCTGTCTGTAAAACAGGCAGAAAGTACCTCTCAGCTTATGCTGGTAAAAAAAAAAAGGTGTCAATTGCGCCAAAATTGGTTCTAAATGTAACTAAAACCCAAAAAAAGTCTGTTAAAGCTCAAAAAAAAATGTTTCTTTAAAGCAGCCACTAGCTAAAAAAAAAACAACATTTCTGTAAAAAGTAAATTGTTGCCTAAAAGTGCTCCTAAAGTAATAAAAACCTACTAATAGCTCTTGCAAGCAGTTTTCTACAACTAAAAGGTGTAAAAGTAAATAAATTAAGTTGGCTAAGGGTAAGTCACTAACTAGCAAGCAACAGTTTACATGTTAAAAAATTTGGTTCAGTTTCTAATGTCAACATTTTTCCAGTGTAAATATATTCACTAACTTTGTTTTACAAAGGTCCAGTTTAAATATCTTAAAAAAGGTCTTAAATAAAGTAAAAAAAATTATTAAAAAGCTAAAACAGCCCTGTGTGGCTGGGCTTGGTCAGTATAAGGGGAAAACAATAATGTTAAAACTTAACTGTCTCCAGCCTGTTACCTCTGTAAGTATAAACAGTGTCTCACTTTCAAAAAAAAATTGGGCAATTAGAGCAACAAAGCAGAACAAAAATGTTGTTAATCTCTTAAAAATGCAGGGGGTTATAGGCAAACTCTCACCTCTAAATACTTTAAATATATCTTAAAGTTTCTTAAAAAACTCAAGTACATCAAATGCAATGCGGATTCAGACATGGGTAATGCAAAACCCTTTTTATAAAATGCTAGTAAAAAAAATGGTTAATATCTCTTAAACACCAAATCCAAACTTAAAATGGTTAACAGTTAAAATTTAAACACTAGTAAGCTAGCTAATGTGTGTAATGGTAGTAAATGCAAATTACCTGCCTGACAAAGGGGGGGGGGAAATCCACCCATAGCTATTAGCAAGAACAATTCCTCTTAAATGTGGCCAACTAAACCTAAGGTGGGCGTGCCTAAAACAGCTCTAAATTAAAGCCACATGCAAAATAAGTTTGTTAGAACTCAACAAAAAATGTTTCTTTAAAAGGGGCCTACAGCCTCCTCACAGCAGGAGGGTAAAGGTAACAAAGCAACCAGTGGTAAAGCATGTGCCACTAGTAAACTAACTAAACCCTTATTTTTGTAAAATTAAATAATATTGTTACCTCCATAGTAAGCCCTACAAAAAAAAAAAGCCTGTTTTAGTTAAACATAATTTTGCTAATAGGTGTGCCATTGTTAAGTCTTGTAATTAATTTGTTAGTGCAAAAATTGTACTAGGTGCCTAATAAATTGTAAAACCCTTACATTACGCTGTATTATCTATGGTACCCCAGATGGCATTTATTTTCATATACCGGAACCCACAGAAAAAACAACATTAACATTATTAAAAATTCTGACCAAAAAAACACCGAACCTAACACTTCCTCGTTGCAACAGAAACTGTTAGCGCAGGTGCCTCGGCAATTGTGCTCAGCCCATTCAAACAAAATGGGCTGCATGTTAAGCACTAAACCCGTATGGGTCACTTTAAACACTACAAAGCCTCTCCCTTGTGTTCCGCAGTACCCTATTTCTAAAAAAGCAGACGTTTCCAGCTCCCAGCGCCAGACTTCAAACCAGTCGGCCCTAACCAGCCTCACTGCTCTAGCCAAATGCAAGAGCAGACCCCAGAGCAAAAAAAATGACTGGCAGCAACATGAATGCCAATTACACCCAAATACTTGTGGTGCTCCCTGGGCGGCTGTCTGGTAACACCCAAAGCCTTACCTTGCCCGTGTAACTCACTCTGTGGCTCACACGAGCAAAGGGGGGATGATAGCAACAGTGCAGCGTGACTGGTTTGTTCCAAATTTTTCTTCTATAGCACAACAGTATTGCAGCACATGCCCTATCTGCCTAGCCCACAACATAGGCCAGAAGGAAAAGACCAAACTTTCAGCACACCCCACTCCATGGGGGCCCTTTGTGAACTTGCAAATGGATTTTATCCAAATGCCTAAATGCTGTAACTTTGAATATGTATTAGTCATTATTAATATGTTTTCAGGATGGGTAGAAGCGTATCCGTGTAAATGAGCCGATACCACAACGGTCACCAAGAAACTACTAAAAGAATTCATACCTAGGTTCGGGTTACCCCTCATACTGAATAGTGATAGAGGGACCCATTTCACAGGATAGGTCATTCAAAACGTGTGTAAAGCATTAGAAATCCTACAACACCCGCACTATGCATACCATCCCCAGTCCAGCAGAGCTGTAAAAAGAAAAAATTCTGACTTGAAAACTAAATTAGCCAAAATATGTGCAGAAACCAGCTTAAAGTGGCCAAATGCCTCACCCATAGCTCTCATGTGTATTAGAAATACTGTCAACTGAACACATGGACTGTCTCCACATGAAATCTTTAAGGTCAGAGCTATGAAATTGCCACATAGCCCACTGCCAAACCTGCTGAAATTTGATGTACATTTAACTAATAATGTAATACTGAAGTATTATAAAATGTTAATGAAGTGTATCAAGTCTATCCACACACAGGTTCAAGAAGCCCTTCCAGCACTGGCAACGGAACTGTGCCACTCCCTTCAACCTGGAGATTGGGTCTGTGTAAAGATTCACCAACAACAGAATGCCTTGCAGCCTCAATGAAAAGGACCCTATTTAGTGTTACTAATCACTAATGCTGCAGTATAATGCCAGGGATATCCTAACTGGGTGCACGCATCACACTAAAAAAAAAGACCCCTCCGCCACTGGACTCTACGGCAACAGAATTCCTGTCCTCATTGTTAGGCCTCCTTTCAGCGAACCCCAAAATTTTGAAAAGGTGCAAAGAAAAACCCCACCCCGACCAGCTGTCTTCAAACAGCTCTGACAAACCTCCAAAACGTCAGCAAAATCTAAGACCTCAAAAGCTGTAAGAAACTCTGGTGCCTCCCTTAACATAAAAGGGACTGCTTTGACCCCGAGGCTTCTTCCTGGACTTACAGTAAAATGAAAACCCTAACAGTTGTCCTAACCCTAGCCTTTTCCCTTGTTCTCGCTAACTGGGACTCTAACCTCCTGGTAAAGCTGTCCCAGTCTATTACTGACCAGAATAATCACAGTAACTGCTGGATCTGCACTTACAGACCAGCCCATCCAAAGCAAGTAATTCCCCTGGTGGCTATACCCATATCACTAAATTTTCTCCTAGCCTTCCAGGGCAAAGTATGTGCCCTAATAAATTCAAGTTGCTGTATGCATGTAAACCAAAATAAAAAAATTAAAATGGACATTCACAAAATTCAATCTCAGCTCAAAATAATGCACCAAGTAGCTTTAAAAAAACACTAACTGGGGCCTTGCAAATATATGGTCCTGGTTAACCTTCTGGTTGTTTAACATAAAAGTATTAGGAAAAATTATTCATGGTATCTTGTCCATCCTAATTATCATAAAAATTTTATATGTTGTTGTAGTTTTCTCACAATGTTGTTTAAAGGCATGTTTAAACCAGTTTACCCAAAGCCCTTAACCTAAATTGGACGTCAAAACGGGGAAAAAAAATTACCTGTTGTATCCTGAGCTGCTACAAATAAAAAAAAAATATGACAGGCAAATCCAACAACTAATGGACATTAACATTTCCATCACGGTGGAAAAACCCTAACCCTTCATGGAAATCAGAGCGTGCGGTCACGCCTTGACTGGCAGGCTTACTGTGTTTACCTCAGCATAGCCTGTATATTTAAAAAAGTTGCTGGGTTAGTAGTCTTGTAAAAATATTAGCCTGTACTTTACCCTAGTCTGTCTACAGAACCATACCTGTGAACATGGGTATATGGGTCCCAAATGACACGCCCCCTCCCTCACCTACCCGTAGCATGTCCAGTGGACTGAGGCATCGGACCACCAAGGAGCCAGGGCCTCCTGGACCTGTGTCCCACTGGCCAGTGTGCGGACAGGAGAGGTGCCTGGACCTCTTTTTAAATAAGGTAAAAAATGTGGAAAAAAGTACCGCTGCTTAGGACAGGTGTTCAAACCTACTTCACAGGAAATGGATTTAAAACACGGACAACCGGAATTGTACTTGGTAAAATTAGTAGTTAGAATTTAATATTTAGGGGTCCCTTTGGCCTTTAGCATTAATGAATTGGCATCTTCCCTATGTTGTACTGGAAGTACAAAAGGGAGGAGTGTGGAATTTAATTAAAACAAGGAAACCTTGGGCTGGACACACCATCTATTCATCCTGATGGGATGTGCTGTAAAACATAAGAGGCGTTGTAAAACGTCACCTTATCTCCCTTGGCTGCAGCCTCCCCTGCCCAAGTGTCTGGGTCCTTATCGTGCAGCTGCAGCATCTCCCCCCAGCCCAGGGTCAGGAATTCTACAGGTCATCATAAAATGCAGATGCCTCCGGACTTGCCAGCGCCAGGAGAGCCCCCCCTTATTTATAACCTGACACATTGTAAGCAATTAGGTACACCCTAATAAGACCACTATACGATCCTGCCTGTAATATGTAACTCTGACTAACCTATATAAACCTCTTTGTAACTTGATACCGGCGGAGTTCCAGTAACCAGCACAAGTGCTGCCTGGGCTCCCCCATGGCTATGGTCTGTCTGTATGTGTGTCTGTCAAATTAAAGTTCTACTCAATCTTCACCTAAATTGGAGTGGCTGCGTAATTCCTTCCACGACAAGAGTTAGCAGCCTAAAAGATCAAGAACAATGCTAGCTATGCATTCTCTTTGGTAAGGGGAAAATGACCCATTATATTGTAATTATGAATCTTCCATCAGTACATGCAAGTGCCCATCTCTTGAAGGTTCATGTTCCCACCTTTTCCCCAGAACTAAAGCCCTCAAAGCAAAGATTTCAGTTAACTCATCTATATTAAACTGCTGTTCTCAGTCTCAGTTATTTCCCTGCAACGTCATAAGAGTCTCACACCAATGGAGGAGGAAGAACTATGTACATCCATTAGTTGCCTAGTGAAATCCCAGATAAAGCAACACAGCTGCCTAACACACATTGTCCACACACTGCTTTACTGACACCTTCTCTGGCTCCTTGGCTTGTAAATTATATGCATTTAGACTTCCTTACCTATTAGTAGAGTTTGTCTAAGAGAGTCAAAGTGAGCATAAGAGTGTCTAACACCACTTTGCACAGAATTTGGCCTTCAATCTGCTAAGGAAATAGATAAAGTCTTGTGAAACTAACTGTGGAACAACATGGGTGGTGTCATGTCTTGGTTTGGCTTTCAGCAAGTCTAAGTTGTTCCTTTCTTAGGCTTATTCTGGAAATATTCAAACTGTACGTGTGTCAGTCAGGGGGCTAGTGACAGCTGAATAAATTCTCTTGTATTACCAAGTGAAGTATCTTGATCTATCATCTTTACTTATAGCTCTTCACCAACTATGAAAGTTCAGGTTTAAGGTACAAACGTACTAATTGAAAACTGTTTTTATTAATTTAGGGAAATGTGCACCTTCAGCAATCCTAAACCAGAAATACATGCATAGTCAGGATCCCAGGCAAAATAATAGAATGGCTGATATGGAACTCAATAAATAATTAAAGGAGGATAATGTAATTAATGCCCATAGTCTTGCGTTTACGGAAAACAGATCCTGAGAGGAGAGTCAAGGAGCTTTGCCTTGTGTAGCCTAACCAAAAAAAGGTTGAAGGGAGATATGATTGCTCTCTACAGATACATCAGAGGGATAAATACCAGGGAGAGAGAGGAATTATTTAAGTTCCATGGCATTGTGGGCACAAGAACAAATGGATATACACTGGCCATCAGGAACTTTAGACTTGATATTAGATGAAAGTTTCTAACCAGCAGAGGGATGAAATTCTAAAATAGCCTTCTATGGGGAGCATTGGGAGAAAAAAACCTAGGTGGCTTCAAGACTGATCTTGATAAGTTTCTGGAGGGGATGGTATGAGGGGACAGCCTAATTTGGCAATCTTTGACTACTAGTGGTAAATATGCCCAATGGCCTGTGATGGGATGTTAGATGGGGTGGGTTCTGAGCTACTACAGAGAATTCTTTCTTGGGTGTTTGGCTGCTGAATCTTGCCCACATGCTCAGGGTTTAGCTGATCACCCCATATTTGGGGTCAGGAAGGAATTTTCCCTCAGGGCAGATTGACAGAGGCCCTAGGGGAGTTTTCACTTTCCTCTGTAGCATGGGGCACAGGTCACTTGCTGGTGGATTCTCTGTACCTTAGGGTTTTTAAACCATAATTTGACAGCTTCAATAACTCAGTCATAGGTTAGGGGTTTATTACAGGAGGGGGTGATTAACGTTCTGTTGCCTGCGTTGTGCAGAAGGTCAGGCTAGATGATCATATTCTGACATTAAAGTTTTTGCGTCTATGAGTAATAGACTTCTGTAAGGCATTTGACTGGTGCCACGGGACATTTTGATTAAAAAATGGGGACACCACAAAATTAAAATGGCACACATTAAAGGGATTAAAATTGGCTAATTCTAGCCAGTTAGCCAATTAGCTAATTGCTAAGTGTAGATGGGGAATCATCGTTGGGTAGGTGTTTTTGTAGTGAGGTCCAGTAGCGATCAGATCGTGGCCCCATGCTATTTAAGATTTTTATCAATGGAAGAAAATCATCACTGATACAATTTTCTGACAACACAAAAAAGGTGGGACTAATAATTAATGAAGAAGCCTGGTCACTAGTACTGAGCGATCTGGAATGCTTGGTAAACTATGCATAAGCAAATTATACATTTTAATACAGCTAAATGTGAAGTTACACATCTAGAACAAAGAATGTAATCCATACTTACATGATGGCAGACTCATCCTGGGAAGAAGTGACTCTGAACAAGATTTGAGAGTAATGGGGAATAATCAGCTAAACACAAGCTCCCAAATGCAACACTATGGCCACAAAGGCTAATGTGATCGTTGGATACAAGAACAGGGGAATCAAGTAGTAGAAAAGTTATGTCACCTCTCCTTTGGGCACTATGTGACCACTGCTGGAATATTGTGTCCAGTTCTGTTGTCCACAACTCAAGAAAGTTGTTGATAAATTGGAGAGGGTTCAGAGATGATCTAAGAGCATGATTAAAGGGTTAGAACACATGCCTTCTAATGATAGATTCCAGGAGCTCAATCTATTTAACACAACAAAGAGAAGGTTAAGGGTGACTTGAGTAGTCTAACCATCTGCATGGGGAACAAATATTTGATAATGGGCTCTTCAATCTAGCAGAGAAAGGGTGTAGTGGATTCTCTATCAATGGCAGTTTTTTAAATCAAGACAGGACTTTTTTTAAAAAGATTGTTCTAGTTCAAAAGGAAATATTTTGGACAGACTCAATGTATTATACAGGAGATCAAACTAGATGTTCACAATGGTCCTTTGAGCCTTCAAATTTAAGAATTCGGTGGAGTAAGCACTGAAACATTTTACAGGCCAACCCCACCCACCTACTATGTGAAACTCCTAAACTCTGTGATCACCAATGGCCACGCCTTATAATTTATTTTAAAAATGATAGAAGAATTACATACAATTTCAGCTAATAATTATCCCTTCCCAGTTTATATTAGGAAGTGAGGCCAAACGAAAGTGTGGTCAAAAGCCTCAAGGCTTATCTGCCATTTGAAGACCATTTTATAGGCTTTTGATCACACTTTCCTTTGGCTTCAGTTAATTAGCCCCCTCCACTTTTGCATGCTTTTTATTTCATAACTTTTAAAAACACCTCAACCTCATTGTTTGATAATGATTCAATTTTCCCTATTAGCTTCCTCCAGCCAGTAGGAACCAAGATTATACCAGCATCACCCATGAAGAGGAGATAGGCAAGAAACCAGAAGAAAAATATTGGATTAGCACAACTTTTAAACTGGTGCCTGTCCATTCATTTGTAGGGGGTGTCTAATACTACTTTTCTGCCACTGTATGGTGCAGCTCTAGGGATTCAATCATTACGTTTTCCCAGAATAAGGCCTGGTCTACGCTAACCCAGAAATTTGGCCGCAGTGATGGGAGATACACACGCTACATGAAGCAGCATGTGTATCTCCCGTTGACTTCCTAACTTCTACTTACTGCGACGTCTTCACTTCAGTGTGCCGAAGGGAAATGTGCTCGGTCGATGCAGCATTACTTTTTTTCCAGGGGTGGATTTATTAAATCAACTTCCAGATCAATTGAGCACGTCTTCATTTCTGCTCAGTCGATCCCAAATAATCTATCTGATGGCAGCGAATTATGACATACTCTATGGAGACATTGCAGGCTGGTCCTTTGTGCCTGACTCCAGAAAATTCCCAGAACACAGAGCGGATTGTTTTTTTAAGGGGATTCTGCCTTAGGACAAGACTATAACCTCATCTTTATTTTAGTTGTGTAGTGAGCAGGAGAATGAAGGAGACTAACAATGCAGGGTGCACCCTTCAGTAGTTCTTCCTTATATAAATCTTTTTCTCAGAGCTTCATGCTAAGCTTCAGAAAAGAGTTTAGCACCTTTCTGGACTAGCCATTCAGTGGCTGTTCCGCACTGGACTTTATCTTCCCCAGTGAAGGATTGCTCTCAAATACCAAATCTATTCTGAGGTTTTGATATATTGAACTTTTTCAAAATCAATTTTGCAGGCAGCATTTGCACGTGTAGATTTCAGCTGAAACGGGAACCTCAACCAAAGTCTGAAATTCTCCAAGAAACCTTATTTATATAAGATTGCTAGTCATAGTTTGCAGACTCAAGAAACCTGAATAATTCAGATAATCATTTAAATTAAATCCAAAAGCCAGACCTTTGGATGCTAAGTCATCAGTATGGGTCAAATTCTCATTTTTCAGAGAAAGTCTGACTAAAATGACTTTCTTGCAGGAAGTCTGTGACAGTTGAGAGCAAAGACAGCCTGAGAATCTAGGGATATGCTTGAAAAACAGGGGTTTGGATTTACCACCCACACATTTAAACAATATCTCACCAAAATTATTCCCTTTGCCCTTCCCTACTCCCAATGTATTTTACTTATTTTGTATTGTTATGCTGAAAGCTGCAAGTGGCTGCCAGCAGGGGGAGAGTCTTTGATCCAAAGACAATTATAGAGATGTTCTTAAAGCCCATAGGCATGCTAAACACTTTCTTTCAGGCCCAAGGAAAGGAGCAGTTAAGCCCCTTTATGTAGTAAAACATCATGCTATGACCCAAGGCACTCAGCTGCAAGGCCAGGCCTAAGCAGATCAAGCCCATTTAGATTAAGGGGTGTTTCCATGGTTGCAAATGCAGTGGCTAGGATATTGGATGCTTCCTGTATGTGTTGGAGAGAGCCAGAAAGCCTGGGAGAGGAGAGGTGAGTGTGACCCTGAGAAGACGAAGAGAGATAGTGTTTCTTGAGCACAAAGATCAGTGGGGCAGCAGACTTGTGTATTTCAGAGGAACGAAACTGCCTGCAGTTTGTCTCTACTGGGCTCAGACAGGACTTTCTGTACATTTTTATAAATAAACAAGTTTTCACCAAAGAACATACCTGATTCATATTACTGATTTTTCCTCCTATTGAAAATAATCCTGTAAGGCTCCAAATATTAACTAGCTGCTCATCCAAAGGCGAAACAATATAAATGAGAGGAAATCATTAGGCTACTTCCAGTCTCTTTACTACAGGAGATGTGGAGCCCAGCTGCTTGTACTTAGATTCATGTACATAGAGACAACATTTAACAAGTTAGTCAAAGGGAGCCGTATTGAGATGGGATTGTGAACACTGTTAGCCCTGAATCCTCAGTAGGGGTATTTTGGTTATTTTCTCTCTCATTTTGCTACAGTTATTTAACTCTAGTATCGAGAGTGGCTAGTAGTATTCATATAAGATAAGCGACCCAAATAGTGATCCCATCTCTTCACCCTGAAAAAAACCTTAACAATGTAGGGTGAGCTCCTGGCTCCACTGAACACTGTGGGAGTCTTGCCATTGACTTTTAGAGAGCTGGATTTAGAGAGCCCGGATAGGCTGTCTGTCAGGGAAGCATGAAATACAGGAGCTCAAATTACACACAAGTAAGCTAAAAATTTTCTTTTTGCTTTCACCTGTTTTCCTCATTTCTTTACCCCTTTTCTCACCTTCCAAGGCTAATCCAGTGTACCCTATTGCATAACACTTTCTCTTTTTCTGTCTGTTTTGTTTCTTATGCTTCGTTCCCACCTCTTGATTCTCACCTCTTTGTTTTAAATAAGAGATCAAGAGGTTTTAAACTTTATCATAGTGGGGATCTCTGCTTGAAAGAGGTAGTCCTGCAGTGGCCCCCACCTCCATTCATTATTGTACGACAGCAGTAGCACATCTGGAAAAAATATCTTGAAAGTTATATATGTAACTGTTTTATAGATGACTCCTGTTTCATCACCCCATCCTCTCACATAGCAACTATTACTAGTAGAGTCAGGTAGAGTCTACCATTTTTCCAACTGCTTTTGGGACCATCGAGACTCTTCTTCATAGTGAAAAGCATGGACACATACAAAAGGAGCTTGAAGCAAAGAGTGGGGAGCCAGAACCATGTGGCATCCCAGTTCTCTGTATATCACTTATGCTCCACAGACTGTTGTTGACAGCTGGTGCATTAGATAATTCTTCCTTTGGGGAGCTTTAGCATATAGTCAGCCTACTGGTATGAATAACTGGTTATTTGCATCTGCAGATGTGAGTTCAAAATGTGAATAAGTAACATGAAGAACCCTCTTTTGAACCATTGGCTCACACCATTACCATTTAAAATTGAGCATTGCAAAAGTAGAATATCAAAGCAGGTTTCAATGGCGTGTTTGCTATTATGTTATACAAGAAAACAAGCATCTTACAGTACAACCTGTGTTGTAAAATCCTGTTTAGAAATTAAATGCTATATGTCTCTGGGTCATTTCTTTCTCTCTCATTTGTGCATTTTCCAAGACAGCTACCGTGCCTGTCGTTTCTTTGTCAGCATTGCCACAAGCTGTGGTATGCCAGTACCCTGTAGATTCCTATTCAATTGATTTTATATAAGCAGTGGGCCATTTGCTGCCACCCTTCATGTCACAAACAAAGTCAAAGGCAAAGCACTGTGTTTCTAACATATGAGACAGTAGTGAATATCATATTGGAACAAAGAAGACTACTGAAAAGTGACATCCCTTCAGAGATGGATTTTCATGACTGCAGAAAATTGAGGCAAACTTTTTAGTGTAAACAGCAATTTTCTTTGGTAAGGGTGTCACAACCTGGCCCGGAGGCACTCTCTGGTTGGACAGCTGTTTGTTTTGATGCTATGATTCCCACATACTTCTAAGGGTATGTCTACACTGCAATTAAAAAATAAAGACCTATGCCAGCTGACTTTTGCTCATGGGGCTCAGGCTGCAGGGCTATTTAATTGCAGTATAGACATCTGGGCTCAGGCTGGATCCTGAGCTCTAGAACACTGCATAGTGGAAGGGTTCCCACAGTTTAGACAGCAGCCATAGCCAGAATGTCTACATCACAATTAAACAGCCCTGCAGCCTGAGCTCAAGTCAGCTGGCATGAGCCAGCCTCAGGTATCTAACTGCATGTAGACATACTCTGAAACCTCTGGGTCTGGGCCATGACTGGCCACTCTTCCTAGCTCTGAGAATCTCAGGGTACAACTACACTGCAATAAAAGACCTGCAGCATGGCCGGGCTTGTGGTGTAGGACTATAAAATTGCAGTATACATCTTAGGGCTTAGGCTAGAGCCTGAGTTATGAGACACTTCACCCTTGAGGGGTCTCAGAGCCCCAGTCCAGCGCAAGCCTGAACATCTACATGGTTACTTTTATCCCCACAGCCCAAAGCCTGTGAACCCGAGTTAGCTGACCCAGCTTCTGAGACTCTGTGCCATGGGTTTTTCTTTAAATCAGTGTTTGGCATCCTATGGCATACTCCCATATGTAAACCCCAAGTCCAACACCCTTCTTAGGCAGCAGGACCTCACACTCCTGCTGCCTGCACCCTGGAACTAGTGACACAGCTTTCCCAAGCCCCCCACTTGCTTAGACATATTTAGCCCTCCCTATAAAATCCAGTTCACTGTGGAAGCTCTGGTTTCCTAGTTAGACACTTCAAGGGCCATGTGGCATTAAACAAGGTACACAGGGTTAGCAAAGGAATTTCTTCACCACACAAACTTCACTCTTAAAAAACCTGAGAGTTAAAGATCTGTGGGAAAAAAATGGACTTCTGAACGCAAAGTACTTCTGATCTGCTTTCACCAGCTCCAGGATTGTCCTGGATTTGGTCCATGTCCTGAGGCCAAACATCCCCTTCTGGACTCATGGAATCATAGAAGATTAGGATTGGAAGGGACTTCAGGAGGTCAGCTAGTCCAATACCCTGCTCAAAGCAGGACCAACCCCAACTAAATTATGACCTGTTTAGCTTGCCTGCCTGGCTCCTGGCGTGGAATGGCCTCCTTTGCTAAGAGAAGCACCCCTTTAAAAAAACAACTGTCCTCTGTTTTCCTATATTCTGCTAGCTGGGAGATGCTCCAGACTCCACCACCGTCAGCTTCTGTGTGGAGTCAAATTCAGTCAACGGCTCTGCTTGTACAAACCCCACTGAACCACTCTTCTCTACTGAACAATGTTGTTGGTATCTTGATTGCTCTGCACAGCTTCTCAGCTATAGTCTGTCCACTAGGTGTCAAGCCCCCTCTACAGAATGGATGCTTTAATACACAGTGAAGGTTACAATCAGAAATGGGATTCACAAAACAAAATTCAGTTCATAATTTGGCACAGACTATTCTCCAAATTATCAGAGGTATCACCCAGATTGCACAATATCTTGCAGAAAGAATGCCAGTTCTTTTTTCCTACACTAAAATCTTTGCAGAGTCAAATTAAACTTTGTCCTCTTCTCAAAATTCTTTGAGTTCAGAATTCATTGAAAAGGTGACTGCATGCAGAGGCAAAAGGAAGGATTTTCAGAGACAAGGAAGGAAATCTGAAATAAATTATTCAAATTCACCTCTTGAATGTCCACTGAATTCAGGAATGTTAAGATCCATTGCTTTTGTTTAACCCATCATTGAGCTAATGTGATTGAAATTTCAGCCTATTTTAAATCTATCTCCACCACTGGTCAGGGGTACTTAAACCAGCTTTTCAGGGCTGGATCTCACACTCACTGAAATCACTAATTTATGACACTAATAGATTATTTTATAATGAGATATACAGCTAGGGAAAACAAATGGTTATGGATGAATTTGCAACCTAATAAGCCTAGTAAGAGGCTAGATGATGGGCATAGTCATTTTCTTTACCATTAATGCATACGTAGGTCAGTACAATTACTGACCTAAAATCATTCTACTGTGCCTGTTTGAATAACATATACTAAACAACATGCATGAACCCTTAGCATCCCCAAATAGCTTTATTCCTAATTCAGAGCAAAATGTTTCCATTAAATGTCAAACTTACTAGTGGGCTCAAGATTTGATGCTTACATAAAACTCAGTTCATGATCACTGTGATGGGATATACAAGACTTTGCTTCAACCAATAAGGAGCTCTTGGAATCAACAAACATAGGAGCTGCTCCCATTTCATAGGAGGAAGTTCTACTTCTAGAACAGCTACAGAACTCCAGTCTACGCATTCTGTGGATTCCAAAGACCTTGGCTCATCCCATCTATTTACCATCTATGCAAAGAGGGCTCATGCAAATGATGCCAGGGGACTAACTGCAAGTTGCCTCTATGACAAGCGTGCTGAATGCTTCGCCTGCTGAGTTCTCACCAGTCTGCTGTGTTTGGACCCACAAGCTGGGCCCATGTACTTCTAAACATGGTGCTTCTGGGGTGCTGGAAATGGCTCATGCATTTGATGAAATGTAAAACTCTACTGCAGCGTATGCATCAGAGAAGACCCTACTAGTGGTATCTGATTCCTTACTGAGGGACTCTACTGATCACCTCAGTTCTTCAGAAGTTCAAGATGTTGTTGTAAAAACATACTTAGATGTTATTCTGATTGGTCTGGTTGCCACAGTACAGAAATAAGAGGTGATTAAAATATCTGCTAAAGCTCATGCACAACTCCATAGTGTATTCAAGGTTATAAAACATGCCCAGCTCAGTTATTTTCTGAGGTCCCATATCAACCCTGTAACATCTATGCAGAGAGAAGGGTGTTCTGGGAAACTGAAGCTCTACTTATTATCCGGCTATACCAAAAGGAGGACAGGAGACACTTTATATGGATTTAATCAGGCCGCAATTTTATTATTAGATGTCTGGGACTACTCAGCAGATAAAAGTGTACAGTGCAGGCAACTCCATGTTCATTCAAATAACCTGTCCCCCCTTCATTTTCCATCCAGCCCCTCCCCCCCATGCATCCGGGACCTCCTCTCTGTATCACCAGTAAAGTCCAGAGGAGAGAAAAAACCAATACATCTGGTTCCTGATCTGCTGCAGGAGTTCCTAGAAAGATACTAAAATGTTAGTACCTGACCATCTTAAGGGGTCCACTCTGGATTTTCTCTCTGAGTTTACTCTCATATTTACTCTCCCAAATTTATCTACAAGGTACTGGGGCTTTTCTGATAGAGGTTGTTCCTTTAGCCTTTCATCTTCCTGGCCTACCCACAAAGTAGCGGGTTGATGAGCCACGGGTAGTACCATCTACTCTCATTATGGTAGTAGGCATAGCCTGACCTGACCTAACCTAATTGAAGCACATATGGGGAAGATACATGAAGAACACCTGGACCTCACAAAATGCTAGGAGTGAGCCCAAATGTCAGTGCCATAGTCAAACATGTAGCAGAATCTAATTTGTAAAGTGGAACCACACACAGATAAAGACAACACAAAGAACATCTCATATCCACAGCATTGCCCAATATGCTTTGAAAAGTTTTATGCTATACCTGGTAACCATTTGTTATTTTTCTAGACTTGTAAAATTCTATGTCTGATACTGGTTTGACTTGTGCATCTGGTGAGAATAAAGACATGTTTAATCATTTTCGCCATCTGGAAGAAATAGCCTCTGACAATGGAACATAGTTTGCTAGCTCTGAAATCTAGTCAGTTTGGATACAGTATGATTTAAAGCATATTATGATTTCCAGCTCTCTTTAGCCATAAATCGACTGGTAAAGAGAGCAATGCTGATTACCATGACAAAAAGATCCCCATAGCAGCTCTGCTGAATTACAGACTAGCCCCCATGTTGATTATCCCAGTAAACTCAGTTCAGTTCTTATAGGCTGAGATCAGAACACTGACTAAACTAAATCAACTCAAACTAAATCTGCATCCAAAGTGGCTCTGCTTTAAAGAGGTCAGGTTGAGAAGTAGCCAGACTAAGGAGTTTGGCATTTTCTTTTGACTTTTGGAATACATCCTGAAAGTTACACAAACAGACCCAATCCTGATAAAACTGGACAAAGCCAGCTGCTGCCCTTCTTTGCTCCCCCTAGGGCTGTACAGAGAAGGAGAGTTAAACTGAGCCTCACCATTTAAGGTTGCATATATCGTTAACATCACATTTTTCCCTTCAGTACCTAAAATTTGATTAATTGACTGTGCAGCTCATTCTGTTCCAACCGCACAGGAGTTCTGTTCAATTGAAGATAATATTATCAATTGCAGAATACAGACATGATTGAGGCAATCAAGTTATCTAGGGTAGCAGTGAGGGAAAGTCTCCAAGAGAAGGGCAAGATCAATACATGCAGCATGCAGGCAGGAGTCAGGCAACATGTTTGCTCGTGTGGCCAGCAGGAAACAGAGCCAAACCTGCTCCAAGCAAAGGAACAGTTCCAGTGTACTGAGCAGCCATCTGAAGTTAGAATGAGTTGAAGGCTTTGGGGGATTAAATCCTAAGAGTCAAGTGAATCAGCTGTGTCTGTTCTGGTAGTCTGTGTGTGGTAGGCAAACTTATACAGCTGAGCTGTATTATCCTCTTACTGACACTGGGGCAACTGCATTGACATTATTGTACACAAGTTAAGATACAATACTGAATTACTGACTTCTTCAGACATGTAAGAGGAAATGTTCATCCAAGTAGGTACAGAATACATGCATCCACATACACCACAAACACTACACCAAATCCGCACACTGAGTCACACAATTCTAACCAAATAATATCCATTCATTAGGATTCTAGTGGGGTTATGCAGGTGTAAGAGGAGAATTTGACTCACTGTACAAATTAAACTTCCAAAGTCTGAAAGGACAAATGCAGGGGGATTGTGGTGGGGTAAAGCAAGGAAGTTTTGCACTAAGTAGAATTGATTTCTGTAAGGTAATTTCCATTTTCAGTAATCTCACTTTCCTAATTAAACCTCATTGATAAAGGGAGATAAATTTGGTTTGGGTGGCCATAGAAAAATGTGAGTAAAGTGAGGGAAGTTCAGAGAAGAGAATAATACTGCTGTGTTAATTGTTACATCCCTTTGATCTTGTCAGAATTATATTGTTGTGAATATTAATGTATCAAATTATTTTAATGAAATCTGTCCTAGATATGACTACACTGGAAAATTAGCACTGCGTTGGTAGGAAAGTGATTCATTAGACACACAAATCATGGGTTTATGCAAGATCATACCAAATTGCTCATGAATGTTAGATACCTAAGCTAGGCAATATCTAATTCACAGGCAAAAGGTAGATGCAAAGACCAAACGAAAGACAGTTTCTCCTTATTGGACTCTCTCTTTCAAATGAGTACATGAACAACTTGTTTGACTGAGTCTACTATCATTTTTTGCCAAACCAGGTCTAATACCACATGCACAGAGAACATGGTGTTCAATCCCACGACAGAGACAGCAGTTGCTGAGCAGGAGTCAGAGGGATCGCAAGGGCCAGCTGCAGTATGCAAAAGTCTGGCTCAGAGACAGGCCAGCATCAGAGGTAGTAGTAGGCTGGAATAAGGGTCAAATCAGAGACAAATCTGGAATCACAGCAGACCAAAGTCTGTGTTGCTTCCCAGACAATTTCCTGGAGCAATTCCTGAGGTTAAATAGGACACTTGGCCAATCAGATGGCTGAAAATTATTGTCACGCTGGCTCCTTTGGATGGTACATCCTGCAGGACCTTCTCTCCATAGTGCCCCTGGCTATTACTTTGCAGGGATTCCTGATGGCAGTCCTGGGAATGTCAGCTGTCCAAAGTGCTGGGGCCTCTGGTTCTAAATTCCAGATCCTCAGACATGGCACAATCAAGGGAGACTAGTAATTTAGCAGCAAGGTTCTGTACTGATTCAATAGCTCCATATTTTGGAGCTCCACAGAGAAGATCTAGGTGATTCCATCTTCTGTCCTCTTTTACCTCATTATTGTATTTTCCACTAACTCTACTTCTCTAGATTCAGTCTCTTTTTCTACTACTTACATCTAGCTTTTTTTTTTTTTTTGGAAGAAGTGAGAAAGAGTACAGTATAATGATGGATTTATCTATATTCTAGCAGCTCAGGAAATCTTTTGGAAAGTCCAAGACTTGGTCTTGGCTACAGTTTGCAGAAAATATCACTTCAAAACAAAGGGTTCACTTTTAAAGCAGAAGCCTTCTAGGCCCATAGGCCACAGCTTGTTCACTATGATTAACAGTAAATTAGTGGTTTTCAAACTAGTTTACAATTAGGAAATTGAGGAATTCACATTTTGGGGATAGTACCAAATACTAATTTTTTTCTGTTGAATAATAATGCTGATCCCGAGAACCAGCTTCTGCCTAAGTGAAGGGAAACCACATGCCACAGAGAATAAAAGAGAGCTGAGCAGTGGGTGAAGGAAAAACGTCTATTCATGTCTGTACACATACACAAATTTAATTGATCTTACCTATCTAAGCATAGCATCGCCTCCAGGGAAGACTTAAAAAAAAGAGACATCAAGTCAAAGAAAGATAATATGGTGGAAATTACCAATGTTCTTTATTTTGTTTGGTATAAACATGATGGCTTTAAGATTTTAAATGGATAATGTCTATATGTCAAATACTGCCAATTAATGTGATAAAATTCAGAGCTAGATATTTAATTTGTTATTTCTTTCAGTTCAATATCTTAAGCAGGCTACTGGAAATTAGACCTAACGTAGCAGAAAATTGATGTATGTAATCTTCAAGATAGAATTTTGCCCTCATTGTTCTCAGACTTTTATATTCTTATCAGTCCTTATTCATTTAGTGATATGAACACAGTGTACTGTATTGGAATTTCTTTCAGTCTTGTTTGCTGTTTCTTAATCTGTGAAGATTTAATTGTTTCCTAATCTTAGGAAAAAGCTCACCTTTCTAAATCATCAGTGTATTTGAGCTAGTTATTTCTGTTCCTGCTGTCAAATCTAGCGTATATATTCATCCTACCTGTGGTAATGACTCACTTCTGAATGAGTTGGTAATTTACTAAATTTGAGGCACTTTCATAATAGAATTTCACTACAAAAAAACTTCATTTCCCAAACCAGTTAAGGTTGCTAAGTAACAAAAACATACTTACCTATCACATCACTTACAAATTCCATGCACTTGAATGTAAAGAAATGCAAAGCTATTGCTATCCTAAATCTTGAACTACCACATCATAAAAATGGAAAAGGTTGCTAATATCTGCCACAAAGAGAAACAAAGTTCATCACAACAACACCTTAACTCTGGCCCATGGATTAGTTTATTTGTATGCATTACAATTTTGTATCTTTGGCATCTGAATAATTTCTTTTTAAGATTTACTCTTCAGTGAGAAGTATCATTTAAAATTTATAAAGCATCAGTTGAAATTCTTGGTAATGTAGTTATAATTGCTCTTTCTTGAGAACAATATTACATATGCATTTTAACAGGAACAGTATACATCACTGTCAATTTCTAGTAAAACTGAGCTTGTATGTGGACTTGCATTTGCCACTAATAAGCAGAATTAGTATGTGTGCATATAAAACTTTTATTTCTCTTTCAGATGGGTTCTTTTTTATTGTTTTATAAATAATATTGGGTAAGAGTTATGTTAAGCAGTGTTGTGATGACATATTGATTATGCATACCAATTTTTTATGTGGGCAGTGTACTTTTTTTTCCCCTTCACATATCATTTCCTTTCTTTGAAGTGTCTGGATTTGGAAAACAATTGGATAGATTAGTACATTGCTGTTAGTTAGCAACATTAAATGGATAGGTCTTTTTTGTTTGTTTGTTTTGGGGGCGCTTTTTCCTTTTAAGTAGACAATTCACTGAAAATCAAAATTTTTAAACAGGAAACAGGAAAGAGGCTATTACTAGTAATAAAATAAAGGAATGAGCAATACTCGCTAAGTTAAGAAAAGCTAAGAAAAAGCTAAGAAAAGAAATAGTCACTAAGTTAAGAAACAAAGAAAAGCTAAGAAAAGGAATACTCACAAAGTTAAGAAAAGCTAAGGAAAAAACTAACAAAAGCGAAGAAAAAACACTCACCTTACCCTAGTAGTTTTGAAATTGTCATGGAAAGCATGTCAATGAAAATGCACTGTTTGAAAGTAATACTTCAGGGCTACATATGTGCAATGGCCATGAGAAGCACTCATCAGTGAGAGCACCCTACTATGAGAAGTATAATGCCATGCTTGGTGTTGGTTATTAAAATAA
The DNA here is from genome assembly GCA_007922155.1 of Mesoclemmys tuberculata. NCBI lineage: Eukaryota > Metazoa > Chordata > Testudines > Chelidae > Mesoclemmys > Mesoclemmys tuberculata. Next base: position 27,935,361 of record ML675616.1, read on the forward strand.
TTAACTGTCAAAAGCCTCTCTCAGAATTTGTCAGCTTTTTTCTTTTCTCCATCTTAAGTGTTAGAGAATCATGGCTAGTTTTTGAACAACTTATTGTTCCTGACCTTGAAAAATACCTTTTCTGTGAACCAGTGTCAAAATCTGTCTCTAAGCATATATAAAGTATCTTTAATAAATAAAGGCATTTATAAACTATAGGGTAGGAAGTAAAAGCTAACTCCACAAAAGGGGACAAATTAGACTCAGCATTGCATTGCTTAATGTTTACGCACCCTTCTACCTGCTGGCCTAACAGTCCTGAGTTAGGGATGCAGTCTCCCTAAAGAATGCATGCTGAGAGTTAGGCACCTAAAGAAGTCAGCAAGCTGAGTGGGGTGCTGCCTAAGTTAGCCAATAGAAAATGCTGAGGAGAGGTGTGGCCCCTAAGTCCTTCCCCTCTAAGGGATTTAAACCTCTCACTGTTGGGGATTCTTATCAGTGAACCCTCTCATGGAGTTAGCACTGATCTGACTTAAGGGAACTTTCTGGTGAAAACCTGAGAAGGAGCTTCCACTATGCTACCTTTATTCCACCCCCCTCTTTGTTGATAGTTCAGCAGCCAGGGCCCTCACCTATACTGTAGAAGACCCCAGTTCAAATCTCTCCTCTGCCCGATGTGAAACAGCCATATGAACTCAGGTCTCACATTTCCTATGTTAGTTCCCTGACCTTTAGAATACTGGGTTTCATTGGGTGGGTCTCTCTAAATTAGGTATTGGGTGACATTTTTCAGTCCAATAGTAAACTGAATAAAAATGCATTCCGAGGTACCCAAAACTGTTCACAAATGTGGGTTGAATTCAGCAAAAGGTTTCAGCCAAATAACAAATGAAGATGTTACTAGAAATTCTAAACAGTTAACTCCGAAATTTCAAAATTAATTGTTTCTAGATTTTGTTTAAAAACTAACCATTTTGCTTTAAAATGGCATTTCAGAACAACACTTGAAATATTTCATTTGCCCCAAATGATTTTTTTGGTGGGGGGAGGTTCATTTTGATGGGATAAAAGGGGAAAATGTGGGCCCCAAACTAAATATAATAAAAATCATTAAAATATTTGCTTAATAAAAACACATCTTCAAATAGAGCCTGAATATTAACTGCACCTGTTAATATAAAGATAGATGGGCTCCTACTAATGCTTCCTATCCCAAATAACATTTCACCTTAACCTACTTCTTCAGCCAATACCACTAATGAACCCCAAATGGTCTTCCCTCTCCTCTGGGAGAACCACGGCAAACTGCAGCCCACCTGCATTTCTTCTGACGTTCATCTGGCTCAAAAAAATTAGACACCACAAATCACTGAAGAGCAACCCTAAGAATTATTTTATTTTTAATGGCTTTGTTATACAAAATATTATAGATGTAAATAATGTTTATATAATATTGACATTATTTAACATTTTAGAATTAAGCTTCACAACTCTTTCCCTTTTCGAATCTGACTGGTCTGACATCAGGAAATGAAGTTAAACAGCACTTACTGCAATTACTTCAGTGGGTATTTTTTAAAGTGGTCTTTTAAGAATCAATTTTTATCAGTAATAAAACATTCTTTAATTTGTCTTTGATTCTACCTTGAACAGAACTATGTTAACACATGAAATATTCCTGCTTACTCCAATATACTCCAGTCTCTTTAGCCACCATTTGACATTACAGTACCTGAGAAACCATAGTATTTCACTTTGTCTAGAATACAAAAATAACTGTGGTGCCTCCAATATTGCTGGTTGGCAATCCTTGCAGCTGTGCTTGTATTTGTGCTGTCTAACTTATGCCTGAGACTTCTCTTGGCAAAGTCAAAGGCAAAAGTTCCAATAAATTTAATAGGAGCAGGAGCTCACATTGTAAGTTTCAGAATAAGATATTCATCTTGCACTGCCTACATTTATGGCACTATATAAGTATTAAGGTTTATCCTTTATAGGCTGCACCTATAGTAGAGGGCAATATCATCACATATGCTTTACGGTTCTGACGTTCTAGTAAAGAGCAGTGGTGCATGTATGTATTGTAGAAGAACTGCCCAACATAGATATAGCATACAAAGTGACTGATCCAATGTCTGTTTCCAGCCAGTGGCAATTTTCTCACTGACTTCAATGGGAGTAGCAGACCTTATATTAATAAACAATGTAGCCATTAGTTTCATTTCCTTGTTGACATCTTCACTGCCACCAGCAGAAATGAACAAGAGATATGTGACCTGAATTGTATGGGAATAAATTTGGCTTCTGACAAGCTTATTTTATCCTCATATACAGACATTTGCTTGGTTCCTATTCACAATGTATTCTCTTGCAGACACTGACCAGTGGATTTAATTGTTGTCTCCCCTTTTGGGAAGCCTATGCTACTTAATGATAGCAACAGAAACTTTATAATTGAAATGGTGGGAAAAAAATAGAAAAAAAAAATTAAGAGCCACATTCCGCCACCCTTACTCACATTGAGCAGAATTTCCTTTTGTGACTAGTCTCACTTAAATCAATAGGACTTTGTGGAGTAAGGCCCAGATCCGTAAATGGAATTAGGCATTGCAATTCCTAACTTTCAGACACCTTGAAAATCACAGAAATCCACAAACCCTGTGCTAGGCACCTAAACTCTGTATGCATAGGGTGAGGAAGGTACCTAACAATGGGATCCATAAGAGTCAGCATGCTAGATAGAGGGCTGCTTATGTTAGCCAATAAAAGATGCCAACCTGAGGGGTATGTCAGGAACCACTCAGGACTCAACCACTCAGGAATTTTGGTGCCTAAATCTGGACTATAGGGAAGCACCTATATCCGCTTGTGATCCACAGCTGAGAACTCCTCTCCTGGAGTCAGGTGCCTAAGCTATTCTTGAAAGAATGGTTTAGGCACCCACCTAAATCCATCCAAAACAAGGAAGGTGGCAGCACCACCCTTTCTTTGAACTATTAGGCCAGCAGTTAGGGTACTTGCTTAAGATGTGGGGCATCTTAGTTCAATTTCCCCCTCTGCCCGATGAGAAGATGGTATCTGAACAGTTCCACCACTCCAGTGAGGACCCTAGCCACTGGACTATACAGTTACTCTCATTCATTTTCTGGCCCAATTAATATTTAATTAATTTATACAAATGGAATGGCTTCAACAAGAAAGACCCGCATCACAATATCTCATAACCCAGTGGATAGGGCACTTGCCTGAAGAGTGCTCAGTACCCTTCTACTCAGCAGGCAGAGAAGAAAATTACCTCATTTGAGGCTCATGCTGGGTTTTAGGCATGAAAGAGGCACCCAGATGCCTGCCCGAGGCAGCAGTTTGCAATGCCAAGGGAGAGAAACATAGGTGGCGAGGGAGCTTGTACAGCAAAACATTAGATGCCAGTGAGTTTAGGTAGCAGCTGAGCAGGGGCTTTATGGATTTCAGTAGTGCCTAAATCCCAGATTAAGTCCTTTTGTGCCTAAAGTAGTTTTCAGTGAGAAAGGGTAGAACAGTTAATGAAGACGAAGAATAGTAAGTGTGCATCTTTGTTCGTACCAAGATCTACACTATAGTAATACAACATTTTATTTAAAGAAAAACAAAGTCTTTAGGCTTATTTTGCTTTTAACAAATCAGAATATGAATTTTAACTATCTTCATAGAAGTGGTCTGTACTAAAATATTACAACCAGTGGGTATGGACAGAAATACCAAGGCCTTGACTCTGTTACTCTTACTCACGATGAGCCTCACTTTCTGAATAGTTGCACTGCTTTCAGTGAGCAGAATGAATCTGGCCTAAAATGAATAGTTTCAATTCTTGGAACTAACAGAGTAATACTTTAGCTTCTTCATCAAAGTTGAGACTATATTAGGGGAACAGTAGTCATGACTCTCATACCACAGATTCATGACTGGATTCTTTAAGAGAGATGCTCTGCTTGAACAGGAAGTTACTGGACAAATTGCAGGAATTAATAGGTGAAATTCTGTGGTCTATGTTATATTCTAGGACAGACTAGGTGATATAATGTTTCCTTCTGGCCTTAAATCATGTGTCTGCACATACCGAACTCTCTGTATCTGTTACAGAGCTGCTATCTTGAGGGTGTTGGTGTCTACTTGTGTGTTAAAATAAATTTCTGAACACTATGTTCAACAGTCCAGGTGTCATGGAGATCAGATTTCAATGCATGTTCACAGGGACCTATTTAATTTGCATGTTGGTGCCAGAATTAAGTAATCAGCATCCAATACTGAGACATTTGTTGCCTAATAGTTATTTGGAGGTGTTCTATGAATGGAAAACTTGCAAGGTTCAATTTTTTTTTAAGAAACCAATTATGCAGTAAAGCTTTAAGACAGTATACGTCAATGGATGCTGAAAGAAGTGTGGAATTTATAGATTTATAAAGAAAATGAGGAATCTAAGTGATTAGGAGGGTTCACAAAGATTTATTCACTAAACACTAAATAATGTAATAAGTATTAAATGCTCCTTTTCACAATGGGCAGAAAGAAAACTTAGCCCACTGCTTTAATGGATTTGCTTTATAGTCTATTTTCAAACATAAAGAAAAAAGGACTTTAGCACTGAAAAATGAAGCAAAGGAAAATGGCATCTTGGAAGAGAAAGTTGTGCATAAACCATTATAATATGACAGCTATAGAGCCATCTGTGTAGCATAACTGAGCAATAAGCTTATTACCCTAGCAGCTCAGGGCGCAAAAACTGTTAGAAAAGTAGATTTCAAGTCAAGGAAGCTGAATCCACCATGTCTTCATGGTGCAAAGCTATGCACATTGTTGCTGCAAGAGGCAAATCAAGCCAACAAAGTAGTTTAATTATGTGTATTTGTATGAAAATTTCCTCCAGAACCCTTTCTTGAAAATAATGTAGGCCTCATTTATAATTATTAGTTTTCAGGTATGGTAAGTGAAAGAGAGAGAAAGAAAGCAAGGTTTGTTTGAAGTATACCACCCTATATGTTTTCACAATATTTGCATATTGTGAGCAGAGCATAAACTAGAGATCCTCTCATGGCCCACCTCTCTTTCCAGTCTGCCAGTCCTGATTCCACATGTCTCTTAGAGTCGCACAGAGGTTGGCTACTTAATGTAGAATCTAAAAGTTTAATTTGAGGACATTGCTAAGGAGACACCAAATGGAAAAGCTGTGCTATAAAGAACCTTTTAAAGTGTTTCCTTTGATCAAAAATTCCCCTGGAGCCTGTGTGATTCCTAAACTGGGCTATGTTTGGCATGTTGGAATGTCTCCATTTGAAGGGTGACATGTTTCACTACTGTAACAGAAATAGTCTGTAGTACCTTCAAGTAGTCTGGATGTGGATCACCGCTTGACACAGAAGGGATGCTTCCATTAACCTGCTCATAACCATAACCACAGGCGGCTGGATATTACAGTAGGCGGCCGGGCCAAGAGATGTCTAGATGGGAGGAACTCCCAGCGCTACTTTTCTTGAAACGGAGCATAAGCCTCATTTAAAACGATGAAGGCGTCTGAGGAAAGAGTGAGACCCGCGGCTGCGAAGGAGTGGCTCGCTGATATTACTGAGGCGGCTCTTCCTGGCTCACTCACCCTGGTTTCAGAGGGGCAGCGCATTTTTTGCGCCTGGGAGACGCTGCGGTAGAAAAACCAGTCGGTGCTGCGGGGCAGCTCTCAGGTCTAAACACGACTCTGAAGGCGAGGGGCAGCGAGTTTGGCCCCCCCCCCAGGTGCGCTGCTCCGCCCCAGGTGAGAAGACCTGCTGGGGCAGACTCCTCCCAGCGGCGAGTCCAGCGAAGCCAGCCACACTTTGCGCGGAGGGAGGGCTCGGCTCGCAGCCTGGGCTCCCCCCGCGGCCCCAGCTCCGCGCGCTTGCCCTCGGCGCGGCCCAGCTCCGGCGTCCTCTAGCGGGAAGGTGGGAAGCGGCCGCCCCGGAGCCCGGCTAATGTGTGAGGCGCTCCCAGCCGCAAGGGGTTAAAGCGCTTCCGACGCGGGCTCGCTGTCAAAGCGCGCGCGGAGCGGAGCAGCCGAAGCCGGCAGAAGCGGCTGCGGTGCCGGGGAAGCGCCCGGGGGAGCCGCCCCGTGCCCAGCAGGCGGCACGGGCCGGCAGGGGGGAAGCGCCCCGCGTGCCCCGGCTGGGGCCGGGCTTGGCCAGGGCAGCTGCGCGCGGGGCGCCCTTCACCTGTGGGCGTGAGCCGCTCCCCTCCGTCCTAGCGCCAGGGCCGCCTGCGCCGCCGCCGCTGCAGCGCCGAGAGCCGAGCCGGCGCTTGGAGCCAGGCGGGCGGGGGAGCGGCGGCGGCGGCGGCCTCCGAGCCTCCGCGTAAAGTGTCCCGCGAGCGAGGGGCCCCTGCGGCCGCCCCTCGCCGCCCGCCTCCCTTCTCCAGCGAGCCGGCGGGAGGGGAGCGCGGGCTCTGCGAGCGCCTCCTGCTTCGGGGCTCCCTGGCCGGCGTGTCTTGCCCGGCTCTGCCGCCATCCTCGCCTCTTGGCCGGCGCAGCTGCCCCCTGCCCGCCCGGACCCCTGCCGAGCCGGGGAGCGGCTCTCCGTGGGGCCTCCCTGCCTCTGTGGAGTAGTAACCGGGCCCGCCGGGGGCGGTGGGTGAATCGGGGGCCCTTCCCCCGCCCCGTGCGCTGCGCCCCAATGCGGGACCGGACTGTGGAATGGTTGCAGTTTGACAAGGGCTTACCCTAAAGCTGCCTTTCGGCTGGGGGGGGGGGAGGGTTTCCCCCCCCCCCGACCCCCCCTTGCTGTAACTGATTGAAGAACCTTTACGGGATTTTTTAAATTTAATTTTTTTTTGCGGGGTGGAGGAGGAAACGGACACACCAAAAAAAAAAAAAAAAAACACTTCCCCAGATAAAAAGCCTCGTCTGTGGCTCGTCACCACCCGGCATCTTAAAGCCCAGCAAAATCCAAAACGCTAGGGACTCGGTGCCACGCTACAGAAGGAAACCCAGCGAAGGCCCCTGCACAGAGGTTTTTCCAGACTTCAGAATCCTTTTTCTGTCTTGCTGAAAGATGATTCCTGCAGCGTGACGGGGTTGCTGTTGCTGAACCCTTGGGTCCTGTGAAGATGTTTTTCTTTGGGATTACACGTGGAGAAAGGCGATCCGTTAAGGGGAGAACTGGCTGGTGAAACTAACTGACATTTTTGCTGCGGGGAAGTGGCTTCAATGGCTCCATCTCCCAGGAGAAGCAATAGAAAAGATGCCAACGCCTTGCCAAGCATGTCCTCAACTTTCTGGGCAATCATGATCCTGGCTAGCCTTCTGATCACCTACTGCAGTAAGTACATTTATCCTGATGCTTCCACTGGACACACATACACGCCCTTTCCACCCGAGGTAACACATACCTTCAAGGCCAAGGTTTTAAACCAAAAGGCGTATGTACTGTGCTCTAGATTCTCTTTCTCTTCTTCTCCCCCCTCCCCACAATTAAAAAAGCAGATAAGACCTGATGCTTTAATATTGCTATTACAGAAGAACCCTTGAGACATCCTTAGACAGCAATTGTGGTGTTTCAAACATCGATATAGTATTTCTTTTTGATTTTAAGAACAAACTTTAGTTTTACTAAGCATAATCATTACGGAGAATTAGATTAGTTCCACTGTTGATTAAATGTAATCAACTTTGAGCAGGAATGCTCCCCGTACATATATACAGTCTTCCGCTTGCACACTTGCTGAACAAGAGCTATTTTGCTCAGGTTTGTTTCCCTTAGGGAGAGCACATACTTAGTCTATGACAGATGTCTAAATATCGCCAGGATCATATGTGATTCTCTGACTGTGAAATTGCATTGGAACAAACCCCAGAATTTCCTTAGCACTACCTCAGCAGTATACTAACGCCACACCGGGAGTTAATAGCTGTTGGATAATCCATTGATCATTGTATATTAGTTTCTCCTCAGATTAAAGTACTGAAGAGCAGAAATGTAATTACACAGATTTTGGGGGTATACAGTATTGGTAAGAATGGATACCCTAAGTATTCATTTTTTTAAAAATAAGTTTTTATTTTTGGCTGAAAAATCAAAATATTAACCCTGATAATGGAATCAGTGTTATTGCTCCCAGTAAGTTTTGTTCTCAAACAGTTATGTAATATAGATTTAACTTGACTGTCTTCTTGCAAAAAGATAAAATTGTCCACAGTACTAGACTGAGCTATTCAACAGCAAAAGTAAAAAAAATACAATTTCTGTGTTTTACAATAAACCATATCAATATAGGAATGAGGACATACACAACTTTAAGTGTAAAAAAAAATTAATTTTAACCCATGTTGTATTCCCCTGTACTGGTCACTTGACTTGGCTCGGATCTGTAATTTATGTGACATGGATATTCCATTCATAAATGTAAAGTAGAGATTCTGCAGAAAGCTTGTCATGTTGAGCTGTAGTGGTAGTAGGCTATGATGAAAAAGAAATGGATTCTGGTTTTAAAGAGTGCGCCCAAGGCATTTCCTAACCCTCCATTCTATTCTCTCAAACCTTATCAAATTTATCATCCCTCAGCATTCTCTGAAATGAGATTGCAGCTAGCTATGAGAACCTTTTCTTCACTGCTTTACATGTTATAGTAGTTCATGACACTGACAACCTTCATTCACTGCTTTTGTGTGGTAGAGACTGATGCTTTCTAAAGGATAATTCTAATTTAATGTAGAATTATATAAGCACTTTTTAAATTAATAATACATTCTGAATTAAACAGCTGATTAAAACAATGTAAAATATGCTTCTCTTTTAATCAGTTCTATTTTGTACATGATGTAGTAATCAGTTTGCTCATAAACACTGAGGGTATCTTAAACAACTTGTTAAGATTTAACAGAATTTACTCTAATGCACTGGGAGATAAGTGTTCTGATAATCAATACATGCATATTAGTGGGTGATTAGTTGAAGTGTAATGAGGATTAAGCTGGATCTTATTTTATTAAATCTGCATTAGCTTCCATACACATTTTCTTTAGAAAGTGCAGATCTCCAGCAAGTCACAGGTTTCCTAGCTGAAAATGACAAGAGTCCTTCTCTGAATTTACCTTCAGTAGTCATAGTCCAGTAACGGGTTAACTGTAAATCCCAACAACTCTCAGAAGGAGTCTTTCTAGAATTATATATATATTGTGTTTAAGGATGAGAGAGTTGGTATTGTTCTGTGAAAGGGGAGGAATTTTTGCCTTCAATTCTGTTGTTAGTTATTGTTCCGTGTATTTTTAGTATTGCTTACTCGTGCTGAACAATCTGAATGTTCGCTGGTATATGCAGACAATATCTTGTTGTGTTTAAATGAGCAACCACAAATTTATTTTGCTAGCAAGTTTTATACTAGATGATGTTATTCAAACAAACATATTCTTCAGACCATATAGTGCTGAATAAATACCAGGCAGCCCGAAACATGTATTATCTAGTCATTTCACCATTTATGTGGTATTTCACTGATTTAATGACTGAAGGTGCAATTCCAAATGTTAATGCAATAGTTTACATAGTATCTGACTGCTATAGTACTTGAAGAATTGTTAATAACATCCTTGCCCTGAGAGAAAGGGCGAAGATGCGTAGAAATCTTAGGAAGAAGTGTGTAGATACTAACTTATAGTTTACAGTATTACACAAAATCTCTTCAAATTCATATAGTTTTAGTCATCCATTCATCATATGATGTGTTATTTATTAAAGGAGAGGGTCTTTTTGCTTTCTTTAAAGAGAAATAAGAGTTCTGAATTCTGTTTATCCAAATATTTTAAAAATACCAAAACATAATCCATTACCATTAGTCAACATTTTCACACACTTATGGCTTCAAGTAATGGAAATTACACTGACTTTAGATCTCTCTCTCTCTTTCTCCACCATGCCTCCTCACACACTTAGCTTTGCTAAATATGAAATAGTAAAATGTCAATATGTTATACTCATTAAAACAATAAAAATATCTAGTAAGGATTTATATCCTTAACTGTCTGAAACCTGGAGCTGCGGTTTTAGTGAAGACAGAACTTTTATAGTATTGTAAAAGCAAATGAAAAATGCAAATTAACTTGTTCTGTATGTATTGCTCATTTGCTTTGTCAGTCTGTTCATGCTGACAGCATGTTCACAATACATTTGTATAACGGCTGTTTGTTTCCCTTCTCTGTTACTTTAAAATTTTATTATTAGGAATATGTTTTTGTTGTGCAGGACAGCTATGTCCTGTTAGTAAGAGCATCTGATGTTACACTTTGAATTCAGTGTAGCACATTTATGGAGACTTAGAGAGAGCTTTCAAGCTTTCATGTACAGTCAATAAAATTTTTATTTATTCTTGATTTTCTGAAGCACAGTTTTTTTTTCTCCTTGTAGTGGTAAAGATGGTAACCTGACCATTTTTCTTCCCTAAATGTTTAGTTTATATTTAGGGATAGTGGCTCCATCCTATGGTTGAAGACAGACCTGCACTGTACCAACTAGGTTAGTTGCTATAGTGATAAAGTCTTGTAATTCTTTCATGCTGAGAAAAATATTCTGAATTATGATTGTAGGTCCTTAATAGGAGGAAAGAAATTAGACAAACATGAGATGGTAAAAATAGGCTGTTTAAGTAAGACTCTCTGATAATGATTATCAAGGAGCTTACTTGTTTACAAGAAATAAAGTAAAGGTAAAGAAATCTTGAATATCACTATCCTTTATGCTGCTGAGCACCCTCAATTGCCATTGAAGGAAGTGGAGCTGAGTAGTCCTCTTAAACTCTAATTTTACAAACTTGATTAATGAATAGGAACAGACTGGAGAGAGCTACTTGCCCCAAGTTTAACACTTCTGTTCTGTGAAGGGGTATTCAATGCAGTTAGTAAAAATGTACAGATAGGAAAAAAGAGATCCAGCCTTCTAACACCTATGTGTTAGAAAAAATCATTCATCTGAACTGCTTATGACTTTAAAGCAGTATGCTGTATTAGAAATGCAAGAGGCATATTCTCGACACTATCGAGTATGAATTCTGGATGTACCTGCTTCAGCTCGCGTCATGGTAAACATCAAGGTGCTCCTGTTAGGTGTGATTTTGATACTTAAATGATAGCTATTGAAACAAAGTGTGCTTCAGCATTAGCTATGTTGTTGCAGTTAAGACTCTTTGACTTCTCCTGTTCAGTACTATTATGTAAGCAAAAAGGATATTAATGGCACGTCGCTTTTAGGTTTTTTTTCTTTATTGAAATAATACTCTGAAGTGCAGTAGATACAGAGCTTTAAAAAGTACGACCAAAATTGAGTTCTATTTTGAAAGTTCCTCTTTCTATTTTAAATAACATGGTCTGAAGAGATGTCATATGCCAGACTTCATATCTCTGACTTGATACACAAAATCCTGTAGTCATGTATGTTTACTGCCACTGCACAAATCCTTTTGTGTTGTAAATATAAGTACAATTTAATTCATACTAAGACAAGTGAAAAGTGGAAACATTTCTTCTGATTCATTATTTTTCCCTTGTTGAATGCAATTTAACAAAATTGTAATGATAGAACGGTTAGGGGTTAGGCATACATTAAGGGCTTGATCCTTCAGCCCTCCATTTAAGTCAATGGTGTAGCAAGAGTGAAGGATCAGACTCTTAATTTTTCCTTGGCTTTTTTTTAGTTATGTTTTGTACAACGTGATGTATGTACAGTTAATAAACAATTTCAGTACCAGCGCAAAAGAACTTTCAGAGCTAAGGTTAAAGCAGGAGAGTTTCAGATATGTTTCCAAATGCCAACTATTTTAAAAGGGAAAAAATAAATTAGATTAATGCTCTTGAAAGGTGTCAGATTGACCTCACCTGAAACTGAAATCCTCTACTTATGCACAGAATAGACACTGCCACCATCCATCCAATATGAGTGTCTCGCTGTCCTGTCACTCCTGCTCTGGAGGTACCATCTTTCTAGGAGGGAGAGGCCAGTATGGCTTGTAGGTCCAGCCATTCCTTGGCACGTCATCTGAAACTGCCAGCTAAGATACCAATTAGTTCTAAGTGAGCAACTCCAGTAAGCACTGGACTGAGACTACCAACTTATTTCATGCAGGCCACTGAACAGCTGTCAGACGATAAAGGTTACCTCTGACCTACATCAAAAGTAAACACGGGACCTATGAATGTAGAGCTTCCCTCGCACATTACCAAATCCTTGTCATCCAATTCTGTGTCCATCTAATAAAATCAGATTCCTTTTCTTCTGGGGAATCAATTGGTAGAATCATTATGTTTACTATAAGCATTACTATGCTTGTATTTCTATCCCAAACTCTGAATTTTGAATAAATGCAACATATACACGAACTTGAATCACTCAGCCTGCTTTTTGTCAAGTTTATGTATAGAAATTAGAAATTATGATTTTGTAACATTAAAAATAAAAAGTAAAACATTAAAATTTCCATCTCTTTATATGATATACCATCTGCTCTTTTTCAAGAGGGTTCATTTTTTAATTTAAAAATGGTACTTTAAAGTTAATGACCTCTACAAAATACCACCTGTCAGCCAGAGCACCAAAATTGACATTGAGAATGTCGTATGACCAATTATCTGGACAAAGTACAAGGGGATCTACTACACGGATTTTGTTGGAGGGTACTTGCATCAGAATCTTCTTGCTGCAAATGCTGTATTCCTTCCTTTCCTTTTTTCTAATTTTATTTTGTTGCCATTTGAATTTCTCCAAATGACTTTAAACAAACATAACTTGAATTCTGTTACTTAGAACTTCTGTTGAATGTCTGACATTGGCTTAATATGAAAGCAATTCATTAAAAAGGGTATAAAGGTCTTCTTCTGACATGTTCTTATCCTTCCCATGCCTATTGTAAATAGAGGTGAGGGGAAGGGTAGTCATGATGATTCTCAATTATTAAAAAATATTTTGAGTTCAATAATCCCTGAAGTCTTGTCCATATGGGCCAAAGCAACAGGATAAAATGTTTCCAGTATGGTTGCTGGAAAGCCAGCTTATAGGACAGTTTGGCAAGCATATATGGACTGGAGTTAAGTGTTTAAGACTAGGATTCAACTCTGTTAAATATGTTATGCCCTTTGTGGCACAAAGAACTCATTCTGTTTTCTAGTATCACTGTTGTTTTTTCTCTGTGTTGGTACTAATATGCGGCGACTGCTTTTGTGTATGCATGTATCTGAAGAGAGAGAAATACAATAATGAAGGCAAGAGCACATTTCTATACCTCTTATGAACTTCTAATTTTCAAACCTAGTGAATAGAAAAGAGCTTGCAGTAGCTTTGTCCCTGTTTCTTAATTTCTCCATTTTTCAGAGTACTAATTGTACCGCCAGTGGTAATAAGATCAGCTGATGGGGAAGTGGGACCAGTTCATGCAAATCTGGTAGCTCCTGCAAAACTGCTTCATAAGATAGATGACCATACTGCAAGACACAAATTATTGTAGGAGCTTCTCTGTTCCACCCACCAGTCTGTGGACTGCTTATAGAAGCTGAAGTGATTCTGGAGAATGGAGTGGAAAGCAGAGGCCGATAGGAAATATAGCCATCACTGACTCATGTACCTGTACAGGTAGTTAAGGATGTTGGGAGGTGAGGGGGAAGGAATGGATATTAAGCAGGTGGAGGAGGGAGAATCTGTGGTGCACTCCAGCCAGGGCTGTGATAAAGGCAAGATCCTTGATCCACCATTTCCTCTTCTCAACCCTGTGGGCACAGTCTAGTATCACCAAAGAGCTGAAACTGCAAGAGTTGTATTATACACTGTGCAGTACCAGAACATGATCAGGAAATACCATGGTAGCACTTAAACATATTCAGGGTGTGGTGAGACCCCTAGTAACCAGGGAACCCATGTAGGTGTTATCTGAGGCATAATCTGAATTGACCTGGGGGAAATCAAAACAAAAACATACCCAGAGTGGACCTATTTATACCATACAACCTCTGGCTTGTCTTCTTTTCCAGAAGCCCAATCGGGTCTTTGCTACTATCAATTTAATTAACACAGAAAGCACTTGGATGCTACGAGTGATGCACAGCAGTGTAAAACCTATAAACAGATATAGGTGGTGTCATCCAAGAATCCTAGTCTCTTGGTCAGCCTATCTTTTTGGTTATTTTGAATTCAAAATAAATCATTAGAACCAGTTTTCAGGCTTAGGTATATATTTGCCATGCTCTGTCATCCTGAATCTTGAGTGTGGAGTTGGATGGTTTCTTGGCCAGTTGAAAGAGAAGTTGTACTACTGTTTACCCAGGCAACTGGCAAACTTTTGATTGTAGAAATTTTGAGAAAACTTATCTTCATGGATGCTGAGTCCATTTCAGTAGAGTGAATATGAAGACTTGATTTAAAAAAATATAAAAAGTATCCACCAAATTCTAAAATTATCTGTAAAGACTTTGTTTGATAGGGTTATTCCAAAGGTTTTGTCTTTATTTCTTTTACTGAATAGACTTGGAAGAAGTAGGGACTATCTATATAGTCCAATGCACAGCTTTTTATGCACTATTTTGCTTTTTTTTTTAAGGGAAACTTTATAGTTTATCTAATTAAATGTGGATTTAAAGTTGCTGTTGTACATAGAATGTAAACATTATTAGCTAAAGCATATTAAACTGATGTAATGTATTTCTCTTGTTTGTTTTTCTAATTTGCATTGTCTATCTTGACAGGTAGCCTCAGTGGGCCTAGTACTGCAATAGGAAAGTGGAATTTTATGTCCATGTGGAAATTCATTCACTTTCATGGAGCTCTGCTTGGACAGAAGGCTTTTCCCTTGGCTCCAACTACCAGATTGGGCCCATGTTAGAAAAGACTTAGTTTGTTGTTCTATTATCCGTTGTTGATATGGAAACTATACATGGATAAGGCACAATATTCTTACGCAGATCTCTAAATTCAACTTAATTTAATTAAAAGTAGGTGACTTCTCTGTATCAACAAATGTTCAGATCAAAACACCCAAGACATTGCTGAATGTTTAAATATGTACTCTGACTTGGTTTCAATTCTTATTTTCCATGTTTGGAATATGGTTCCATTGACTAGATGAACTCTTTGAAGTGGGAGGATGGACGACTAGTTTAAAAAATTTATAACTGAAATTAAACCAATTCACTATGATGAGTTAATCTTGACAAAGATTATTTTCCTGACAAGACAGTTCATAACATTCCAGTGCTTTTCCAACCTGTATAGATTAATTTAAGGCTGTACTAAAGTGAAAAATACTGTATTGAAAATGTATTTTGGGAAAGAAATGGCTTTATGGGCTCATTCAATAAAAAGTTAAAAGTTCCTGAAACCTAGATTCTTCTCCTGATTTTTGTTTAGAATGGCTTGACCACATCTTTTTGCTAGTTACAAATATAGTGCCTGTAACACTGTCCTAGAATAACACACAAGATTTAGGCTTAGTGTAATCACTTATTTTTGTGCTCAGGGGTCTACAGAAGGGGAGGAGCAGAGGCACAGGCCCTCCCCAGTAATCAGGGAGGTACAGAATTCTCTTGGCTCCAGGGCTTCAGTGGGAGCACAGGATATGCCCTCCAAAAGCAATCAAATTTAAATCCCTGTGCACGCCCCTGTCTGTGCTAATTTAATAGCATTTTACACCCACTTCATACAATCTAAAACAGCTACACAAAGTGCAAGGCAGTGGAAATCTGGACCCAAACTCTTTACTGCTACTGTGGTTGCTTTGGTTTCAATTTTCTTCTTTTTATAGGTTTTTAAGTAGTGCTTATCCAGTATGAGTGGTGATAGTTTTTATTCTGATATTAATTTGTTTAATACAATTGTAGATGATGGTTCTGAAGACTTTCTGAATGTGACCCTGGAGAAGTTTCAGTACCGTGTTTGTAAATAAATTTCAGTGTTCCACTTTTAGTCCCCCACTCATAATGAAAATTATATTCCTTTTTGCAGACAAGATATCCATCTGTGCCCTTTTTGCATCAATGCTAATTCCTCCCTTATCTTACCCTTCCCTATGCATCCCCAACTTCTGTTTTTTCTGAAGAGGAATGACATCATTCTCAGTGTGCTGAAACTGAGAGTTTTTAAAAGAATTTTTCTGCCACCTCTCTAAAGCCTTCCCCATAAGATTAGATGTTTTGGCCATAATTTATTTTTATTGTGAGTTGATTTTTTTCAGTTCAAGCATCCAAAGATGATCAGTAATCGTATACTTATTTAGCTGTTTGTCATTAACGCACAGGAGGAAGAACACCAAACACACATACACGCTCCTTGTGTCCAGACCTGGCAGGTAAAAAGATATGGCTTGCACATACTTTTAAAAATACATTCAGGTTTCTCCATGACAGGATCTTAAATAATTTGTATTTTATTTAGTTTACCTTTAGGTGTTCTTATATATCTGATCACCATAAACTGATATAAAAATGATTAACACCCATCTTCTGAACCATTCATCTTGTGGTTATCAGATATATAAGAACTCTTAGGGCTAAGAGTAACATTGTAGGTCAAGATGCAAAACAAACACTTTCGTGGCAAGTGTTATTGAGCAACAACGGGAGGGGTCTTGACAAACTTGTTAATACACCTGTCAAACCATTACAGCAAATACGTATAGACAGAAGAATGTTTTTGGTATAAACGATGATCAACTGACAGCAAAATTTTGTAATTGTCTCTTCACTCTGAAGCTTCTTGTACAACTTTTGTTTCTTAATTGCAAGTCTCCACTTGCTTCACCAACATTTTCACAAGGCCTTATCACTACAAAAGATGGGACACGAGGTGAATTTTAGGAAAGTGGTCCTCATAGTTATCTGTTAAGTCCTTCTTTTTACTTACCCCCATGAGGTTTCTTCTGGAAAAAACAAGAAAATTATGTAGTGCCACAGAATCTGCAGTTTGTCTTTGTATTCCATCTTCAGTGCAGTTAAGTTACTTTTATGTAATTAGCGGGTAACTTGGAGAGAGAGAGTGAAAGTACTTTACTTGATACAGTATTTGTGGAGAAAAGGGGTTGGAAACATCTACCTTACTTGTTCAGATATTCATGAGTTGAAATTTCTCCCAGGAAATTTGTACTATACAGTATAAATGCTCCTGCTCTCACAATCCTTTTGCCTGGAGATACTTGCTGTCTTCCTACCCTCATTCTTTTATCTGTACATTCGCCAAAGTTTTGGTTTTACAAAAATGATAATAATATACTGCATCCAGCATATGGCTCTCCTTATTAGTGATTGCATATTCATGGATGTTTCACTCCCAACTGCTAGTCATATTTGGTTTTGCTGCCTATACAGTCAGGGCCCCTGTGTGTTAGTCTTGTCTAAATGTAATTCTGTAATTTTATTAATTTTTTTTAAAGTTTCTTTTTAGAACCTCTTACTGAATACACTTTTAAAAAGTGTTTAATGTTACATGGGCTTCCCTTCCTGTTCTTTCTTAGGCAAGTTTAAAGTGCTCTTGTGAGCTGTTAAGTTGCTATCAAGTATTGTAAACTGCAAGTGAGCAATTCAGGCTAATGCTATTTTTATAATTACAGTAACTACTTTTCAAGTATTGTGGAAAAAATTGTAGGCATTAGGTTGGAAACACTGAGTCAGTGGCATTTCAAAAGCTACTCTTATGATATGGCTTTTTTCATTTTCAGTAGATCATAATTATGTACAACATTTGACAGGAATACATGTAACAAAGTGTAAAGTGTAGACTTTAATGAAACTAAACAAAAGGGGCTTAAACTATATTTAATGTATGTAAGGTTAAGAACCATCATTTAATGTGCCTTTTCATAAAGGGTTGTCTTTACAAAAAAAATACACGCTTTAGAATCTTTAATTGAACAGAGCAAAAGTAATATGTTTTAGTCTTGGTATATAATGATAGAGTTATCTCTGTCATTCTTGGACTTTAGCAGAGAGAATTTCTAATTTGACACACACTGTAAGGCATGTTCAAGGAAAAACAGAATCTGAAAGTCAGAACAAAATGTTTTGTACATCAGCTCTTTAAAATGGCACTCAGAGTAAAAGCCGTGAAAGGTACTAAACTGCTTATACTAACTAAAGTCCATTTTGATGCCTAGTCCTGCTTCTAAAAATGTATGCAATTGGGGCAGACACCCAATAATAATAAAGTGGGTCAATTTTTTACACTTTTTTGTGTGTTTTCTTGACTAAGATCAAGTAATTTGGCCCTGCTCTGTTTCTGCCATTCTGCTTTGTCTCTTATTGTTTCTGGCAAGCAGAGACAATGGAACAATGTTTATTGTTTGCCAGTGTCTTCCAGGTCAAATGTGCTTGGTATATGGGTAGAGAGAGGGGACTTCGCCTCTATCCCCCACCTCCCAGTGTCAAAGTGAGAACTGAGCTAGACTGAGTTGTCTTCCTTCTTGTGCATCAGTAATAAAGGGTTTTGCAGACCAAATTCCACCCTGCTGTGCTGTGCAAACGTGGCATGAGTAAACCCATTCCATTGGCAATGCACAGAAAATAGAATCCAGCTTCCTTTCCCGTAGCTCACAGGAGTTAAAATCAGTAAAAACATTAAAGCAGCAGATAGGACTCTGAGTAGACTCTTGAAGTACAGCTATTCGGAGTATACTATACCGTTTTAAATTGCCGAGTTTATCATTGCTCTGCTAACAAGAGGTGATGTCTCTGAAATACACTTTCTGTCCCTTTTTATATTCCTGGCCTGTTTTCTGACTTTTCCTCTGACTTTTTCTTCCTTCTCTGGAGGTTTCTTTTTTAGTTCTGTTCTTATCTCCTGTGCACATTCTCAACCCAATGTTCCCTTGACTGCCATTCTCTCTCCCCCTTTTTAACTTCAGGGGCATGGCAATGGTAATGCCCAGTAGTGTTTCCACTAGGAATAATGCACATTGCTGTAAATATGCAACAATTTTTTTCCAAATGTAGGAATGTACCTTAAAGTAAAATGATTAAAAGAAAATTGTTTCCTTTCTTAAACTTATAGGTTTGTTGTGTTCTTAAGGGCTGAGATGCTGCTCTAGTTTTTGGCTTTGTAGGTAGGAGAGGGAAGCATGGAAACACTTTCATTTTAGAATAGCATCCACACACAAATGGTGTGACCTTTTTCATGTCAGTTGAAATAGTGGAGGGAATTGGAAGGTGGGTTAAATTATGGATTTACAAAATTTTTGTGTCCCTTATGTGACCCGTCCATGCCCAGGGTAGCCCACTGATAATGCCAGGGTCAGGGCAGGCTGTAAAAGGAGAGCAGATTCTCCCAGCACTGGTGGGTGACACTCAAGTCAGACTTCCCAACCAGCCACAAACAGTGCTTCTGATTCCACCACACTGGTTATCAAGAAGCCACTGTGCAAATACACACACACCCCTTTACTGCATTTCAGTCTCTGGCTCCCAAAATGACACTAGATCCAGTAAAGAGACCAGTTATTTAAACTCTGTGCTCTTTACTAAAAGATTCCCTCTGATCTCAAAGGATCAGCCACAGTACCAGTTCACTATAAGTTTGGATCTTACCCAAGATACCACGCTGCCAGCCAATCCTTTAGTAACTAAAACTAAAGGTTTATTAATAAAAGAAAAACAAACAATAAGAGAAGTGTTAAAGGCTTAAAGCAATCAAATCATACAAATGATTTAAAAGTCCGTATACATCAGGTTTTTAGAACAATTGTGGAGTTGTAGGCTTATATAGTCTCTGGTATACATCCAGTACCTGGATAGGTCTAAGTCCTTCAGTTCAGTTGCAAAGTGTGTTGTTCCAGAGGTGTGTCCGCAGCTGGACAGGAACAAAGACCAAATGGTTTCTGTGGTTTGATCTTATATACCCTCTGCCTCTGGCCATGTGGCTTGTGGAATTTTACATGAACTCAAATGGAGTCCAGAGTCACATGGGCCAATCCTGGTAACTCTCCAGGTATGCCTTTAGTTTCTTCCTGGGCCTTTGGCTTCTGTAAAGGTCTTGATGAGCCATTAAGCGGGCTATTATCCTGCAGCTTCTCTGTCTGGGGTGTGTCTTCTACAGCACAGTTTGAAATACAGGTATATCAAAGATCTCCATAACTTCCTTCACACATATCACACATGAACACAAATATTATCTTCTTACTCAGCACATTATAACCTTTCTAACAGCACCTGACATGGTATGTCTCACATGAATCACTATGATTTTGACATACTGATGTCAAATAACACAAATGCCCCCCCTCTCAATCCAGTCCGCATGACACCTTAATTTTACAAAGTTGGCAAATACCGGTACCTCTTTAAATAATGTGTCGCTATCTGTGTGACAAATTGCCAGAGGAGAAAATCCCACATATTGACACTAAATCTTCATACTTTACAGATGTAGGAGAATCTAAATCAAACTAACTGGCATTTGGACTTGAGTGTGTCAGTGAATGACCACATATTGGTTATTAATTTCCTCAATATGGAAATACTGTGTTTTCCTTTGCACGTAAGCAAATCCACATGACAAAGTGGGGTCATCAGCTCTGCCTGTTCAGATTCACTGTTGCTTCCATGGAAACTGATGTACTGGATTTTTAAAATGCTACTGTGTGCATGTGTGCACACACACATGCGTGGGTGTGCACATTTGGGAAGGGGATTGATTGTCTTTTTATAAAGGTAGCATTTTCTCTTCTGTTTCTCTTCTGTGATCCTCCTTACTGTTGTATCTGAGCACCTCCTTGGAAGTGAGATAACATTAACTTTCTCTCCCCTGTCCGAGGATATAGGGGGAAAAATGAGTTTATAGATTTTGGAATGTCTGGAGAGAAATCAGTGTGATAGCCAAAAAAAGACTTGTTTTGAAAGTTGTATGTGCTGTGGCCATTCTTATCTCCTGTAGTCTCTTTTTTTCCAGAAGAAGTGGATAGTCAAGAGGCAGCGTGTGGGTGAAAGTGAGACCTCCCACTCGTTCTCAAGAGACAGCCTACAGCCAAAACTGACTTGTGCTGAGTATTAAAAAACAGTTCAAGATTTTAGAAACTTTTGGTTTCTAACTGTAGCATTTCATGTTTGAGGAAGACAGTAGGAAAACATCATTATATCTGTCCAAAGATTTCTTGGAAAGCTTGTTGGCTAGGTAGTTCAGTTGCAGCATAGACTTGCATAGTTGGAACCTCTGGTAAAATATTTTGCTCTGTACAAATATAGTCATGGCAATAATAACAATTCTGTATTTTTTACACAGCAACAGATTTGCGGCTGCTAGATCTATGAAACAACTTGTAATAATATTACAGCATGTAATAATATTGTTAGGTGTGTTTCAAACCTATATATAATTTTATTTCCTCTTGATTGCTCGAAAATGGGTATAATTCTGATTTCCTAAGAAAGAACAAAGCCTTTGAAAGGTTTTAGATTCCCAAGATGAAGCATGCTGTACTGTCTGTAAACAATTGAATAGGTTCCCTTGAACTCATTTACAGATAATGAAAGACATTTAGTGGTGAAGAGACAATACATTCAGTTTTGTTTCTGAATTCTGATTTATGATGACTAATGGTGAAGCCACATATTTGAGATTTGTGTGAGTATCTGCAGCTGCAAAGATAACAAAGGTAAAACCAGCATGAGGACAGCAATTCTATGCAAACTCTGCCAAAATATCTCATTGAAGATATTGGTAAGATTTTTTTTTTTTTTTTTTTTTTTTTGGAGGGGAGCGGGAGAGGAATCATTTTGACTACTATGGGTATTAACCATCCTAAGGCAAAATAGCTTTTTTAGGCAAGTATGTATATTTTGATATTCCTAAGAGCTGGTCAGAGGTTCTGATTATTCTGGGATTAATTTTGGCTTCTCTTTCTTTTCTAGTCAATTTATATTCAGTCTTTCCCACCCATTCTGCCTACTTTGCATGAGTTTCTGTTCCAGACACTTTTTATATAATAGCTGAAAACCAGATCTCATGTGCAGCTTAGAATTTCCTTTTTTTTAAAAAGTGCGTCACCTCATAATGATATCTCAAATAAGCATTTGTTTACATATTCCAGGTGTGTGATGCATTGCTGAAGCATGAGCAAATAATGTTTGTAAGCAATAAGATTTATGTTGATAATCCCAAGATACTGCTTTTAAAATGTTCTTCTATTTGTCTGGCAATTTCAGTGACATTCATGTAATCTTTTAACCAGTATTGGATATTGTGACAGTTTTGGCAATCTGTCTCTATAATTTATAAATGCTGGTTGATCTTGTGAAGTGTTCTTATGAAAATTATGGTATCATGGAATGCCTGTGTCTGTCTATATCCACCATGGGCTGATAGGGCTTTAAGTATGTTCCTCCCTGAACAGTTATGAAGATGGGTCCTTTAGAACTCAACCTCCACCTGTTCAGGGTGAAGTGATCTGGATAATGCATTAGCTGGAATGGAGGGAAAACCAGTTCTTCCCAGCTTTTCTGCCAAGGGCTGGGGAAGTGTGAGAAAAGAAAATCAGCAGATGAAAAACAAAGAAACCAAGTAGTGTTGTTAATGTATAAACTAGAGGTACACACTTCTTAGGGCAGCATGTAGGGCACATACACTACATGCCCCCTAGCACAGATATAAATAGCAGTGTAGACAGTGAGGCACTACTTAGCTGAGTAGAATACAGCCACATCTGCACTCTGAGGGTATGTACCTTATACAGCTCTCAACCTGCCCAAGTAGTACTTCCTTCATCTACTATTTTTATGAGTTTAGTATTCAGATGATTCCCCACTACTGGAGCGTTCCTCACCATAAGGAGCTGCCCAAGCCTTTTCCCTTTGCCTCCCTCTGCTGGAGCCTTCTGCTAACCTGTGTAGTGCATTGTGGGTGTAACCTGCATTTCATGGTGGTGTGTAGTGTAGATGTAGCCATAGAGTTACACAGGAAGCTTTGGACAGGACAGAGGAAGGGCGTGGATCAGCCAAGGTCAGAGAATGTTAATGGCCTAGAGAGGTTCCATGGCTGAGAAGACAAACCATGGGCTGTAGCAGAATGACCCTGGATAGTCCCTGTAGACTCTGATCCCAGCTCAAAGAATGCCCTGGAGTGTTTGAAGACGCTGAAGCAGAAAAATGCATGTAGGGTTTATTATTTTTGTGTTAATTTTATGTATTTCTCATGCAATTAAGTAAAGAGCAGGAATGGTTAGAATCCTGTGCAGTCTCTGTCTGTCTGTTGTGTTACACCTACCACATGCCCCTGAGGATTTAACTTCTGGACCCAGAGCACCCACGCAGCTGGTGTTCTGGAAAAGAATGTGTTTAAGCTAAGGGGAAATCAGCACTTGTTCCCTGGACTAGGCAGTGGGCTGTGTGGTCAGAGCTGTCAGTGGGGGATGTTTGGTAGAGAATTTATATTTTGAGAATGTGCTTAGAGATTCCAAGAAGGGCAGTGCCTGGCCTTGGTTCAGACTCCAAAGACTCCATGGGAATCCAGTGGTTTGATCCCCTCGCAACAATCTGATGAATGATGGAGAGGGCACTCAACTCTATCAATGACAGGACTCCAAGGCCCTTCATTTTTTGCTTTTTTCCTTTGCTTAAAATTTCCTGGGAATTTATTGGTGTTTATTACAAACACTACATTGCCTTAATTTAACAAACAGGCTTGCATCTACCTTTTGACTAATTTACTATTAATGTAAACACATCTATTTAATCTACAGTATTGGATTTTTCTAACCATAGCCAGTATTTTCATGTTCTTGAGTGGTCCAAAATTCAGGTAATAATCAGTAAAAAACAACAACAAAAAAAACAAATAAGTTTTTGTAAAACCTGAATCTTTAGTTAAAAATTGGTAAAAACTAAAAATGAAAGGCCTTGCAGCTATCCAAACTTTCCAGTCATCCAAACTATTTTGAGGTGCACTGAATATTTTTGCTACTGAAATGTCTTTTTAAGGGGTGATTCTGAAAGTGTTTAACACCACACATGCACACTGCTTCATTTTATTTTAGGCTTTTTCTTTAAAACAAGTTTCTATACCTATAAAGCTGCCTCTTATGTGTTGGGTGAATTAGTTTTCCATAGAGAATATAGATCATACATTTATGTTCAGAAACAGTTTGCTGCTATCTCAGAGAAAGAAACTGAAACTGAGGGTAATTCTACTAAATTAGGTTTGTATTTAGGTCAGTCATATTTACCTACTGAGGTATGGAGTACTATAGTCTAGTTGAACTCCTGCAAAAGTTCTGTCTCTTGCGCTCAGAAACTTCCTCTTATTGATTAATTGTATTATATTATTGGAAAATAGCTATCATGAAAGGTCATAGTGATAGGAAAGAATATATCTCATGTGACCAGGGCCAGTTCCATGGAGGGCTCTGAATACCAGGACAGAGATCTTGAACTAGACTTCATATTCGATGGAGAGCCAGTTCAGAGAGAGATCTGCTAAGGATAGATGTTCACTCACTTCTAATGCTAAGCAGACAAGTTCCTGCATTTTATGCCAGTTGGAGCTTCATTTTACATCTAAAACTTTCTCTCTCTCCCTCATATAAAATATACTCAATTCTGAGGACCTGAGTGAATGCTTCACTGTGGCTAATCTGTGATTGAGAGTGTAATTGATTGAGAGTGTAATAATCTGGATAGTTTTCATTGTTGAGAGTGGCTGTTTTTGTTTTTTTGCTGCCATGGCTTTTTTGGGCATCCAGTGACAATGAAGAGGTCAAAAATGCCTCAAAGCTGAAGATAGTTTCCCTTGAAAATGGGAGATATTAGAGAGAAGAAAGGCTCTTCAAAGCACTTACTTCTGTTAGCTTTCCAATAACACCTCAGTCTTGCTTTTCTTTAGTTTTAACCAACTGTTCTTCATCTACATCCACACTGCAGAGTGAAGTCGATTTACTTAAAATCGACTTTCACCTGCTGATTTTTAGAAGTCGTTGGAGTGTGTCTACAGAAAGAAAAGAAATGAATAATGTTGCTATTCTTAGCAGACTCAGAAAACTGAAGCAACTGCAACAGTGTAAAAATACTCCCCTTAGTGTGCACAAGGCTAAGCCGGACCCGCATTACTTTCCAAGCATCTTAGAAGGGTTGGCTCGCTCTGCTGTTACAGAGATGGTAAGCCAGCGGCACTTTTTAGTCTGCTATAGAGAGGCTTAATTATCTCTAAAAAGCTCAGTTCAAAAGTCCTGTATGAGAGGGGTGACTGGGTGCCACAGTTTAATTAAGATGACTGTTTTGGGACGAGGTGGGAACACTTGATCTGAAGACACCATGGGTTAATAGTATCATCCGATACCTTGGACGATTATTGAACAGACTCAGTATGAAAATAGAAAGGGGACTAGGGAAGTATAGGATATCAGTTGTATAGCTTGGGTACTTTAAACATGCACCATCTTCCCTAGGTGACCATGAGTGATATCAGTCTCCTGAGGGTTATGCAGGAGGAAAGGGAAGATTTGCTGCATACAGCGGGGTACTGGCTTGGCCTTTATGCTGCTATGCTGTATTCCGCCATGATTCCGGATCACTTGATTGCAGCGTGGTGCAGTAAAGTATCCTACTGTGGTGGAAGAAACAAGGCTGCCCTCCCTGGAAGCCTTGTGCAAAGGGTAACAGATTACCTACATGAAAGTTTCCTTTCATAATAATCTGTTCCGGGTGTAACCCTCCAGTAAAGTCCACTAAAACGCTGAAATCCCTCTCCTCCCAGACATTGTATCACGGACATAACTGCTAAGAAGAAAAAAACCACAACAGATGTGCCTTCTCTGGGATCATTATTGCTGTCCTGTGTGTTGCTGGACTGCTCTGGGGTCAGGAATAGGTCCTGGCTGTTTGGAAGAATGGACACCCTGCTCTCCTGCACCCTGCTCTCCTCCTTCTCCTCCTCTTTGTCCATAAAGTCCTCATCGTTCTCCCTGGACTGGGATCCAGCGGAGGTATCTGCTGCGTGGCAGCACTGTGGTGGGGTCAGTGCTGAAAATTGCACGCAGCTCCTCATAGAAGCAGCATGTTTTGGGCAAAAAGCCAGAATGAGTGTTAGCTTCCCTAACTTTTTGATATGCCTGCTGTAGCTCTTTGATCTTCACGTGGCACTGCTGCATCCTTCTTGTGTTCCTTCTCCAGCGTGCTCTGGGATATCTTCCCGTAAATGTCCAAATTTCTTTTGCTGGCTCTGAACTGAGCCATAACAGACTCCTCGCCCCACAGACCAATGAGATCTAAGACCTCTGGTCGACTCCATGCTGGAGTGCATTTGGACCTTGCAGACACCATGACAAGTTCAGCTACAAAGATTTCTCCATGCTGGCTGCACAGGAAATGAAAATTCAAATTTTCCTGGGGCATGAGGGTAGGGACCATTTCCTGTTTGTGTGGCCACATAATAGCAGAGTACGAATGTCTAGAGCAGTCACAATGGTGCATTATGATATAGGTCCCAGAGGCCGTTAACGCCGAATTATGTTATGCTCTGTCTACACTGACACAAAATCAACCCATGAAATTCAAATTATGTGCTACGCCACTTGCAGAGGTGGTTTTGTTGGGTCGACTTTTGCCACACTTTAAGTTGAGGGTACTAACATGCCAGTGTAGATGCAGGCTTTAGGAAATCCACATAAGTGATGTTATGTCGACCTCTGTCGCCAGTGTAGACCAGGCCTAATTGCTGACCTCACCTAAAAACTGAGAAGGCCTAAAGATAGTCTATTTGCTTTTAACATAAAAAAGGTGTGGAGCTGAGTGTTGCCTCCATACTGCTATCATTTCTGCTTGTGCTCATTCACCGTTTCTCACAAGATATACATGTAAATTAGACATAAGAGAGGACTGATCCTTATGAGACTCTGCACAAAATTTAAAGCTTTGAAGGTGAAGTAATTGTTCATAATTTTTTCCTTTGAGTCTGGCCTGAGAGGAATGGTCTGAGCCATCTGTGGTCTTTACTGTTCATATCTTGCAACTGTTCTTGAGGTGGGAATAGGAGTATTTGGTGATCAACTTTAGCAAAGCTGCTTAAATGACCATCAAAATAAGAATGATTCCCTTGCCTATAAACAGGTCATCAACAAGAGCAATAATTGCTGTCTCAGTACCAGGTATGATGGATTGATGGTAAGACTTTTTTTGTTGCTAGCTTCTCAGATAGCTTACTTAGAAAAAGGAGTTTAGATACTAGGCAGCAGTCTCCAGCACTGGTCACACTAGTGCATATTATAAGATTGTTGGTAGATTTCCAACCAACAAAGGAAGTGTTGATAGCCTCCTTTGGTAGAGGGGTCCTAGATATTCTCTACTGCCTTCCTTTATTCAAGAAGGACAAGGCTTGGAGTTCCAAGTGTTGCTGAGAACTATCACCAGTACGTCTATGCTACAATGGAGGAAATGTTCAGAAGCTGTGAGATTAACTCTCTTATGTTAAATCTGTGTGTTTTCTCTATTTATTTATTTTGCTAGGGAATTATAATACTGCTACACTGGTCCAGACCAGAATTATTCCTCTCTCTCTAAAGTGTGATGAAAGCTTGATGTATAGTCTCTGTCTTACATGAGAATCAAATAGCGTGGGTGTGCGCACTCTGCCTCACTCTGCAAGTCCACAGCTAGTGATGAGTTAAAAGTTCAAAGGGGAAAAAAGATGAACTACTTATATTGGTCATTTCAGGTTTACCAACATAATGGATTTGAGTTTGGCAGATTCTAATATCCTGAAGATTTAAAATACTGATAATGTGAAGTAATCTTGCTTTAAAAATATTATTCTATGAAGACATTTGTGTTGCAATATTTTGATAGCCAAAAGACCCAACCCACTAATCACTGGATGACAGGAGTCAAGGAAAGCAACTGGCAAGAAGAGAGCTGTTACCAGTATCCTATCACCTAGTATTAGCTGGGTGTCATTACCTTGACATTTGCAGTGAATCATCTCAGTGCTATTGCATTGATGTTTGCACAAAACATCATCCTTACTGACCTGCAATACTCGTGATGTTTTAGTACAGATCCTCTTCGTCCACCAGTTCTAAGGGCCTGATGACTTTCATTAATGTCAAAGAGATCGGATGAGGCTTTTAGTCTGCCAAACTGGATGGAAGCTTTGGGTTGTGGACACTAAGAACTAATTTTAAAACTGCTCTGTTATGAGCTAAACCAAATATGAATGTGCATCTCGGTAGATGAATACAGTGATCCCTCACTTATTGCGGGTATTACGTTCCTAGACCCCCCGTGATAGGAGAAAATCCGCGACGTAGGAACCTTACATTTATTTTAGTATTTATATATATATATTAAGGCTTTATAAACCCTTCTCCTGTTGCGCTCTGCGGGGCGCTGGTGGGGTTTCGAATATGACAGGGGAGAGCAAGTTTCATAGCGGGGATTCTCCGCTGCGATGCCAAGTCTCCCCCTCCGCCGCCAAAATTGACAAGGCAGAGTCAATTTCACGGGGGAGAGTGTGCCCTGCTCCGCCGTCGAAATTGACAAGGCAGAGTCAATTTCACGGCGGAGAGTAGTCTGAAGTTCAGAATAGGTAATAAATATTTAAATAATTAAATATAATATTTTAAAAAATCCCGCGATACAGTGAGGCCGCGATAAGTGAGCCGCGATATAGAGAGGGACTACTGTACTCAGTACATTAAAACTCTGCATTAGATTGTTTACATTGCATTTTTAAAAAAATGTTTGTCTGAAAATATTTTAAAACTTTAGGTCAAATTCTCCAGAGTAATGCCATTTCCAGTTCCCATTTTTTAGGTACCACGTTGAAAAAAACAGGGACAATGTTAATATTTTGTATTATATGACTATGTGTGTGGGGAGAAATGCCTCTTGCTATATTTAACGTATCTGTTATTCTTTGGCCATGTACTGTAGATCTACCTACAAATGGACAGGAAAAGCTTAGCAGGAATTGTATTCTGGAAGTGTTCCCATGTTCTGTCAGTAGATCTTCAAGGAGAGAACTACCTGATTTCCTATTTCACTTTGAGGTTCCATTTCTCTAAGCTGTACTCAGAAGTTTAGATAACTGCCCAGGTTTGAAGGCCAGAGCAAAGAAATTATGCATTTCTTGATGGTGGATATCTGTGAATAGTCCACTGATTATTTTTCTATTGAATATTTTATTCACTTTGAAATCAACTTAATAAATTATATTAAGCTTCAGAGGATTTTAAATATCTTATTTCAATAGTTGACTAGAAGTTTTCCAACAACTTATTAAGGACAACAATTATTCCCGTAGTTGAAACCATATTTGACTAAAAATATTATGCTTTTCAAAAAACTGTTACTCTTCCTCTTGCTTTCCAGATAGAAAATCTAAGAGTGCAGCTGTTTCTTAATGAAAAACATTAACCATTTACCTTTTAAATATGAAATCAGAATAGCTGGTGCACTTAGGATGTGTGTGTAACCCGTCCGTGCCCAGGGTAGCCCACTGATAATGCCAGGGTCAGGGCAGGCTGCAAAAGGAGAGCAAATTCTCCCAGCACTGGTGGGTGACACTGCAGTCAGACTTCCCAACCAGCCACAAACAGTGCTTCTGATTCCTCCACACTGGTTATCAAGAAGCCACTGTGCAAATACACACAGCCCCCTTTACTGCATTTCAGTCTCTGGCTCCCAAACTGACACTAGGTCCAGTAAAGAGACCAGTCATTTAAACTCTATGCTCTTTACTAAAAGATTCCCTCTGATCCCAAAGGACTAGCCACAGTACCTATAAGTTTGGATCTTACCCAAAATACGACGCTGCCAGCCAATCCTTTAGTAACTAAAACTAAAGGTTTATTAATAAAAGAAAAACAATAAGAGAAGTGTTAAAGGCTTAAAGCAATCAGATATATACAAATGATTTAAAAGTCCATATACATCAGCTTTCTAGAACAATTGTGGAGTTGTATATTTCCTCTGGTATACATCCAGTACCTGGATGGGTCTAAGTCCTTCAGTTCAGTTGCAAAGTGTGTTGATCCAGAG
The DNA here is from genome assembly GCA_007922155.1 of Mesoclemmys tuberculata. Classification (NCBI taxonomy): domain Eukaryota; kingdom Metazoa; phylum Chordata; order Testudines; family Chelidae; genus Mesoclemmys; species Mesoclemmys tuberculata. Next base: position 27,965,311 of record ML675616.1, read on the forward strand.
GTGTGTCCGCAGCTGCCCAGGAACAAGGAACAAGACGAAGACAAAATGGTTTCTGTGGTTTGATCTTATATACCCTCTGTTACTGGCCATGTGGCTTGTGGAACTTTACAGGAACCAAAATGGAGTCCATAGTCACATGGGCCAATCCTGGTAACTCTTCAGGTATGCCTTTAGTTTCTTCCCAGGCCTTTGGCTTCTGTAAAGGTCTTGATGGGCCATTAAGTGGGCTATTGTCCTGCGGCCTCTCTGTCTGGGGTGTGTCTTCTACAGCACAGTTTGAAATACAGGTATATCAAAGATCTCCATAACTTTCCTCACATATATTACACATGAACACAAATATTATCTTCTTGCTCAGCACATTATAACCTTTCTAACAGTACCTGACATGGCATGTCTTACATGAATCATTATGATTTTGACATATTAATGTCACATAACACAAATGCCCCCCCCTCCTAATGCAGTCCGCATGACAGTGTGCAATTGGTTGTTTTTGTTTTTATCAAAACACATGACTATTGTATGCTTTGGTACAACTTGAATCTTGTACATCTTGTCTCTGAATCAGGTATTCAGACCAGTGATGAATGTCAAATAGTGGATATTCCATCAGGAACGATGTGCTTGGGATGTGTTTAAGTGAGCCTCTTGTGCTGTGCCACTGCTATGTAACACTGACTCACATGGTAAATCAATGTGATGACATATAATGTGGTGAGGTTGCTGTTACAGAACTGGACAAAATGTGCACTGATGTTATCAATGGATACCCATGATCTGGCAGTGTCCAATTACGTACAGTAACTTTTCAACAAACCACTTCATTTGCGTGGTTCAACTGTTATCAATCTCTTGCCTTTAAGGAAAGGCACACGCACATTGATGACATATTCATCATCTGGACCCACGGGAAAGAGTCCCTTGAAGAATTCCACCAGGATTTCAATAATTTCCACCCCATCATCAACCATCAGTCCACACAAGAAATCCACTTCCGGGACACTACAATACAAATAAAGGACGGTCCTATTAATACCACCCTATACCAAAAACCAGCTGACCGCAATACATATCTTCATGCCTCCAGCTTCCACCCTGGATACATTACATGATCCATTGTCTACAGCCAAGCCTTAAGATACAACTGGATTTGCTCTGATCCCTCAGAGAGAGAAAATGCCTGTAGGATCTCTATAAAACATCTTAAAACTACAATACCCACCTGGAGAGGTGAAGAAACAAATTGACAGAGCCAGACGAGGACCCAGAAGTCACCTACTACAGATCAGACCCAACAAAGAAAACAGCAGAATACCACTAGCCAAATAATTGTCACGGTTCACACATTCTCACCTTCTAATCAATAGTTGTGAATAGGCCTCAGCTACTCTAACTGTATGGACTTTGCTATTACCTATCCCACTCGTTATACCTTCGCCTTGACTGTGTGTGTGTGTATATATATATATATACACACACCTACACACACATATATATATACCATCTATCTGATTTCTATTACCTGCATCTGACGAAGTGGGTTAAAGCCCATGAAAGCTTATGCCTGCAAAAATTAAATGTATTGGTCTTTAAAGTGCTACAGAACTCTTGTGTTTTTGCTGCATACAGACAAACACAGCTACCCTTCTGGAACTAAGATTATGTCTCCCCCCTTGCAAGTCCAAGAGCACAGGCTCCAATCCTAGCCAAGATGTCTACACAGCAATTAAGCAGCCCCTTAGCCCAAGCCCTGTGAGCCTGAGTCAGCTGGCACAGGCCAGCTGCAGGATTTTAATTTTCGTATAGATACTGATATACACACAGTGTGTAGATACACACTGCGGGGCCAAAACCAGGGCTTCACTGAAGCTGTAAAGGTTTAATAAAATAACTAGATACATTCATAATCTGAGCATCCGTAGGCTCTGTTTGCCAGAAGTTGGGAATGGGTGACTGGGGATGGATCACTTGATGGTTGCCTGTTCTGTTAATTCCCTCTGAAGAACCTGGAGTTGGCCACTCTTTGAAGACAGGATACTGGGCTAGATAGACCTTTGGTCTGATCCAATATGTGCATTCTTATGCAATCAGATCCATCCCCATGAAGATTTCCTTTTGTTCATCCTCTGAGTATTTCATTGAGACCATTACTTTAGGCTCCTTTTATAGGTGACATGCATGGGGCTAATGGGGAGAGGGCATGTCTGGGAGTCATATCCTGATAACTGCTGGTTGCTGGAGCAGCCATGGGCAGGTGGGCATAAGTTAGAGCACCCTTAAGGATAGAGGAAGTGTAAAAATATCTTAAAGCACCTTCAGCCCTCCCCCCCCCCAATCTATTCTGCACCTTGCTGAACTCCATTAGGCTGGAGGATCTGGCCCTGTGGGTTCAAGTTCCATTAGGGCTCTTACCAAATGTTGCCATTGCAATGTTTGTCTGAGGATGTACTACGGTATTGGAGCTACAATCATTTTGGCTGAGACTTGAAACTGAGGTCCCTTGTGTTCATTTGTGCTTGTTACCCAGTAGAATTTTAATCCTCTCCATCCCAAAACACCCTAAAAAAGAATAGAGGATGAGGAGAGGATGAATAACGCTATCTTAATAAAACATATTCTAATGCCCAAAGTTATGTGACTGTGAGAGCTATTGCTGAGTACATAGTATCTGGTCTGCAAACCATGAGCTCAACTCTTCAGCCATGACTGCATTTTGTGTAGCTATGGGTGGGAATAGGCAAAGGTGGCTAAGTCATTTTTGTTCTGCCAGGACTCCTGGGGCTGCCAAAGGTCACCTGGGTTGCAGGTGTAATTTAGAACAGCTGTAGGCTGCTCATAATTATACTCCATTGTGAGGGCTCCTACACTGCAGGGAGCTGGAATCCTTAGCTGTGCACTTAAGCCAGCTTTATGGCCTCTTTACACAGCTAGAGATTGGGTAAGGCTCTACTCCCTTGCCTCCTGTTACAATAGCACCATCATCCAACTCTTTGTACTTTCTAAAGTACTTTTGATAAAACCTGGAACGTGAAAGGTACTGCAGAAAACTAACCAAACTCAGTTCTTGCAAGTGTGTATATGCTTTGACAATTTGATTATTGTATACCCACAGATCTATAATGTAACTTCATAGTGTTCCCTGGCTATATTCAGAATTGTATACTATTTTGAAATGGAACAAACAAAGTTCAAGAGGCTCCTAATAGACACACAAAGACTAAAACTTAACTTCAGCAAGTTATAATCTTAGCCTGTGCAGTTTTCTCACCTATATCCATTTCTCTGAGACTTCAACCTCCTTTGTTGAATTATCTTATCTGATAATTCTTTTCTTTACTACAGTTCCAACCAATTTCCCTGATATTGAAGTTAGGCTTACTGATCTATAATTGCCAGGATGGCCTCTGGAGACTGTAACAATCAGTATTACATTACCTATTGTACAGTCATCTGGTACAGCGCCTGATTTAAGTAATAAGCTACATGTTGCCGTTAGCAGTTCTGTAATTTCATGAGAGTTCCGTCAGAACTCTTGTGTTAATACCATTTGGTCCTGGTGACATATTACTGTTTAGTCTGTCAGTTTTGTTCCAAAACCTCCTCTATTGACACCTCAATCTGGGATCAGTTCCTCAGACTTGTCATATAAAAAATGGCTCAGGTGTTGGAACCTTCTTCACATCCATGAAGACTGATGCAAAGAATTCATTTAACTTCTCTGCAGTAGCCTGTCTTCCTTGAGTTTTCCTTCAGCACCTTGATCATCCAGTGGTCCCATTAATTGTTTGGCAGGCTTCCTGCTTCTGATCCACTTAAAAAAATGCTGTTAGTTTTTCTGTCTTCTGCTGCTTGCTCTTCAGATTCTTTAATTTTTTAAGCAATATGTATTCAAAAACTTGCAATACATTTTCTCTTTGACAGACTTCCCTATAAAATTTGGATGGATTTTTCTTATCTGTTTGTCATCGTGATCCATCCGTGCCTTGGGTAGCCACGTGAAAATGCCAAGGTCAGCGCAGGCTGCAAAAGGAGAACAGATTCTCCCAGCACTGGTGGGTGATACTGAAGTCAGACTTCCCAACCAGCCATGAACAGTGCTTCTGATTCCCCACACTGGTTATCAAGAAGTTAAAAGAAAAATATACACATCCCCCTTTATTGCATTTCAGTCTCTGGCTCCCAATCAGCCACTAGCTCCAAGAAAGAGATAAGTTATTTAAAGCTTTATGCTCTTTACCAATAAGGTTCTCCTGACCGCAAAGGATCAGCCACAGTACCAGATCAGCCACAGTACCAGATCAATACCCAAAATACCATGCGGCCAGCCAATCCTTTAGTAACTAAAACTAAAGGTTTATTATAAAAGGAAAGACACAAACTTAAGAGAAATGTTAAATGATTAAAGCAATCAGATAAATACAAATGATTTGAAAGTCTATATATATATCTCTCTATCAGTTTTCTAGTAGAATTGTGGAGTTTGCAGGCTTGTATAGTTCCTCTGGTGTACATCCAGTACCCGGATGGGTCTCAGTCCTTTTGTTTTACAGCTCCAGTTGTAGATAAGTAGTTGATCCAGATGTAGGGAAGACTGAACGGATGTGTTGCAGCTGCCTTTTATGTCCCTTGGCCTTTGCCATGCTGCTTGTGGAAATTTACAGGAAATAGATGGAGTCCAGGGTCACATGAGTAAGTCCTGGTGGCTCATCAGGTATATCTCTGGCTTCTTCCGCTGGGACCACCGTACCTGTAAGTTTCCTTAATGGGCCATTAAGCAGGCTAGTCCTGCAGCCATCCTATCTGGGGTGTCACCCAGAAACACAGTACAAATTGAAATACAGATACAAACATATCCATAACTTCCATTACACGTATAGCACATAAACATTATCATCTTACTTAGCATATTATAGCCTTTCTAATGGTACCTGACATGGCATAGCTCATATGAATTATTATGATTTTGACATATTGATGTTAAATAATGTCACAAATGGCCCCCCTAATCCAGCCAGTGTCACAGTCATCTCTGCAGTAGATCCAAACTTAGTTAGAAGCCATTTTAACATTAAAGTGCAAATATTCTCTGCAACTCTGTAATTTAGCATGTTGCTGTACATGAAAGTGCTGAATTCACTTAATGAATAGGCAGAAAATTTTATTCTATATATAGGTGACAATTCTAAGCTAACATCTGCTAAGGACGAGCAGGAATATAACACTTACGCAGAAGCTTATTACATTGACCCCACAGTCAGTGGGTTTAAGAGAAATATTCTCAGGGAAAAATCACAATGGAAATGTTCTTACTGATTGACTTAGCGATAGTGTTACTATTAACTTTATAGCACACTACCTAGGGAATAATTAAACCAGATGGTGTGTTAAACCCAACTGAAAGAATATAGACATTTTTACTTTTAAGTTTATCAAAATTAGGTAAAACAACATATGTTCATGTAAATTAAGATTCCTTTTAACTACATATTAAATGCTTTCCTTAATAATCTTCCTGGTGATCTGAGAACTATGCTTTCTTTAATTTACAAAAAAACACAACCCAAATCTCTTTATATTCTTTATTCTTTATTCACTCGTGCCACTTTGCTCTTGGTGTAATTTAAACAAGCGGGATGCTCACTGCAGTTTTCTCAAATTATGTAGAATTAAAATGTGGGCCATTTTGGGCCACATTCAAATTAAACAAATTGGGGCAGGTGCATTCAAAAAGGGATCTAGAGATTGCCTCTAAAGGAGTGCAGTTTGCACAAAAGAGAAAATTACATTTTATGCAACAGCTGTTGAAGAGGGAATTACCAATACGCTATTTCCTGATATATTAGCACCTAACATTTCTCTTTAGCCATGCCATGCAGGGCTAATACAGAATAACACACCACACCACATATATTATAACTTAAGTCTTTCTACTTTCCACGAGCCAGAGCTATGTAGCATAGAGCAGGAGTCGACAACCTGCGGCTCCCGAGCCACCTGCGGCTCTTCAGCCGCGGTAAGCCACGGCTCCGGAATGCGGCTCCCCTAGTGACTAGGGGACCAGAGCAAAAATTCTTCCCCTATTGCAGGCATGTCCAAAGTACGGCCCGTGGGCCATATACAGCCCTTCATGCTTTTTAATCCGGCCCGCCGCTGTGAGCCCCACTCTCCAGCTCCGCCGCCGAAATTGACAAGGGTGAGTCAATTTCACGGCGGAGAGTGGTCTGAAGTGCTGGCTGCTGGGGTGCAGTGTGTTGGGTGCTGTGTACATAAATGTGTATTTAATACACTCCATTCATCTGATCCTTGCCCGGCCCCTCTGTCAAATTTTAGAACGCATTGTGGCCCGTGAGTCAAAAAGTTTGCCCACCCCTGGCATAGAGCATCATTATAACTACCCTAGTCATTTCAGTAACTCTCTACAACATTTTTTAGTGTTTCTATTCTGAAAGTTTTCTTATAAACAGGGTGTAGTTTATGGAAATATTGTCCAATACTTGAATTTCTTGCTAAAGTAAACAATTCTTTATTCACAACTACCTGTTCAAACAACTAGCAGTGCTTTGTTATGGTAATGAGTATGTTTTATAAAGATGACAGGATGAGCCTTTGGGTATAGCTCTGTATAGGAAGCTTCCAGTGTAGTTTTAATTTTGACCTGTGAATATTCCTGCACGGCGGTGTGTGTGTGTGTGTGTGTGTGTGTTCAATCTGCAACTTGCAAAACAATCTACCACAAAGTATTGCTAACCCATTTACATGATCTAGATGGAATAACTGTGCACAGTGGTTCTAGTTATGCCCTTTCAGCAGAACCCAGAGAGTAGTGGTGAATGGGCAATTACTCTTCCAATTTTGAAACACTCTCCTTGTGGATCGCCACAAGTTCTATCCTGTCCCTTCTCTTTAAAATCTTCATGAAGCCACTTGGAAAGGAAGTGAGTCACAAGTATATTTGTAACACCTTTCTTTCTCTTCCTTGGTGTATATGCTTATTACATGAGGTTGTGGCCACAGTAGCTTGTGTGTCACCTGTAGAGTGGATTAGGATAGCATGCTGTATCTGGTGTTGAAGAGATGGAAGCAAGGCAAAGGCTCTGGCTTGTACACAATGCAGCTGTCTGCTAGTGGAATGTACTGATGCTTGACCATATCACATGCTATGCACCTTCCTATTTGCTTCCAATTCTGTTACCAATGCAAGTTCTTGACTCCTGAGACTGACCACCATATTTCTATTTATGACTGTTTTGTCCCACGTGCCTCCCAATTAGCAAACAAAAGAAGCTGCGTTTTACACACTTCTTGGAGAATGCAACTAACCAAAGCACAAAATAAGCCCAAAATAAACCACATGAGATGGAGGTAAAGCATTTCTAGTCAGGGGGCCTGTTTGTAGAGTGAGCTACCAATGGGATTAGACTAAACCAAAGCCAAACTGCTCAGAACACACTGCAAAACTGTTCCTTTTAGTAAAGTTTTTCCACCATAACTTGAATGATGTTTTTAAACATAACATTTATATATATCAAGCTGAGCTTTCTAGAACGTAGAGGATTCTGCATTTTGTCCTTTCTATCAAGTCTCTTTTAGACTCTACCTCACTTATCTATGTAGCACTTAAATACTATGGTAGTTGCTGCTATAGAATACCCTAAGATAAGTTGCAGAGCCATGTGAAATTCAGCAGCTATTGGCATGACTTATTTTTTCTGATGACACCTTTTTAGTAGCTGCTATCCTGTAGTAAGTTCTCTCTCTGCCTACCACAACTTTTCTCTAGCAGAACAATTTCTCCTGAGTTTCACGTCACTAAATAAAAGCTCTGCTATTGAGAAATGCACAATCTGTAAAATGTTACCACAGAAAATCAGTAAGATGAATTTCTCTAAACCTAATAGAAAATAGAATAGAATTAAAATGTGTTCATAATTCCATTTAGCCATTCTATACAATTCTAAAGCAGGGATATGACTGGTTATTAAATTCTATAGGATCTATCCATAAGTGCCTATGTTACCTAGGGTTCCTTAACTCAGTAACTTTTAGTCTCTGCAAGTTGATATTAGGAAATAAACCAAAGGAAACGCAGTAGATCCGCCTACTATAATGGCTTACAAAAGACAAGTCAAAACTAAGTTCTTTTAACTTTAAAGCTTTACTTAATTCCCCACTGGAATTGCTTTCATCAACCATCTCCACTTATTAGTCTTATTGGTCACAATAGGTGATTAAAGTACCCCCAAACTTAATCATTACCCACCACACACACACACACACACACACACAAGTCTGAGGCAGTCTTCAGGCCAATCTGTCACAGATTTTCAGATGGCCAGTCCTGCCTGTGTCTGGGGCTCTTTCTATGTGTCCATGAAGTGACACACCTGACTGAGACTCGTGACCTCCCTCTTATACTCCAAAAGTTACAAAGACCTGTCAATCAAAAGAATGTTACATAGTTGACCAAACAAATCAATCACTGGGCAGAAGCAGGAGTTACAGACATTATCACTTAAAAAAAATGTCAAGCAAGCAGTCTTAAGCTATAAGTCTAGCAATAATTTCCCCATAGCTGCACTTTTAAAACATACTCAGACTTCCTGTTTTTCACAGACATTCAGAGAGAGAGAAAACACATAGAGGCAGGCTCACTTTACATGTTTAAGATCTACTACCCCCTGCTCCCCCATTTGCCTAGTTATGTTACGTTCCTGCAAAGGCCTGAAAATGGTTAAAAGCAGCAAGCAAAATAATTGATAGTCCATCCCAATAATTGGCAGTGGCTTGTACACCTGGCTGGTTGCTAAAATGCCCCTGTACACCTGACACGTTCTTATCACCCAGAAGCGCATTATGGGAAATGTTACCTCTTTTCTCCCTTGGGTGTTAAAAGCTGTATGCCATGTTATATGTGATTCATGCCATGCAACATCGATAGATCTAACTGCTACAAACTGGTTGTGTCATTAGCAAGAAAACTATCAATCCACACCACCAATATACTTAAAAGAATGAATATGTAATTAAAATTAACCCAGAAGGTATTTTCTATCAGTAATTCACATTCTCCATATTAGAATAGGTCTTTGTCCTTCCAAGCATATTTCTTCTCCTTTGCCTTTTTAAATATCTTTATCTCTTCTATTGTATCCTTTCTTCTTGTGTTATTTCCCTGTAAAGTGATTTGGGACAAGAATGGTATGAAAGCTACAATACAAAATGAAGTTATACTATACACTGTAAAATAATTCTGGCTTCTAAGCTGCACAAGGAAATTTATATGCAAACTAATACACTGCATACAAATTTAATTCTTCATAAACAAGTCAAAGTTGGTTTCAAGCAGACCCGCCTGATTTATGAAAAAAACAAAGTAGCTCTTAAAAAGGTAATATAATAGATGTGTAAACAAGAAGCAAGAAGAATAGTGTGGGATAATAACTTAAACACAAAAATCTGACACTTAAAAGCACGTCTGAAGATAACTTGGACACAGAATGCAGGCAGTGCAGTGTCTATGCCCAAGCCTGCATTCCAGCTGAGTCTTTGCACTGTATGTTGTTATGTTTCATTAATGTAATGACGTGATATACATAAGTGGTAAAATACTATCTTCCAAAAATGAACTAGTAAAACACCTGTTTTCATCTTTAGAAAGCAGCTTTTTACACACACATAGCACCTTCTCCCTGGAATTCAGGCCTGAATTTAAAAAATATTTGTACTCGGGCAGAATTCATACCATTGTATCCCATCAGCTACTGAAAGCCAATGAACCTCATTACATGAAATAGTAAAATTATCTTTCAGATGTGGAACAACTTACCAATCTATAAATTTCCTTCCAAAAATACTTGGCAGTAACTGTAATCTTTGTAAAAACTCTGACCTGTTGTGCATATTTTCGATGGTAGTGTGGTGTTTTTCTTTGGTGGGGAGGCACATGTCACTTTCCTTCCATTGTATCAGAAACTAACAAGTAGAATTATTGCAGGAAAAAATCAATACCAACTGTTTTTAATACTGACTTAAAGCACACATAACTAGCTCCCCTTCCTGTCAGCAACGTCCAATTCAGAGGAACCAAAAGTCCTACTGGCTGTTGTGTGTCCATTTCATCCTTTACCCTGATTCCATTTTTGCAGACTGGGATAAAGAGTGGATGCGAGTTTGGGATATGGGGTACTTCTCCCAGATACAACTGCCACCCATCCCACACCACAAGTTTCTTCCTCTAGTAACATAGCAGGCCAAGGGGAGGAGTCTGCCAGAGTAGGGCCATTATAATAGCATTAGCTGAAGTTGCACAGCTCTTACTGCAGAGAGATTGCATCCACCTTTTATTTCTGACTACTGAGTTTGACTTTCAGAATATCAAATCTGGCTCTTAGCAAAATGGCATTGATGGGCCTGGCAACAGCAATTGCATATGATAAATCTTGGATGATAAACACTTCCACCGGGCCTCTTGATATAACTGGGTATATTCAAGGAGGATTCCATCAAGAAGGAATGCTTTTTTCTGCAGGACACCTTCTTCCCATGCTAAATCGTAATGTTAAGAGATTTGGTAAAATCCTGCCTCCCAGGTTTTACTGATGATTCTAAATCACCTAATCAGTCTGTTCATTTATCTTCTCCATGTAAGGTGGGATTTTTAAAAATAGCTAAATAAGTTAAGTGCCCCACCCCCATTTACTTTCAGTGGGAAATGGGCATTTAACTTGCTTAGAAATTTTTCAGAAGTGCACCTGTAGCCTTGTAGTTGGCCTGAATATGTATTCAGAGCAGCTTTGTGCATGGTGGATAACCCAGTGCAATAAGCTTTTACTACTGCTCCTGTTGGTTCACTTGGCTTTCTGTCCAGTGTTTCTTTTTAGTCCTGAACTGATGTGATGTCTCACAGCATGAGATTCATTCCATGCAGGGGGCCAGCACAATGCCTGTATGACACTTAGACCCTATTTTGTGGTTTAAATGGGACTAGAGAAATGAATGAGCCTTATGGAGACCATTTATACAGGGGTGTATTTCACCTAAGAAGAATAAGGGACCAGTCTTTTCCCCACTGAAGCTTATTACAAAGCTCCCATGGACGTCTTAGGGCCTGATCCTCCTCCCATAGAATTGTGAAGGAGCAGAGAAACTAATGTCCATCACAGCAAGGATTAAAGAAAACATTTGGGTTCAGCTAATCCTGCCACACTATACCTATAGCCAATGCCTGGAGGGGGAAAAAAGAATGGAGCCTGGCTCAGTAGGGGGCTAACTGGTGAGGAGGAAGGAACTCTCTGCTAGCCTGCCTGCCTGAAGGGATGGATCAGCAACTTGTCAGCCAGCACAGCCACTTGAGGCAAGTAAGGGCTCCCTTGCCAAGAGGAGCCTGCAAATAAATCCCTGCTGTGGGGCAACTGGATTAGCAGAGACACATCCCAAACTAAAGAGACTGGTAGGAAGTAGTCCAGGGAAGCAAGTCTTGATCCCCACCCACAAGGAGGGATACCCATCTCCCCTGTTTAGGGTTAACCTACACAGGGTCCTGGGCTGTGACCTGGTAGAGAGGGATGGCCTGGGTCCCCCTACTATCCTCTCTGGTCTTACAGACTGAAAGACCAGTGATCTATCCACCAGGCTGCATGGCCATAAAAGACCCCATCTCAAAGTTGCAAAGATTTAATTTTGCCTTTGGTTAACTAAAGAAGGACCTGTTGTCTGAACACAAGCATCTGAAGGGAGACTCTAGCCTATTACTGGATTTGATTCAGAACATACAGTCTCTTCTTTCATTGCAAACCCTACACCATATTGTCTTTTCGAGTTTAACTCAATTTTCAGCACTGCTGAAAAAAACTGGCAACTGAAAAGGACTGGAGTGAAGATTTTTGATGAAAACTGATTCAGTGTGCTACGTAGATATAAGGAAAAAGTGTGTGGTCTTAATTTTCTATTGACAATAATCCTGGATTATGAAACAAATCTCAGCAATTGCATGTGTAGGAAAAAATGTTGGGTGATCATGATGGACTTTAATCTGAGTGACATCCTGATGATCTTATGGTGCCAGTCCTAAACATCCTTGGAATTTCTAAATATTATAGATGACAATTTCCTAAAAAAGTGTTGTATCCCGTGTGGGGGAATTCTATATTATATCATATCTTAACAGATAAAGAGGAACTGATCACAGATCTAAAAATTAATGGTAATTTAGGTACAAGTAATTGTGACTTGATCACATTTAAAATGTGCAAATGGACTAAAGTCCAGATCAGTGATGTGTGTGTGTGTGTGTGTGTGTGTGTGTGTGTGTGTGTGTGTGTGT